>JAMWYP010000150.1:3188704-3262548 GCA_025563575.1 Acacia pycnantha | reverse complement strand
TCTCGCTACATTATACCCCTGGAGATATGATCTCGGCTCCATTGTCTTGTCGGGTTACTTGATCTCGGCTCCATCGGGACCGCGATGAGTAAGAATGATGAAGTCAATGCCGCGGTGATTTTCCTTGGGATATAAATCCGCATTCACCCGTCTCAACATCTCAGAATTTTAAGTGATCTCGGCATTGGGTTCCATCTTCAAACCGTTGATGATGCACATATGCAATGCATCTCTTTCTTTTTATCTATCAATGACTATTCCTCTATCCAGGCCAACCAGTGGCTTTCACATTGAAAGGAGCCCGCGTCTCACCACTTCAAGATAAACTCCCTGAGCATCTCGGCCATGCAGATATCTGGCTTAGACATCGGCAATGGATCTCGTCCCGCACACCTTCATAATTACTTGCAATTCGGATGAGATTGATAAAATCCATCCCACGCCGTGCTCACGAATCGGAGTAAGATTATTTGATTGGAGTAATCCGGTCATCCCTGAACCTCCATATTCGGAGAGCTGAGCGCTTCAATCAAGAACTCATATCTTGAACCACTGAGCCACAAAAGACCAGAGAAGTGAAGACGAAAGCTCCGAACAAGAAGTATCATCTTGAGTCGCCGAAAACCTTCGAGAACTGAGAGAGGTAATTGCCCCCAAAGTTCCGTCAAGCCCAGAGGTGGAGCATTATCCGAGATCCCACTGGAAGAAGTCAAGCGATCACCTTAGCGGTCCGTTTATCTCCCGAAAATGGCGAGAGCTCCCGGTTCTAATGGGACACCGGATGTAATTGGATAGATCCACAACGTTCTCATCTCCAAGGCATGTCGATGCATACCCCAATTTTTGCTATGTTGACATCCCAAACCCTAACTATAAAATTCCGCAATTATTCATTTTGGTCGTTAGGATTTAGGAAATTTGACCATCTTTGGTCACGGGAATCAAAATTTATGGTTCCCACGTGAATGGCGCCTGCTCGTGCGGTGTAGAACACGACATCTAGCCTTTTCGAGGGGCTAGGGATGTTGGTGTAGATGGGGACTTGACCTAGGAGTGATTCCTGTGGGCCTACGCACGTCCTGGGAAGAGGGATCAAAGTCCAACGTAGGTTCGAGTATTGATGGAGGCGTTTCGCCTAAAGGGGTCTGTATGCTCTTGTGACGGTCGTTTGTGAATAGCAGGAGCGTAGGCTTAGTTGTAGATGATGCAGAGAAGATGAAGATAGGAGATAGCCATGTAATCCTCTCGAACCTTTAGGGTTTTACTTGTATTTGTAGAGTGTGCCTTCGGGTTAGATCTCCCGCATCGTGTGTAGAAGATGGGAGATCGTGTGTAGAAGATGGGAGATCGTGTGTCCATGAATCTCGGTACCCCATTGAATAGGTCTTGCCGTTTAGATCTGCATGGGTCGGTTGAGATAATGGGCCTTGACTAGGTCCATAACATCTCTCATCATCGTTAAATCCTGACCATTCAATATTTGATCTAGCGGCTCAGGAAAAAACACATCATCTTTTTTAAATTACCGCATGTGGTAGTTTTGAAATTTTAAAAAGTACACGATGTGTCTCTTTTTAAGTCGCTGGATTAATATCTGACAGTTATTATTCAAGGATGATGAGGGGAGAAACGGTGAGATGATCCATTTATATATATATATATATATATATATATATATAAATATATATATATATATATATATTTTCCTTGCATCGTGTTAACCTCTGACAAAACCATTTGTTTATCCAAACCAATAGCAATATAGTCTTGAACGACGAAGAAAATAAGGAAGAGTTTTTTTAATTCCAAATCAGACTATTATTTTACGTAATCATACGCTTCTTTAATATTCATAATACTGATAGTGATGTCATGCATTAAACCAGTATAAAATTCTAAATTAATTAATAATTTTGTAAATTTTCAGTCAATGACACTTTCTCTATATACCATCAGCCCATGGATTATTTATAAGAGTCATCCCCTGCCCCTGGTCCTTTTTTCACGAATCCTATATTTCTTTAATGATGATGTAATTAATTAATATCAACACATCAATATATATTGTAGCTAGCATGTCGCATGGTTCATGCATTATGTCTAGATTATGTGCAATAGATACAAAAATATGTTTTCAGCACATATAAAATAATTATATAATTAACTAAAAATTACCCCGCTGATTCTTAATATAAGACATATTAATTTAATTTAATTAAGAAATTTAGTTAAAGTAGTTAATATGACATATTTTTCTAAAACATCATAATCATTTTCCTTAATTTTATCAATCTCTCTTTGACTTTATTATGGTTGAGGAAGCATCAATAAAGGTAAATTGAAAAAACAACGACAAATATAATAAATATGTCTTATATTTAAAACTAAAATCAACTTTACAATTACGCCTTATATTAAGGACGGGAGGAAGTAACTTAATTTTTAACTGAAAATTTATTTATTAAAACACTAAATTTAATTTTTATATAATTAATATGATTTTAGTAATAAATTAAATAAAATAAACATTATTTTTTAATAAATATATTTAATAAAAATGTGATTATTAAAAGAATATTTTTGAGAGATCATCATGGCTTGTAATTTTGATTTATAAGACAAAATTTTCCTTTCCACGGCAACTTAAGTTTTCTTTTCAAATTATTAATTATTATATGTAAATCAAGCAGTGCGATAATAAAACTTGTTTTTTTTCTTAATTTTTTCAAATTAGAAGCGTTTACATTTTGGACTTGGTTTTGTTTTATACGAGTATATGTAGCTAGACTCACCAATCCCCTGGAAGTCTGGAACCAGAGCCAACCAAATTTGATTGCCATTTTATTCTTATCTGTTAGAATTTGAATAAAAAAGCCAACTATTAATTAATAATTTAATTTCCACGTTCTTTCATCATTGAATGTTGAAAAAAAAAGGGTTCAACAATGGCGCCTTCGTAATCTTTTGTTTCAATTAATCAAGAACTTGAACTATTTCTTGGTTTTTAAAAAAAATTAAGAGCGTGTGTTAATCATAACTTATAAAGGAATTGTCTTAAATATAAAATAAAGTTGAATTTTTTTGAAAATATTAAAAAAAATGATTAAATTAGTTTAAAATATTTATATTTGTCATTTTTTTCTTTAAACTATTTAGCCTAACTTATAAACTGATATATAATATAAGGATACATAACATATGCTATATAATTAATTAACTTCTTTAACTTCTTTAATTACTATAAAAAAGTTAACTCTATCTTATATTTAGGAGCATAGAGAATATTATTTTTTACTCATAGGACACACACAATCAACTTCATGCTTAAGGATGATGACAAAAGTATTACTACCTCTGGTCCTAATTATAAAACTAGGTTGACTTTTTTTTAGAGAGATTAAGGAAACTAAATAAGTTATTTAATCATATAACATGTTGTGTATCCTTAGATTATATATTAGTTTATTAGTCAAACTAATTAGTTTGAAGAAAAAATAAAAATACTCAAAATTAATTTAATTAATTTTTTTAATTTCTTTAAAAAAGCCAACTTAGTCTTATAATTTTCCGCCGAAGAATTTCGTTTATTTAAGTCTTGATGACTTGATGATTTTTATATAGCCTTGTTTCAAAGATGACCATGTCCTTTATTATAGGAATTAATTAATCAACTTTTCAAAAGTTTAACCAATATTTTATTACTTGTACCCTTCCTTATCAACACTTTTAGTCAGACTAATAATCAAGGTTATGCCCCAAATTAATTAATTCCATTAGTCTTAGCTAATTTGTGGAACTTTAATTTGACCGATGACTTCTTTATTGGTACACATGCCAAATCAATTGGCCTGAAAATTCTATATATCTAATATATAATATAAAACATCTCTCAAGTCGTTAATTAGATTCATCACCCAAATATTAGTTTAATTAAACATATTGAGACACAAGTGGAGCTACAGCAACTCGTACTGCCTTCCGTTTTTAATATATGACATATTTTGGAAGTTAGTCTTGACTATAAATATAAGACATATTTTTTAAATTTATCAATTTTTTTTTTCTAATTTAGTCATATTGATGCCCCTAACAATAATCAAGGAAGAGAGAGAATGAGGAATCAATAAAAATGAATAAAGTGTTTTAGCCCAAAAAAATACCATATTAACTAATTTAACTAACCTTCTTAGTCTAATTAAATTATGTAAATATGTCTTATATTAACGATGAGAGTGAGTGTTATACCTCTCTCTGATCCTTATTGTAAACTCATTTTAACTAATTCTCACTACCTATAAGAAATGATAGTTAAATCATTAAATATATTGTAAATTGATAAAAAATTTCAAGAATACCCTTATTAAAATTCCCTCTGTATATTTAACATCATTCTCACCTCTCTTGTTTATCTTTTTCTAATGAGAATTAAGTATGGGTAAAATTGGAAAAGATCATTAATAACCTCTAAGTGGATTTAAATATTGAGGACTAAAAATTTCTTTCAGCACAATGGACTTATAATAAGGATTAGAGTGGCATGTTACCTCAAAACCTTTTTGCAAAACAAATTTAAAAGAGTACAGTTGTTATGTGTACACACACATCTGTATGATATGATATTTTGTCTAAAACATTGTTTACTTTGTTTTTTCATTTTAGCCCTCATTGAAAACAAGCACTCCCTCTGGTCATTAATATATATGAGCTGGATATATAACTAATTTGCTTATGTTAAAAACTAGTTAAATTAATTATTTGTAAAAAATGTGTGTTGATTTTTCTAAAATATTCTCTTTACATTTGCATTGAAACTACTTCTTGATGAAAACTCCATTAATATGTGCAATTAATAAAGATAATTTGGTTTTGAGCAAAAAGATAAAGATAATTTGGGAAAAAAATTATAAATTCATGAGACAAATTGGATTGAGACATAATATTTAGTAAAGTAGATATCTTAACTATCACTTATATTTAGGATCGTAGAAGTACTTATTAACAAGATCAATTGTTTCCATTATTTGCTCCTTTGTCTTTGGGCATGACTTCTTTGGATTACAAGCTCATCGCTCTTTCAAGAATCTTAAAGGCAATCTTTGCAGATCACATGTCTTAATCGAGCTTTCCTTCCTCTGAGTGGATTTAGTTGAGTGCCGTCTAATGTGATTTACTGGAAGAGCGATCTCTAATTTTATTTTTAAGCACGTTAGCTTGTCTCATAATCTCTGTGGCGTAAATTTTAATTTCTTTAGAAATTGCCACACTTTGAAGACTGACATGTAATTTCAGTAATTTCATTATGTACCCATTTTCCTTAACATGCAGTTGACTTTATTTCAAATTGTTATATGTAAGCCATATTTATTTATTTCAAATTTCCAACTAATCCTTTGGGCATAAGGTAGTTAATTAACTTATTCAAATTAGTTATTTGTCTTTATTTCGTCATGACCAATTCATATTGGTCCTTCTGTTAAATCAATTATAAATACCCACCGCATAACCAGACCTCAAAACATCAAATATAATTTGCAGAAACACATCAGTTTCATCTGCAAGTAACAACAATAACACAAAGATGGTTGCGAGTGACAACAACAACAATGTTGGTTGTCTGGATGAAGCACTGTGGCTATCATGTGGTCAGGTGTATCCTGCAGTTTTGAATGCTGCTATTGAACTAAACCTATTCGACATCATCGGACGAGGAAACCCTCAAGGCATGTCTGCTTCAGAAATTGCTTCTCAGCTTCCAACTCATGATCAACACCCAGACGCTCCCCAGAGACTTGATCGCATGTTGTTTCTGCTTGCCAGCCATTCTCTTCTCACTTGGTCCAAGCGATTCGATGAAGACGAAGAAGAAGAGGTTGAGAGACTGTATAGTCTCTCTCCTACTGGACGATACTTAGTCGCCGACGACGATGGAGCTTCCTTTGCTTCTCTCTCTAAACTGTGTTGTCATCCTGCTTATGTCTCGGTCTGGTAAGTATCTTCTATTATTAGTTTCACATTGGAGCTTCTTCACAAGAAAAGTGAGATTTATATGTTTAAATTAAGATTTAAGGTGTAAAAATAGACATAAGCTTTAATTCAGACTGCAATAGTATCATATGCTTTTTGAAGATATAAAAATACTCATAAACTCTTAAAATTGGGTAATAATACCATCTCCGTTAAAAAATTGCTAACTTCAATTTATTAAGTACTGAAGTACTCTTGAACGAAAAAAAAAAACCACTGCCTCGTTTTTCATCCTCTTTCCTTCCAAATTCATCATCAACCGAATCAAAATCAAGGCCTGCATCGTCCAAGCAACTTGTCTTTTCGTGGATGTCATATTTTGTGGGTTTCAAGAATCGAACGAAAGCGTCGCTATTTTATGGGTTTAACTTAAAAATCAGATTTAATGTTGCCAAGCAAATTTTCTAACTCAAAACTCATGGTGTCATATTTTGTGGGTTTGAAGAATCAAGGCCTGCATCATCCATATCTCTCGACCCTCTGATTCAAAGCGACATCTTTTTCTCATCTCTGAAAGCGTCGCTGTACATTCTTCTTCCTTCTTCTTCGTTGCCTCTTCTATGCCTTGGATCCACTCTGTTTTGCACATAAAACATTTTGATTTCCCATGGACTCTAGTAAGAAACTTGTCTTTTCGGAGCCCTTTCTTTCACAGAAAAGGAAAGTGATTTCCGGGTTTAGTTTAGGGGTTGTAGTTTCTCTTCTTGTTTTCATTCTTATCTTTCTTAATTATTCCTTTAATCCTAAAGTTCAAGTCTTTCTTCAAGTTGGTTCCAATTCTTCTTTTCCCTCTTGGCCTTTTCCATTTTCATCACCACCATCTTCTTCTTCTTCTTCTTTTTCTACAAGTGATATTTCTGTGAATTCCACCTATAAGAATGCAAGCTTGCATTTTGAAGAGCAAAGGGTTCAACAGAAAGAAATCTGAGTCTGATTTATGTATTTCCCTTTCATCGAACAAATTAAGCAAACTTACCATCGTCTTTGTTTCTGAACAAAAAAACCATACACAAGATCGCGCAAGGGAGTTTGATGCGAGGTCATGGCTCGCCATCTCATATCTCATTGTTGCTGCTATCATGTTCCGCCATCGGAGAAATCACGATCTCCACCCTCTCTATTACCTGTGAATCCCAGTTGCAACCCTCAAACCTCCTCCTCTAAATCTAAACTTCAAATCTCCTCTTAGCCATCGTTCAATGTGTCGCTGTCGCCTCTGGTAGTTGCCGCCGCCGCCTTCTGCATCTGAGAAGGAAATGGTGGAGCTGAAGGGAAGGAAAGGAGAGAGATGAGGATGACAGATGAGAGAGAGGTAGTAAGGAAATTATAAATTCTCAAATCATTTTTTTTTTTATATTATGGTGGTCTCACCACAAAACTAGCAGATTCATTAATGATGATGGTATTTTTACCGCAAATTTGAAAATTCATGAGTGGATTTGACAAATCCATGAAGTATTTAAACTTTCCGAATAGGAAATGGTGGAGCTGGATGACAGATTTGTGTAAAATCTATCATTTATTGAATTGTCCCAACATACTATCCATTAATGATAGTATTAACCTTAAATTAAATGCACACTGATATCAACAATGATGAGTGTCAAGTGCTCATCATTGTAATGAGATCTAAACCATTTAAACCTAATTTGAATTATCTAAATTTAAGAGTTTTTATTCTGTAACTTTTTTATGATAAATGCAATTTTCTCTTGAAAAGTAATTCTTTCGTTGCTTTTTATAAAAAACAATTGTCACGTATACCCATTCCTATTTATAAATAACATTAAGAGATTGTCTTAATGTTTGTTTTTTACTTTCCCATTTTCCCGTTCCTTTTTGGAGTAATAATTATAAAATTAAGATAATTTTATAATTTCACACATATTAAAATTAACAATTTATTTCAAATATTTAAATTAAATTAAACATGAATTGATCAAAATCAAATAGAATAGTCCAAGTTGATGATGAGCACACTATGCTTATCAAATGACGAGCAAACAATGTGCTCCCTCTTTTGGAGATGGGCTCTCCTTACTTATGCTAGTAAGTCAATGTTCATGAAGAAGACTACCCACGAAGTCTTCTAACTGACCAGAGGCCTAGTGGACTAGGGATGTCTTGACTCTCAAATTGGGTATATATATAAGTTCAAGGGATTTTTCCATTCAATAGACTAGTCTTTTGGAATAGATTATTTCCTTTAGACTACTTGTGCCTGTAACATCTAATCATACATGTATAAAGCGCTGAGCAACTCTTGATTTGAAAGATTGAATTGCCTTTCTATGATTGCAGGCAAAATTTCAAGAAAGTGATAGAGGGGGATGAAGAGGACTTGTTTAAGAAGGTACATGGGATGTCTATGTTTGAGTACATGGAAACAGATGCAACGTTTAAGCCTTTGTTCCACAGAGCAATGGCTGATATTTCAGCGATGCACATGAGGAAGATTCTGGAAACATACAAAGGTTTTGAAGGCCTATCAACACTTGTTGATGTGGCTGGTGGTATTGGCCAAAGCCTCAAAATGATCACTGCTAAATACCCTTCCACTAAAGGCATCAACTTTGACTTGCCCCAAGTGATCCAACATGCCCCATCCTACAAAGGTACAACACAAGACTTTGAACTTGAGTGTTAAATGATTAATCTACAAGTCTTTATAGTTTTATTTGATTTTTAGTCAAGTCCATATAGTTTTCCCCCTTTCTATCAAGTCCTTATAATTTTAAATGATTTTTAATTGAGTCGTTATAATTTTTTTTTCTTTATATTAGGTTTTTATAATTTTACATGTTTTTAATCAGGTCCTTACATTTTTTTAATCAATCGCTTGAAACTACAAGGCTTTAATTAAAAATCAGGTGAAATTATAATTTCTTATTTAAAAAAAAAAACTACATACACCTGATTAAAATAGATAAAGTTATAAGGACCTAATAAAAAAAGAACTACAAGGACTTGATTAAAAAAATCAAATAAAACTATCCATCTTATTCTAGGTCCAGTAATGAAAGGGTTAGACACTCGCCAAAAGGTGGAGGTTTGATTCCTGCAAACGTCGCAGCCCTTAGGGAGGCATCTTCAAAGCCAAGGCCTACCACCTTAAATTATCCCAATAAAATTTTACTGATAACCTTTCTATTAAAATCTTGTGTTGCTTTATCTTTGGAAGGTGTTACGCATGTTGGAGGTGATATGTTCAAAAGTATCCCAGAAGGAGATGCAATAATGATCAAGGTTATAATTAACTGATTAATTTCCTTAATTACTTGAATGAACTCTAATTAGTCCCTGAATCATCAACTTACTTAAAGTTGAATATTGTTTAATTTTGCAGGCTGTGACACATAACTGGAGTGATGAAAAGTGCGTACAAGTTCTAAAGAACTGCCACAAATCACTGAAGGAAGGGGGGAAAGTGATAATAATAGACTTGATAATGCCAGAAATCCCAAAGGCAGGCGATGGTGATAAGTATGTGACCATTTTGGATAATGTCATGTTCCTTCAAGCTGGTGGAAAGGAAAGAACAGAGAAAGAATTTGCACATCTTTGTAAAAGTTCTGGCTTTTCTGGTTACCAGATTGCTGCTTCTGTCTTCTCTGCTCTTGGAGTCATTGAGTTTTACAAATAATAATAATACATTAATTAATCATAGAATTTGATGAATTTGGTCCACTGATGAATTAATATGAGGTTTAGAGTTCTAGTTTATTATCAGCATGATCAGTATACATATATATTGTATTGTTGAGCTTTGTGGTCATGAAGTTGAGGAGAATAAAACTATGAAAGTAATAAAGTTTTATTATTCATTAAGCTTCATAATAGGCCTTTCCACATGTGACACTGTTCAACTTATGCTGAAAATTTCTTTTCCACCATTATGAAAATCAAACTTTCAGTTGGTTTTGAAGCCACAATGAGATTGTGGGATTGTTATAAACACAAATACTAAAAGGAAAGCTCAATTTCAAAAGACAAGCTATAATGATCATAAGTTTAAAGGGAGAGCCCATCTTAAAAAACTAGCTATTAACTTATCAATCATAACAGGCTTGCAAGGCTTTTCGATATGGAGCTCTTATCATAACCAACTCCAATGGGAGGGGACCTGGTGTCTCCACACTACGACATTTTAATCGGTCTGAACCCTCCGTTGGTATCCCTTTCCGTAAAATCGGGTTCTCAATAATAGCAACAGTGCAACAGCAGAAGAAAATGCACAGAAAGAGAAAGGCAACAAAGGGAAACACTGAGACACAAAGTCCACACCTCCAAACCCATTTTTTCCATCTCTATTTATTATAGCATCTGGCCCAATATTCTCATGGTCTAAATCCTCATTAATACTAAACCCATTCATTACACGAGGAAGAAATGGTTAGAATCTTCTATGTGTAGTCCTTTTCATAAACATCGACTTGTCAATAAAAACACCTTTTTAATGAACATGTTACATAAATTTATAGGGAAAGTTCAATCCAAAAAAACTAGCCTATTTGAAGGAAGATCTCTTGAACTTATAAACCACATTTCACTTACGATATTTCTTGATATGAGATTTTTAACATTGATTTTTTTTTTTTTTTGCCAAAAGCAAAATAATTGATTATGGGTAATATCAAATTCATCAAAATCAGGCTTCCTCATTCTCTCTTAGGATGAAACTGCAATCCCAAAATATAAATTTGCCCACTTGAGGATTATAAGCATATGGTTCATAAAACCTTTCAATCAAATCCTCTGCTGCAAAAATCATTAGTTGTGCTCTATCAACAATTTCAAGATAATGCCATACCATGATACTAAATTTCTCAAACAAAAACTTTCACCCAATCTGGTTCTACATGAATAACATAATATACAGCATACATAATTTATATGAATCAATATCTATCATGTACTCCTTCCGGTCCCAAATATAGATAAAGTTTGTAGTAAAAATTATACAACAAACTTTATCCTATATTTAAAACCGAGGGTAGTAGTATACTTCTTAAACTAGTGAGTTCTCAGAAGCATGATGATGAGTACAAAACAAAGAAAGAGGAAGCCAGTCCTTAGCACACAGATATATAGAGGGAAGACCTTTTTTTTTTTTGGGATTTTGGAAGCCAAACCCATAATATATTGCCTTTTAATTTGGGCCAGGCCTATAGGTTGAAATTTCTAGGCTAGAGCATACGTTTTGTTAATATCATCTCCTCTTCTTAATGTATGACGTAATTGGAGAATTGATTTTAATCTTAAGGACTTGTTTGATATGAGGGATTTGAAGGGGAAGAAAAAAATTTGTGAATTGAATTTAAGATAGAGAATATGTAAGATTAAAAGTGAGAAAAATTAATTAAAAAAATTTTAATCCCATTTCTTTTCTTTTCTTTTTTTTAATCCAACTCAAATTTTTTGTCCTCCTCTCACTTTCCCTCCACTCCTCTCATATCAAACAAACCGTAAATGTAAGACCTACTTTTTATATCATCAATCTTTTCTTAATCTATCTCTATTGATAGCAACAATAATAATCAGTAAGAGAGAGATAGAAAGGAATTAAGGGACATGATTATGGTATTTCCAGATAAACATGTCATATTAACTGTAATACCTTAAAAATCTATATCATAATTTGGTAAAGTTAAACCTATAGAAAGTAGGTGAATATGGGATATCAAATATTAAGTTATAATTATTTTATTTTCTAAAAGGAAAATCTCTTGAAAATTAGAGAATTTAAGGGCCAAAGTGCCAAAATGACAGAAATGCTCCTACGGGACATAAATAACTTAGGAAAATTATGAAAAATCCTAACCGGCAGTAAAATGACCAAGTGAATTATGAGAGTATATTATCTCTAATTATGATAATTTAATAAATTATGAACTTGGAGAAATTGAATAAGAATGCTCAAAAAGCATTAAAATGACTAAAATACCCTTGTAAATTATAAAATAATGTAGAAGACATGGAAATGAAAATGTCAGAGCTAGAATTGTGGAACAAGGGGGTATTCTAATTAAGAAAATTATCAAATTGTGATAATTAAGTAATTAAGTAATATTGGGCTAATTACTTGAGCATAAGCAAAGGAAATTCATGGATAATTATGTAAAACCCAAAAATTGGTGGTTGTTGGCTTAAAATTAGTAAAAATATATTTGCTAATTAATTGGAAATTTTTGAGAAAAATAGATGAGTTTAGGTATTTTTAAGCCTAAATGCAAGAATAGACCAATAGGAAAATTTTGTAAAAATTATGTAAAAATAAGTATTTAAATAATTAAATAATTAATTAAATAATTAATCAAATATATAAAAAAAACGAAATTAAAAAAAAATGGGCAGAAAAAAAAATAAGAAAGAAAAAAAAATAAATAAATATAATATTTTGAAAAAGTTTGATTATTATATAATTTAATTTAATTTGGTGAATAGTAATTCAATAATTAGGAAACGGATCCTATCTAGAGATCTAGGAATGAGATTTCCAAGGTCAAGGTAAAATATTGATCAGTGAGTTTTTATCTTCCGTTAGATTTTTCCGGAAGTTAATTCTGAGGCCAATTGTGCATTTTCCTAATAAAACAAAATAGGAAAAAAATGCAGATAGTCACATTTTGGACTTGAAGAAAATAAATTCTAACTCAATATCTAGAAATGAGTTTGAAATTATCTGGACATATTTGGAATCGTGAATTTTTGTCCAAGTTGATGATTTCGGAAATGCGTTACGTAGTAGGCACGCATTACGAGGAACTTGATCGATTGTTGGAGCCCTATATGGAATCCAAATTTAGGTTAACTTGGACATTTCTAGTAAGTGAGAAAATGTCTTCAAAGTTATAAATCCAGAATTTTGAGATTTCTTCGAAATTACGCGAATCGGGTACCGATCGGGGAAATTCATCCGGCTAGGCTTTTGGAAGGGACACTTGGCACCATTTTATTGGCCAATCCCTTGACTTTTGGGGCATGTGCAGTTCGGCCAAGGAGAAAGAGGAAGAAGGGAAAACTTGTTTCAAAAGTTAGAATGGACTCCCGGATCGATTCTCACAAAGTTGATCCGACAGTAGAAATCCTACATCTTTTCTATAAATACCCACCCCTCCCCTTTGGATTTTTCTCACATTTGGAGCCTCCTAGCCGAAATCTAGAGAGGGAAAGAGGAGAGAGAAGCTTTGGAAAAATTGTGAAGAAGTCTTCAACGGGTAAGTCCTTCGGTCCTTAGTCTTTAGTTCTTTCGGCAGTTTTAGTAGAACTGTTAGTTAGATCTAGGAAGTAGGAGATGAGATTCCTATTCTTGTTTTTAAGCCTCATTGCATTGAAATATGTCTGACGAGGTAAAAACATAGTAGGGATTGAGTCTCTGAAAGTTGAAAGTTAAAATAACAAGCTTTAAGCTTTCGTAGTTCTTTCAATAGTTAGAGTAGTACTGCTAGTATAGCCTTTAATTTTTCAAGCATGATTGGGTATCATATGATAGGGCTATATTAGTCTAAAATTTCGAAAATTATCATTGGGTCGATGTTCGGCAAAATTTTGGAAAATCGGAGCCAAAGTAACGAAGTCTTGGCGAAATTCCGCCAATTAGGGGTATAGGGGAAAAATGGTAATTTTTACCTAAAATGCCAGATGTAATGCTAAATCACTAATGAAAGTGATATTACTCTTATAGGACATCAGAAACTCTGATTTGCTGCCGTTACGCTGTCCGACGTGCCGTTGTTGGACGTTTCACTGTTTTTCGTAAAACGTGACATTTCCATCAAAAAGTACCGAAGTACCATCAAACGAAGGTACGTTCGCGGTAGCGGCGAGGACACGACCGATCATCGTGGCCTGTATTTCTAGAAATATCTGTTGAACATATATTGTTATATAAGCATGAGGTTAACCGTTACCTGAGATCCGATGGGTATTGGATCTCAGCTCTTACTATAGCATCACATCAAGGTCCAGAGAGAGACCAAGGACGGAGGATAAGAGTGGGCAGAGCGGGCAAAGACACATGAAGATGAAGACCGCGTGGAGACCCGATCAAGGACGTCTAGTATCTAAACAGATAATGTATTAATCTTTATGAACAGGCGATTACGCCACTGTTATTGTTATAATCAGTTACTCAATGTTTTATTCCGATGCTCTACTCTGATTTTTTTTAAAAAAAAAAAAATTGGCTCTGAAATTGGGATGTTACACTTTTGGTATCAAAGCATATTTCCTGGCATGAATTTAACTATGTTACCACGGACAGTTTGGTGCCGAAGGCAAGGCTAGTCTACGTGGGTGTGCCAATCAGTCGCCGTATAAGTCGGTGAGGCCCCCATGGTAGACACTTACCTGGCCATTCTGTTCGGTTAACGGAGTTATGTTCAAAAGCCTTTTAAACTTGGAGCATATTTGAAAATGAGTACTGATATAACACTAGTGTTATGTTCTAAAGATGGACAGAAACGATGTCCTTTGCATAAAATATTTAGGCGAAGAAAGCGTTACGTGCATATATCTCGTAAGATAGGGTTCGATTAAACCTAGAATCGGTATATCTATCGCCTAGACTTATGCCGATATAGGATATCACATGATAACACCGATACCTCGATATCGGTCTCCGATAACTCGTTATCAATCTCGGATAGCTCCGATAACTCTGTTATCAATCTCGGATAGTTCCGATAGCTCTGTTATCAATCTCGGATAGTTTCGATAGCTCTGATATCAGTTTCTGGTAGCTCTGATACCCTGGTAATGTCGCCTACCGACGACAATTTTGACTATCTGGGAGATCATAGACCTTGAAAATCAGTTCCGACACGAATTCTGATAACTCTGATAGTCGCCAGTTTGTACTGGACGATAGTTCTATCCTAGCACAAAGCTTGTAGGTGGAGCTAAGCCATGTCGGACGAAACTCTAAGACCGACGAATAGAAATACATTCAGTATTCGACCAATGTTAAAGACTTCTATCGGAACAACCATTACATAATTCCGTATCTTTCTGGAGTTTGGACTAGATCCACTCCTCATCATTTCTCCTTGAAACCACTTTTGAGTGGAAAGCACAAACGAGCTCTTAGGAGAAGGACTATCCAAAGTTTTCAGCTGTTCATTCGTTATCTCAAGTGACGGATAACCCCAATATGTAAATAAACCGAAACGCAGATGACCTACAGAAGATAGATAAGGAATGGGGGAAAGCATAGTTGCGATGTTAGATCCCTGAGAAGTTATATAATTACATATATAACCAAGTAGGGTCTGTATAGACTAAATTGACAAATAGGTAAGGAAGCGCAGATGACTATAACATCTTAATCATATTTTGAATCTGTATTTCGCTTCCCATACTTTTGATAACCTCTAACTTGACCTAGACTAAAACCTTCGAACGTATTCCCACCGGAGTCGGTATACAACACTGAACCCATACACGACTTCTTTGGGCAGTGCTCGTCCAAGCTCATCGGCAAAACCTTCGCACGGAAAAGGATAGGGAATGTTCGTAATCATAAATGGTTGCAAGCGGTTGCATCCTTCCATGATTGAGACGAATAGAATAACAGAATGCCCTAAACACCTTGTTCCCTATGTTCCACTTAGTTTCATGTTCTCTTCTCGCCTTTATAGCAGGTCGGTTCGTCTTCTACGACATACACCTGTATAATCAATGGAGATCTCTTAATTATCTATCATTCATTCACCCATAGTTACTTGTTTTATACACTCAGCAATAGGAGTAACAACCTCTGTTTGACACATAGTTGGACTGGAAAGTCCAAAACTATGAGGATAAAATGTATGGACGGCACGACGAAACATCATGGCGCGCAGGTGAGAATTGGTAAAAAGCGAACTCCATGGGAGCCCCCATTGGGAAAGCCATGTCTTGAGTCTTGAGTAAACGAATTCCTTCGCTTTAGGGCTTTTCGATTCAGAAGCAAAGTTCTTCTTGTCTCAAAACCGTTTCTGAACAAAACAAACAAATAAACTCTTAGATGAAGAACTTACAACCAATCTCTACTCCTTTCTAAATCACCTTCAAGGATTAGTTTTAGACAATATGTAGAATCGGGAATTTATAAAGTGAGGATGAATTGTAACTACAGATGTTAAAACTAGCCAACTTATATAGTATCTTTTGCCATAAACGTTATGTAATTTATAAGTCATAAAAATTATTCCCTAAAGAATTGTTATTCTTAATAGAAAGATAGGATGGAAAAGTGGCAAGGAATCGAAGTTCTTGGAGGCCAAGATCAAAATGGAGTTGTGGGCAGACAACCACGAGTAATGCCAGTCCCAATACAAAGGGAGTTGCAGGAGATGGCTGAAAAGCTGAAAGAGCAGAAGATTCTTATTGATACCCTCCTAACTGAAAGACAAGAAAGGCAGATTGAAAGACAACTGGAATCCTTCCGTCTGATGGAGTGTAACTTGGAAGAGTTGCGAAGAGCAAAGGATGTCAACAGTAGCAAAGCAAGTCATGACGGACTGAGCCACAAAAGCTCCACACTGAAAAGGAAGGCGCCTTGGCTCAGAAATCAAGGGAAAGGCAAGAAGGTAGCTCAGACTAAACAACAGAACCATTCGCAAATGCCGAGACTCCAACAGTGTCCGAATTGTGGAAGGTACCATCCCAGCGTTAGCTGCTTTGGGAAACGAATTTGCTACAAATGTCTGGAATCGGGGCACATTATTAAGGACTGTCCTGATCACAGAAAACACCACCAAAATACTGATTGCAATGAACAACAGTTCAACCCTGGAGAGACGGGACCCCGACCATGCCCAAAATGTAGGAAATACAATTGTCAAAGTACTGACTGTGTTAGGAAGTTGATATGTTTCAAGTGTCAACAGTTTGGACACATCAGTAGGCATTGTCCCTTGAAAACTGCAAAGAAGGGGCCACAGAACCAAAGCCGGAATTCAGTCAGGCCGGACGAGGAAGAAGCGTGCGAAACTCCACCCATGCTGGAAATGCGGGAACTATCATCCAGGTGTTGCCTGTAATGTGAGGCCAATTTGCTCTAAATGCCGAGAACCAGGACATATTGGCAAGGACTGTCCCCAGGTAGTTACGGAGTTCGAGTCACAGAACATGGACCAGATGTTAGCATCGCTCGGAGCGGAAGTCGGAGAATCCTCAGAGATGGTTCCGGATGCTATCGTTTAGTAAAAACTATTTCAGATATGAATCAATCCAAGTGCTAAACCGATCAATTCCTTTTTATGCTTGTACGGATCCTTTTGGGATGCATACATATATTTTCCTTACGATGTAATAGTAGCTACACCATTAGGTGAGCTTTTAGTTTGTAAAGCGTATTTTGAACCAAGTTGCGGTTATAATATAAATCTTTCTACTACTTCATAGCGTCAACAACACTCTCAATAAGTGTTAAACGAACGGTGATGAAGAACGGTGACAAAGGGAATATATGATTCTCACAAGCGAGAGATAGAGCGATGCGGAAACCGAATCTTTAGTCAAAAACAACTTAGACACGAGTTAATCTTCTGATAAACTTACCTCCAGGAGGAGAAGCTCAGAAATTTAGTGTTGACTAATGCCTAGCATAAGTTCAATATCAAAATCGCTGTACCAAATTTCATGAACGAAATATCAAAGTTGAAATAGCAACTTGATTCCCAGTAAGGTTCTGAAAGAAAACCAACGTATTATCTTGGAAATTCCCAGAAATATTCACATAGAAAAGGGAAAACCGGAGTTTTTAACGTAGTATCAACTATGTTAGATGAACAGGGCAACTGTTCGGAAACAAATACTCACTTTCCGGGATCGACGATCAATCCTGTCAAAATCGACTTACGCCCAGAATACTACCGGTTGTGAATCAAAACTAGCAATGTTTTGAAGATAGTCTTCAGGACTTGAATCGGGCGCTTGAAAATTTCTTGTGACACTTTGTACATTAACAAGTGCACCTATCATGCTCTTAGAGTGCTTAAATAGAGTTTTCCTCGAATACATAGGCGAGGTGAATGGAGGCATTGATTGACGACGTCTCAACTATTCAGAATAAGAGTGGAACGCCAAGAATAATGACGATCCGTAGTGAGTAAAGGATGTGACTCTTTACTAGATTAACAAAACGTGAGTGTTGGCTGTCAGAAATAAATTTTCTGGGCCATGTTCCATGACACAACGATGCTGTTATCTACTCTAGACAAAGTAGGAGCAATTTTGGAATGAGGATGACCAGAGATAGTAAAACGTAATGTGTAGTTTTGGGTCTAGCGGGATAGTACCGCAGATTCAAGTGAATTCTCGCTAGATACAGTTACTATAAGGCTACGGTATAGAAAATAGGTAGCAATCGGATAGAGAAAACTACCAAGAAGATACTTTCTACAAAAGATTGTACCGGTATTTCACATGACGAATCAAGGAAACGAAAGCTGCTTGGGTATGAAAGCTTAATCTTGACAAAGGAAATTCCCCGTGAAACTATAAATACACTCGATTAAGCCGATCTTCCAAGTTTTTCTTACAATCAAGATGACACAGATTGACGCCTTGTATGGGCAGAAGTGTAAATCACTTATATTGCTTGATAGAATTGTCGGAGCAAAGATTTTCATAGTTGGGATATGATTGATCACGTCTCTTGATAGTTTGTACAAGTCACAAAGATCGTGAGAATCTTTTGGTGATTGAGATGATCGTATATCCCCAAATGTTGGTGTCAAAAGAACACCTCAAGGACGAACATGTAGTTCGCATCACATGAGATCATTCGGAGTATATGTTGGCAACAAACAAGTCGCTATGAGATAGCCTTATCCCCGAAACATTTAGACTTCCATACGATGTAACAAAATCTTTGTAGTCGAATTTGGGATAGAGTAAAGATCCGAAGTTAACAGTCCGAAGTTTAAGATAGTACGGAGTTTAGAAGGTAGAGTACAAATTTCGAGGACGAAATTTTGTTTAAGGGGGGAAAAATGTAATACCCTAAAAATCTATATCATAATTTGGTAAAGTTAAACCTATAGAAAGTAGGTGAATATGAGATATCAAATATTAAGTTATAATTATTTTATTTTCTAAAGGAAAATCTCTTGGAAATTAGAGAATTTAAGGGCCAAAGTGCCAAAATGACGAAAATGCCCTACGGGACATAAATAACTTAGGAAAATTATGAAAAATCCTAACAGCAGTAAAATGACCAAGTGAATTATGAGAGTATATTATCTCTAATTATGATAATTTAATAAATTATGAACTTGGAGAAATTGAATAAGAATGCTCAAAAAACATTAAAATGACTAAAATACCCTTGTAAATTATAAAATAATGCAGAAGACATGGAAATGAAAATGTCAGAGCTAGAATTGTGGAACAAGGGGGTATTCTAATTAAGAAAATTATCAAATTGTGATAATTAAGTAATATTGGGCTAATTACTTAAGCATAAGCAAAGGAAATTCATGGATAATTATGTAAAACCCAAAAATTGGTGGTTGTTGGCTTAAAATTAGTAAAAATATATTTGCTAATTAATTGGAAATTTTTTAGAAAAATAGATGAGTTTAGGTATTTTTAAGCCTAAATGCAAGAATAGACCAATAGGAAAATTTTGTAAAAATTATGTAAAAATAATTATTTAATTAATTAAATAATTAATTAAATAATTAATCAAATATATAAAAAAACGAAATTAAAAAAAATGGGCAGAAAAAAAAAAGAACAAAAAAAAATATAATATTTTGAAAAAGTTTGATTATTATATAATTTAATTTAATTTGGTGAATAGTAATTCAATAATTAGGAAACGGATCCTATCTAAAGATCTAGGAATGAGATTTCCAAGGTCAAGGTAAAATATTGATCAGTGAGTTTTTATCTTCCGTTAGACTTTTCCGGAAGTTAATTCTGAGGCCAATTGTGCATTTTCCTAATAAAACAAAATAGGGAAAAATGCGAGATAGTCACATTTTGGATCTGAAGAAAATAAATTCTAACTCAACATCTAGAAATGAGTTTGAAATTATCTGGACATATTTGGAATCAGTGAATTTTTGTCCAGAAGTTGATGATTCTGGAAATGCGTTATGTAACCGGGCACGCATTACGAGGAACTTCAGACTGACTGTTGGAACCCTATATGGAATCCAAATTTAGGTTAACTTGGACATTTCTAGTAAGTGAGAAAATGTCTTCAAAGTTATACATCCAGAATTTTGAGATTTCTCTGAAATTACGCGAATCGGGTACCGATCGGGAAATTCATCCATTAGGCTTTCGGAAGGGACACTTGGCACCATTTTATTGCCCAATCCCTTGACTTTTGGGGCATGTGCTGTTCGGCCAAGGAGAAAGAGGAAGAAGGGAAAACTTGTTTCAAAAGTTAGAATGGACGGTCCAGATCGATTCTCACAAAGTTGGTCCGACGGCCGAAATCCTACATCTTTTTCTATAAATACCCACCCCTCCCCTTTGGATTTTTCTCACATTTGGAGCCTCCTAGCCGAAATCTAGAGAGGGAAAGAGGAGAGAGAAGCTCTGGAAAAATTGTGAAGAAGTCTTCAACGGGTAAGTCCTTCGGTCCTTAGTCTTTAGTTCTTTCGGCAGTTTAGTAGAATCATTAGTTAGATCTAGGAAGTAGGAGATGAGATTCCTATTCTTGTTTTTAAGCCTCATTGCATTGAAATATGTCCGACGAGGTAAAAACATAGTAGGGATTGAGTCTCACGAAAGTTGAAAGTTAAAATAACAAGCTTTAAGCTTTCGTAGTTCTTTCAATAGTTAGAGTAGTATCGCTAGTATAGCCTTTAATTTTTCAAGCATGATTGGGTATCATATGATAGGGCTATATTAGTCTAGAATTTCGAAAATTATCATTGGGTCGATGTTCTGGCAAAATTTTGGAAAATCGGAGCCAAAGTAACGAAGTGCTGGCGAAATTCCGCCAATTAGGGGTATAGGGGCAAAATGGTAATTTTTACCTAAAATGCCAGATGTAATGCTAAATCACTAATGAAAGTGATATTACTCTTATAGGACATCAAAACTCGATTTTCTGCCGCATTACTGTCCGACGTGCATATTGTTGGACGTTTCGCCGTTTCCGTAAAATGTGCCATTTCGTCAAAGTACCGAAGTACCATCAAACGAAGGTACGTTCGCGCGTATTGTAATACCGACTCGATGCTTATAGTCCGCATATATTTGATACGGATAGTTTCATAAGCCATGAGCGGGACTCATTCGGTCATGCACATGTGACTAAGGTAATAAACTTAGATAATCACTATTACACTTCACGGGTTATGGTTTTGATATGTTATTGTTATAATCAGTTACTCAATGTTTTATTCTGATGCTCTACTCTGATTTTAAAAAAAAAAAAAAATTGGCTCTGAAATTGAGAATTTACATTAACTAATTTAACTAACTATATTAATCTAACCAAATTATGTTAATATGTCTTGCATTAAAAACCAGAGGGAGCTCTTTGTTGCTGTATATGCTCTATGATGCTGTTATATCTCTGTCTGTGTAGTTTTATTTTTTTATTTTTGGTACATGAGCAATAATATTGTCTTACAACCGGAAAGTAATAGCAGAAGTCAATGAATTAGACAACGTAGAAGAAAACTTGGGATTAATAAAACCAGACATACTTCTAGAAAAAGAAGATCATCGATCAAAGCTACCTGTAGGAGGTGGTGGGTGGGGGAATGGCTTCTCTCCTTGGATGTTAACACTGCTGCCGTGCTTTGATACAAAACGTTAAGGTTTTGCATTAAAAAATAGGTATAATTGCTTTTTTATTTTTGTGAGTTAAGTTATATTCAGGACCCTAAAGTATTTTTCCAGTATTCTAAAGTAGTTTTTTCGTAAACCCAACACTCTAAAATATTCTTTTTCGGTAGCACTAAGTATCGTGAAATAATTTTTGGTTCATTCAACACACTAAAATATTTTGCGAGAGCACTCGGTGTCCTAAATTTAGGATGCTTAATATTATTGAAAAATATATTGAGGATGAAATTGCACAAGACATTACTTTTTGACACTGGGTGACATTGAAAAAAACATATGCTATTAGGAAAATAAATTAATTTGAGATATTGAGTTCCATTAGTAGCAATCAGTATTTTCAAACTAGTTCTCAATGTATCTAGTAGCTTTAAAAAAATTTCCCAATAGAACTTAGCATCTTAAACTTGTTTATTTTCCTAATAGCCAGTATTTTTAAATAGCACCCGGTGTCAAAATGTAAGGTTTCATGCAATTTTACCCTCAAAGTATTTTTTTTTTCAGTAGCAATAAGTATCCTAAATTTAGGATACAAAGTGCCACTGAAAATATTTTAGGTGTTTAATGCACAAAAAATTATTTCAAAATACTGAGTGTTACTGGAAAAAAACTATTTTAGGCATTTGGTGTGTCAAAAACTACTTTAGGATACTAGAAAAATACTTTGAGGCCTTGGATATCACTTAACTCAAAAAAATAAAAAAACAATTACAAACCCATTTTTTATGCAAAACGATGACGTTTTCTAGCAAAAGACAGCAGCGGATATTAACCGCAAAGGAGAGAAACCATTCCCCGTAGGTGGGGGCCTCCTTTTCCTATGGGAAAATGCTAGGTTAGGGATCTTTTCTTTTAAATAAAAAGAAAACTTTAGAATAAAAGTTGCATTTTTAATAATATAATGGAACAACCATTATATTTGAAAATACAATCTTAAATATAGGAGCTATACAATATACAATAAGTTTGCTTTAATCCAACCTCAATTCATTTTATTTCTCAAATTTATAATTTTTATCCTAAAACATTCTTATTGATTGTGTGTGTAAAAGTGTAGGACTAGCTTCTTCTGGCAAGAAAAAGAAATGAAGGACCAGTTTTTTTTTTTTTTTTTTTTCCTTTTGGGTCAACAAGGACTAGTTTCAAATCACATGATTTAACCCTTATACTAAGGACATGGGACAGTATCTTTTAGGGGGTGCGAAAGCAATTAATACTTAATAGTGATATAAAGAAAATGTATCCTATTCTATGTCCTAATTTTTTAGGCATAAAGGAGAAAATTGGGATGTGATATGAGTGCCTAACTCTTTAAGTAGCGATTTGTGATCCATATCATTTATACTCTTCAGATCATTATTACTTACTCCCTCCGGTCTTAATTATAAGATCTAGTTGATTTGTGATCCATATCATTTATCCTCTTCAAAATCTCATTACTATGCTTTGGAAGATAGTTTTAATAGTACTCCTATGGTTTTTAATATGAGACATATTTACTTAATTTAATTAGATTAAAGAAGTTGATTAAGTTAGTTAGCATGAAATGTAATTTCTAAGACACAATTATTATCTTCCTTAATTCCCTCATTCCCTCCCCCTCTTCAATAAATATAAAAATTGTGTCTTACATTTAGAATTAAGATCAACCCCTCAAATATGTTTTACATTAATGATAAGAGGGAGTAGTATTTTTTATGATAACTAATTTAACTAATTTTGTTAATAAAATTAATTTAATTATTTAACTCCTATAGGCGCTAAGTAGGAAAGGTGGTATTATTTTCAAAGACACGTGCAAATGATGCAAAAATTCACGGTTGTCGAATCGAGTAGCCCTTTCCCGAGACAGCTCTTAATAATTGAGGCCAAATTACAAAATTCATGGTACTGTTCATAACGTGGAAATCCTGACTTTTTGTGGGTGAAGTAATGAACGGTTACTTGAATCTCCTTCGGCTGGCCCCACCGCCATTGGAATTCGCAGAAGTTTGCTGACACTTTTGTCCTGGTTGATACATCCACCATGTGACCCCGTGAGTTCCGTCCCCACGTATACAAATTCCGTTTTCTTCCCACTGAGAAATTTTCCCAATCCAAGCGAAGGACTCTCAAATCCTTCCTTCTCATGGATTGCGCAAACTTCAATGCTTCCCCTTCCGATGCCTACTGGCTTCTCCTCACCTCCCTCTCTCTGATTCCGTTGTGGCATTATTTAATCGCTGCCGCCATTGCTTTAGTTGCATTCGTTTACAATTTCTTGGAGTTTCATCTCCTCGAAGATTTTTTCTCCGGTTTCAGAGGCTCTCCCGTGGGGTTCACGTACAACTCTTTCTCTGAAATCTATGATGGCGTTGTTTCCAAGTGTTCGATTCTCAATGGAAGGTACCACTAAGCTTTTCTTGGTTCATTATCATTTTACTTGATATTCTGGGTTGCCGAAATTTTGAATTCCCAAGAATTTGAGTGCTTCTTGTTGATTGGAATCTTATCTAACTGTTCAGGTATTTGCCGACGTTCTGGCTTTCAAGCCCTCACGTGCAGACTTGTTTTTTGAATTTTTTCGGAAGGCCCCCCTCTTTCAAGTACAGAAGGTTTCAATTTTAGTTTCCTTTCAGTTCTTCTCTTGTCAACGTGCTCTTGCAGAAAACGATAGATAATTTAGAAACATTGTGTGTCACAGATTTATGTATGCTGCTGTTTGTAAAATACCCCTTAGGTTCTTAATATACAACATATTTTGAGAGTTGATTTTGTCCTAAATACAATACATAGTTTTCATATTTTTCAAATTTTTTTCTAATTTACCTCCATTTATGCTCCCTGAAGAATAATCAAAGAGAAGAGCGAAGGATGAAATTAAGAAAGATGATATGATGTTTTAGAAAATATATGTCATATTAACTAACTTAACTAACTTCTTTAATCTAATCAAATTAGGTGGACAGGGTATTCTATATTTGATCCAGAAAGCATTTCCTTGCAGCGTTGGTTTATCTACATGTTTGTTCTCGTTTGTGTACTATTAGTAATATGGAGAATCAGACACATGCATTATTAAATTAAGTTGGTGACACCTGGCTGTTGGTAATTTTTTAAACCTGGCATTTTCTTTCCTTCCCTGGTGTAAGTTGAGAAACAAAGTACATCAGATAAACAATAGCAAGTAGCAACATAGAATTGAAAACCAATGCATTGAAAACAAGGCCATATAGTGTTCGATAAGTATCTGTCATTGAATGCTTTATATGTCACAATACTTCAAAGTACATTTAAAAATTAATGATTCTTACATCACAATGTTTTATCGGGTTATCTCTTGTACCCATTTAATATCTCTTAGCTTTCTTGTAGATTCTCGATATTTTATTGTTGGTTTCATGTAACAATTGCTCTTATTTTCTTACAGACAAATGTATACAACTTCTGATGGTGGAACCATTGCTCTGGATTGGTTGAGGAGCTCTGACGGTATATATGAAATATTTGATCAACGAGTAGTGTTCTAATATTGAATGTACATGTTTAAGTTGTTTATACATAGATGTAAATCAATAAGCCCATAGCTTTGGCGCTTACATGACTCCGGGGTTAATTATTTTTTGACATCTTTGTCATTTTGTTCTTGTCATATGACGTGTTATCTGATCTTTGTTCATTGTGAACTTTATGTTACTTTTATGTTAACTTATAGCGTAAGTTCTATTTTTTTATACATATTTTTGTATTTGATTGCTTTCCAGTGTCTCATGATGCTCTCCATGGGGATGATACTGTTCGTAAAGATGACCCCACTCCTCTTGTTGTTGTAATTCCTGGCCTAACAAGTGACTCTTCATCTGCTGTAAGTGATGTTATGTAAATGTGTTATTGTGTGTTATCCCGTATATCCCGTCTCCCTTATCATTTAAAATGCTTAATCCTTATTTATTTATCTGTTCTTTTTATTGTAGGACATGATATTCATTTTATACCATAGTGACATCTTATGATGCTTTGTCTGTAGTATCTCAAACATCTTGCGTTCTGTACAGCAAAGCGAGGATGGAATGTAGTTATCAGTAATCACCGAGGATTGGGAGGTGTTTCAATTACGGTTAGTTTTTCTTTGAGCAGAGAAATTTGAAAGACATAGCCTAAGTAGTACTGCCAGTACTTATAAAATTTTTTGTCTAGTTAAAATCATATTTGCCCTTATGTGTGTTTACAATTATGTAGCTATTACAACTTACAAGTACATATATTTCATGCATAGGTCTGTGATGCAATGCATCTGTGATTTATTTATAGGTATACAAATGGGCTTGCTGTGTTTACTTTTTTCAAAATTAATTTTCTGAAATTAATTTTTGATAATCCTTAAAACACACAATACATGTATATGGATTGCAAACAATGCTAACTGTCTTATACATAACTGCTGAAAGATAATCATATAACAACTACAGTTAATAACTACTCTTCCTTATCTTCTTGCAACTTCTACTAACCTAAATTGGGCAGTTATCATTCTCCCTATTCCTATCAATACCCTCCCTAAACTTGGTCTCAGGTTCTCTGTGGAAATGCTTTGATTTGTCATTCACTTTAAACATAAGTTTTTTTTATCATTAACTCCCACTCTGCATTACGTTGATTCTTTATCCATTATTTTACTATAGTTGATAATTTTGAACTTATAGATCAAGGAGGTGATGATCATATCATATTATTCTTTACCTGCTGGCTTATTCTCCCAGTTAATTAGTAAGAATTATCCTTGAACTATTGATAAGTTTCTCAACACTTCTAAATAAAATAATGGATGAATAATTAAAGAAGTAGGGGTCAACCCTTGTGAGAGTGGACATACCCTTTTAATTTTGTTTTCCTTTTGTGCATACTTTGTATCTTGTCAGGTCCAAACCTAGCTGAAATAATAAATGATTTAGGCTGTAATGCATTTCTGTTATGAGCATTTCGTTGAAGTATTTTGGTGTAAGAATGCATTTGTTTTCTCTATTAATGCCATCTCTTTCATTTCAACCTTTGTAGTCTGATTGTTTCTACAATGCTGGATGGACTGAGGATGCCCGTGCAGTGATTAGGTATCTGCATGAAGAGTACCCCAGGGCTCCCCTGTTTGTCATTGGAACTAGTATTGGTGCCAATGTTCTTGTAAGTTTCACATCTCAAGTGTTATTATGTCTTAACTTCTCATGTTTGAGTGTTAATTCAAAATTTTGTATGTTTACATACAACCATTTCAAGTTGAGTTCTCAACACATTAACGATTGAGTTTGGCAGCTTGTGATCTCGCTTCTTTGTGATGGTACCATTTACAGCAAGGAGCATGTAGCTTCAAGAAACCAAAAAAAAAAAAAAAAATCTTTTTTTAACTGATACATATACTCCACTGTATCTTTTCTTTGTTGTTTTTTTTTTTTGGGGTGGACCGTGGATGTGTTAATTCTAGGATTTGATTCATTTATATCAATTTCTCACATGGTAATGCATTCATTTACATCTTTCTTGCTTGAATAATTATTATAAACGAACGACACTTCTCTGACCCTCTACCATTGCCTTAAACGAAACACCAAAATATGAAAATTAGAAGATAAGGGAAAATTGCAAAAAATCCTATCGGTTTCTTATTGGCATGCCTCCTTTCCTCTGCTGGCCAAATTATTAGATTTTTATTTTGACATTATTCTGACACTAATATTGCTTTCTGGTAACCTGTTTCTTCACAAAATAAAAAATCTCATATTTTAAGCTTTATCTCCTGAACTGATAAATTTTGGCTGCTTTATGTTTATACTTTAATTTGATCACAATAATTAGTTATGACCATTAAAACATACTTCATTTACTTTCTAAACTGCATTCAAATCAGAATTTATTCATAGTTAATATACTCATGTTTTGTCATTGTTAACCTATATAATTTGAATATTTATGCAGGTAAAATATCTTGGTGAGGAGGGTGAAAATATTCCTGTGGCTGGGGCTGTAGCTATTTGCTCTCCTTGGGATCTTCTGGTTAGTCTTTTATTTTAAAATTAGCTGCATCTTGTCTCTGGCTTCTTTAATGTCTACATTGTCTACCAAACCCTTGATATGCCCTGTGAGGTTTTTATCTTATCCTCCCAACGATCTAGATTACTCCATAAGTGGGTCATCTCCAGCTCAAAAGATACAATTGTATGATTGGTCATGGATATTGCTTTTTAGATTAAGGAAAACTATTTCTCTATTTTCAGCTCAAAAGAACTGATATTATTTCAATCTAAGTTTTCTTTCACCAAATAAAGATTAATATAATTGTTTGTTATCAAAAAGATACTCTACTCTCAATTTGGTCCTACAAAGATAGGCTCTCAATTGTGTCTCTGAAAGACAATTCTTCTCTCGTTTGGTCCTGATAAAGCCTCTAAAAGGCCCAAGTCTTTCCCACAGACTGGCTGAAAATTTTCTTATCCTAACCTCTCCCCTCTGTACGTTAATGATGATGTAGCAAACTATTTGTTTGATGATTCTAGAATGTTAGAATATTTTTTGTTGTGTAACTTGTACTCTTCTTGGAATAAATAACTCACATTCTTAACTGTTTAAAACAGGACATTTGATTCTATACCCAATTTGAACATTTAATTTTTAGTTTTTTTTTTCATGAAGATTTTATATTCTTATTCTATACCCAAGTTATGATTTTTTTTTTTTATTTTGGTCTTATTTTGATTTCTGTTTCGTTTGAGTTTGATTTCCACTGGATGGAGCCCTGACAGATAATAGAAGAGTAGAAGACCCTTTTATAGATCTTTCTTGCTTGAACAAGAATTTTATTTACACATCTTTTTGTTACTTTTGAGTTTTGCATCATCTGTATCTGTCAGGTCTTCCCTGAAATTTGCATTGTTGGATTTTTTTTTTTCTTTTTATATATTGGAAAGTCAATGAGTACCTGTACAATTTAGAACATCATTGAATTTTGTGCAGGTAGTTTGATTTTTGTAGCCTAGCCTCTATCTTTAAAATGTGGGGTAATTTTTGGAAAGCAAGGTAGAAAATTTCAGTACGTATTTCAATTTAGAAACATATAAACATGATAGAAGGCATTTGAAAGTTAGAAGGCCCCAGATACACCTTCAACATACTAGTTATATGTACTTCATATGTGAAATTCTATTTTGTACTGAATAATTTGCCTTGAAACATTATGCTTTATGAGTTTCACTGCCTATTTGATATTACTGAATACTGAACTGAATGATCAAAATATTTGTGGTTTTGCCTATGATTGCACTGCAACTGAAATTCATAGCGTTTGTATTCTTCTTTGCAGATAGGGGATAGATTTATAAGCCGTAGGCTTGTCCAAAAGCTTTATGATAGAGCTCTTGCAAGTGGACTTCAAGGCTATGCCAAAATGTATGTCTATGCTACCTTTCCAGTTTATTTCCTATTTCCAGGTTACTCGGTAAAATACTATATACAGATATAAACTCCAATGTACATGCGTCAATTTAAGATCTTATGAACTAATCACAATTGCAGGCACCAGACTCACTTCGCTCGTCTAGCAAACTGGGAAGGAATTGAAAAAGTATCTTTCCTCCCTAGAACTATAATACTATATAATTACATCTACTGCATTGTTAGTATGAGGGAACAAACGAAGTGGTTTTGTATGTTATTTTTAATTGTGGATCTGCTAATTGTACGCTCATTATGATATCTGATTCATATTTTCTATTGGTAAATAGGTATGAAGTTTTTGTTGTGATATCAAGACAAGTCTATTTAATAGCAGGTCACAAATATATAGTTCATAAAACACCCAACTTTTTTTATGACAGCGGATATGAGCGTGTTATTTGTATTCTGATCCCGAAGCTGCTGTTACATGGAAATTAAGGGTAGTTAGGGAATTTGGGTTGTAGGAAACTTATGGACCCTTCTATTGGCATAAATAGGGGAGAATATGTACAAGAAAAGGCGTGAATGAATTAGTATTTTGTGTTATTTTGTTTTCTGGCATTTTCCATGTGCCAGCTGCTATTTTAATTAGATTTATATTATCTAGGTGTTGAGATTTGTGATTTTCATGGTTGCAGAAATGTATCAGTTTCTTTGGCAAAGCATCCTAGACTCCTTTGCTATTCAAGTTGCTATAATAGGAACTAGGAATCTCTCTCAAATTGAATAGCTTAATTCTCAACAATTTAACTAAAAAGTTATGATGGTCATCCTAGTGGGATGGGAGACCTTTCTCCAATAGCTAGCAATTAAGGTGGAGGAGCCAATCTACTCAAGATTCAAGTATGCTTTAGAGCCATTCCTTACTACTCAGTGTAGGATTTAGGCATTCCATATGCGAGCATGGAAATCAAAATATGTTCTGATTCTCATTGATCAATATTTGGTGCAATATCTGCACCGAGGCAGTACACTAATCACAGCTAAAAAATAGGAATAGAAAATAAAATCCTGTTTTTGACTATTTACACATTAATGAGAAGGAGAAAGGAAATAAATAAAATCGTATTAATGCTGACTAGTCGGGAGATTTCCACATCATACCAGCTTAGTCTCCATCAGTTTGCTCTACTTGGAGGATTGACATCACAACAACTTCACTTTGCTATACTTCACTGATAGTAAGTTGTAATATGAATCTTGAAGAATTGGGAATTAGGGTAGAAGAGAAGAGAGAGAGTATTGAAGAAGAAGAAGTAGGAGAGAGTTAGAAGAGACACAGAGGGAAGAGTAATCTGTACTGCTATCATTTCATTAACTGCAAAACTGAATCTGTACACAGGAGTCCTGCCATATATATGGGCAGCAGGGTAGTTCACTTAAACAGGGGCGCCTAGTGTCCTATGGTCATTAGTTATTAGACACGGCTAAGGCCATGTTTGGCTAGGGCCGCTCCTAACAACGGCTAGTGTCACTAATAATTAACTAACTAACTAACTATCAAAATCATTTAATTACAATATCATATCATTCACTCAGTGACATTTACTTAGCTACGTCATTGATCGAAACTCTCCATTTGTCAGAACCCTCTGCAAAATTGTCAACTACTAGCTATAGATGACCTCCTCAAAAAGCTAGCTTTTGAGGAAACACTCCTCATCCCACTTGAGTGTCCATCAAAATATCAATAACATCTTGTTTGATTTCCTTATCAAGGGTCTAGCAAACAAGCACGCTTTGGGTTTGGTTATTTTCTTGCATGTTTTAGTATTTGACGTTTGATTATATCAGCTACAAGCATTTGGAATTATTTTTGCCATTTATCAATTCTCAATGGCATCTTATGAATGCTGTGCACATCCTGTGATTGTTTTATACTGATCAATACTAAGATTTTTTACTTATATGTCTGCTTTGCTAGTCACTCTCTATTCGAGATTTTGATGACCATGCCACTCGCGTCGTTGGGAAATATGAGGTACTATTATCTAGCATATGATGCATAATTTTCCGTTTTGTTATCTCCTGGTTTTTACCAACCCAGTATCAGTGACCTCAAGTTTATTTGTTACCTTAGACTGTTGATACCTACTATAGGCGATGCAGCAGCTCCATTTATGTACAATCTGTAGCTGTTCCGCTTCTCTGTATTAGTGCTTTGGATGACCCGGTCTGTACTAGGGAAGCCATTCCCTGGGATGAATGCAGGTTTCCAGCTTTTATTGTATTCCTCGTTTCCTATTAATTTTCCTTTTTTTTATATTCAAATATAACATTTTTTCCCTACAGGGCAAATAAAAATGTTGTACTGGCTACCACGAAGCATGGAGGACATCTGGCATTCTTTGAGGGAATAACTGCATCCAGCCTGTGGTATTTGTCACCTGCATATTTCTTTCTTTAGCATATTGTTAAATCCAGTGAATCTCATTCAATTAGTTTTTTGGAGCTAAGTATTAACGAAACCCAGAAATAATATGTTCAGTCCATCTTGCTGGGTTGTCTCATATGTCTGATCTTCAACCTGTTGGATTCAATAATCACACTCAATTAGCTTCTTTGGAGCTAAAGTATTGACAAAAATGGGGGAAAGCATTCTATGTCCTGGCTGGGCTTATTGGTATCTGGATTAGATTATTTCACCAGCATCTTCATTATATAATATCTTGGTGTTACTTGACTTTAGCCGGCTATGAAACTGTTTCTGGCTCTGTTAAGAGATAGGCAAACATGAGTTATCTGATAATATTAGTGCTGCATGATAGTATCATAAATAACCATTTTCTTATTGGCTGGTCAGATTGCACTGAATACACCTATTAAGTGGAAGATAATGAGCCAATTGGTTTTTTCTCTCTCTTGCAGGTGGGTAAGAGCTGCAAATGAATTTCTCGGTGTGCTACACACTAGCAAATATATGCATGTGCAGAAGGAGGTAAAAATTTGCTGCTGATATTTTGCTTATTTACAAAACCTTTGATTCTGGTGGAACTCGGACCAAAATAAAACTGAAATATCCTTCTATTGAATACTTATAGCTCAATAAAACAGTAACAGAAGTCTATAGAGACACAAACAAACAAATAACAGCAATTAAAATGAAAGGAAAAAATTAAGAAGGCACTGTCCAAGCTTTTGAGATACTTGGGCTCTCTCCTCACACAATACCAACCTTGCCTCTTGGTCCTTAAAACCCCTCAGTAAACCTCCCCACCCCGCCCACACATGGCCAGCCATCTTGTACTGTCTTTTGTCTTTATTTTCTTCCTGTAGGCATAGGCCTTTCCCCTCATGGGCCCAAAAAATTACAGGTCCATCAGATTCCAACTTTATGTATTTAATCATTTCATACATGTTTTGGTACCCTATAAAAGATGCAGACTGAGATTTTGTGGCGATTTTTGGACTATTTCTTCCAGCTGAAACCACTCTGTTCTGTGTAACTACTGAATAATGCAGATCTCTAAACCACACACGCCATGGGACACGCCGATCGATCAGGGCCCTTACGTAAATTTTGCCGACGGAATGGTGGCAGCATCCGAGCAAACAACACACAACGAGGAGGAAGAGTCACAAGCAATACCATCTGATCAGCATCAAACTAATAATGAAAAGATCCAGGAAGAACAAGTTGAAGTGCCCAGAGCTGATGTAAACTGTGATGATGCTGCCCCTAGCATCACAGAAACTCCAACCGTGCAAGGTGATGCCGTGCCCCTTGATGTTATAGCACCTTTCAAGAGATATCTAGGTCAGTTAACTCGGCATAGTCGATGGTCCACATGGTTGCTTCTTTATATTGCTGTTACCACAAGTTGGCCTCTGGTGGGTTCAGCTCTCCGTCTTGTGTTTGGAAAGAAGTTAAAAGGTGTCTTACCAGGTGGATTTCTCAGAAGATGATCTCATATAATTTAACTTCACCTTTTCGGTTTGATATGTGGGTAGATATATATGGTGTTATATACTCTGTTTACCTGCCTTGTTTGTAGTCCACATCTACCTTCCTAGACTTTAGGGAAATAAATAATGCATAGGGAGGATTACAATTCAAGGCCTTATTTAAAGGTTAAGGACCTTAAAATTGGGAGGACTCAAAAGATCATTATTATCATTACAAGAACAAGACTAAAATATTTAGTTCATTATGTAAATGTAAATTTAATATTTGCTCAAGTTCTATAGGGTTAAGTGACTTATACTATATTTATATTACCGAGTTTGCTAGTTGTTACTGCCTTGTTTTAAGTATTCTCAGTTCACTTCCGCTTGTGATATGGAAAATATATTATCAAATATCAATTTTCTTAAAGTTTGTGCCCTATCAAAAGATGGGGAGTGGCTACGGTCTACTACAGTGGCTACAGTCCACTATAGTGGCCCGTCCACTACAGTGACCCGTCCACTTCCCTTATTTGCTCAAAAACTGCGTCATTTTTTATGCTCTGCCTTATATATATATATATATATATATATATATATATATATATATATCGTTTGTCGTATGTCACTGACATAAGGATATTTCAAGTCACTCCAAAACTACGTCGTTTTGGGGTTAAATGAATTAATGAACTTTCAAAACGACGTAGTTTTGGGTTAGGGGAATTAATGAATGATCTTTTAGTAAAATTCATATAATAAATACTAAAATAAATACAAAAACACCCTTCATTAATTTCCTTAACTCCCAAAACGACGTAGTTTTGGGCTCACTTGACATAATCTTATGTCAAGTGACATGACAAATGATAAACCCTATATATATATATTAAGCTACTGGCGGGTACTAAAGATATTTTAGGATACTGACTAGTACTTAAGTATTTTTTTTAGTACTAGTCAGTATCTTAAAGTATCATTTTAGTACCAGTCAGTACTCTGAAATATTTTTTTCAAGATCCTAAAATAATTCTTTTAAAAAGATACTTCAGGATACTAATTGATACTAAAAAAATATAGAGCTTAAATAATATATATATATAAAAAGGACTTAACAGTTTTTGGGCAAATGAGGGAAGTGGACGGTCCACTGCAGTGAACCGTAGCCACCTCCCAAAAGATGTGTAAATTATGGTTGAAGGCATCAATATAAGTAAATTAAGAAAACATTGACAAATATAAACAATATTATGTTGTATATTTAAAACCTAGATCAATTCCCCAAATATTATATTTAGGATCGGAGTATATATATTAAATTTTTATCGATCATTAATACAATTTCGTTTTTCGTTCAAAAACAAAGTAAAGAATTACCCTCACACGCACATTTGAAGATTTGTTATCAAAATGATATTTACCGAAAAAGTCATGTTAGTGAGGATTAATAGGTGGCGGATCCTTGAAATGCTGTCTATCTTTTGGCTTCATGTTTTATTTGTTTCAAATGTTTTGTTAGCGTTTCTGTTAGTTTGTTGTAACGTGTTTATGTTTTTAGACTTTGTGCCTCCCATCTAGTCCTAACGCAGGATCTGTTGGTGGTTTTCTATGCATCGTTTTATCGTTGTGTTGAATAAACAAGACAAATCACCCGTGCGATGCACCGAATTGTGTATTCTACAATTCACTAAAAATTGCAGTGTGATTTTCAGTTAATTCAATCTATCGCGTTATTTTGAAATACCTCTTTGAGACTACATTGGTCGTCTTACTTGTACATTTCCTATATTCATCTAACACTAATGACTTCAACTCATTAAAGTTTTTGACTCTTGACAATGCGACATACAATTGTCCGTGTGAAAAGACCGGACTTAAAGGAAGGTTAAGACCGACATTGAGCATAGATTGCCCTTGGCTCTTGTTGATGGTCATTGCAAATGAAATAATGATTGGAAATTGTCTTCTTGTCATGCTGAAGTGTAGCTTAGACTCGTAAGGGTTCATGTACAATGTATTAGTATATCTTCACCAGCACCTATCTCGTTTAACGCCTTTGCTCTTATGAAGCTTTTGCACAGTTGTGTTTTCGCAATCTAGTCCCATTGCGCAAATGGGCTGCTTGATCAATGTTCCTTATCAACATAATTGGTACGCCAACTTTAAGGATTAACTTATGATGAGGCATCCTTGATCATTTGATTGTGTTGAAGAATTCACTATTATTTATCAGGGATGATTGATTATGTAAATTGCAATACAAAATACACGTCGTTGCATGGAGTCGTGGAACTTAAATTATAACGATATATATAGTTGTTGTTTGAAAAAATATAGTTCAACACCTCAAATTAGATATTATACATGTCTTAATTTCTCAGAAGTTAGAACCACCCCCACCCCTGCGCGATGTGAGGGAATTTTTCATTTATATTGAAAAAAAAAATAATCATGCATTGCACAAAAACATAAAACTTAAATTGTAAGGATATATAACAGTTAAGAACTTAAGGGACATGGTAAAAACGTATCGTCCCTCAATAATCTTCCTAATAGAAACCAAGATAAGTTATATGAAAGGAAAGAAAATCAAGATGAAGTGTGGTTTTAATCATGAATTGTATGTGGATCCAAGAAGACTTTCTGGTGGTTTGGCTATGTGGTGGCATAGTAATATTTCTTTGACAGTGTTATATAAATCAAAGAATATTATTCATGCAATTATTGAGGCAAATTGTTCGAATGTGCCTAAGTTTGTTTCCTTTGTTTATGGACCACTAAAAGAAGGAGAAAGATTCTTAGCATATGGTATTAAAGATTCTTAGCTGGTAGTGGGTGACTTCAATGATCTCTTATCCCAAAATGAGAAGAAAGGTGGTAATCCTAGATCTATGAGGAAAATTTTAAACTTCCAAAGTTTATTATCTGATTGCAATTTAGTGTACTTAGAATTTAAAGGATCTAATTTTACCTGGTGTAATAAAAGAAGCGGTGCTATACTAAGGGAAAGGCTACATCATACTCTTGGAAATGTAGAATTCAGAGGTGAGTTCAATCATGCTATAGTATTTCATGTGGATCTTCTGGGTTCAGATCATCATGCTCTGGTTGTTGATTGTTTCTACTATGATGATAAAGCACCAAAGTCTTTCAAGTTTGAGGCTAACTGGATTCAACATGATGATTTTTTACAAGTAGTGGGGAAGGGTTGGAATGAAGTTGCAGGGGCTGTTGATGATAGAGCAGTGGATTTGATTAGAAGATTGGATGCTTGCACGAGAAGGCTGATGGAATGGAGTAGAAAGGAATTTGCTAAATTTAGAAAGATGATTGAACAACTTAGAAGAAAGTTGTATAAATGATCTGATTGATTTTTATCTGATAAGAAGCTGCTGGAAGCTGAAAATCTGGTTAGGCAGATTGAAGATGCTTAGGACAAAGAGGAGATTTATTGGTGGAAAAAATCAAGGATCTCATGGCTAAATTGTGGTGACAGAAACACAAAGTTCTTCCATAGCAGTGTTATTCCAAGAAGGTAGAGAAATAGAATTTTGAGGCTAAAGGATGAAAATGGGGTCTAGTTGGAGGAAAGAGAGGCGATTAATAAGTCTTTTAGTGATTTTTATAGGAGATTGTTTAGCTCTGTTGGCTTGAGATCTTTGGATCAAGTGCTTTCTTATGTCAAAAAGGTGATTTCCGAGGATGATAATGCTGATTTATTGAAGCCAGCAGATCTAGAGATTGAGGAAGTGATCTTTCAGTTTGGAGGCAACAAAGCACCTAGACTTTATGGGTTTTCTGCCCTATTCTATTAGACTTCCTAAAAGGAAATAAATAAAGACGTGTGTGGAATGGTTCATGAATTTTTTGAAGGCAATTCTGGATTAAAAGAGATCAATGATACTAATATTGTATTGATTCCAAAAATTGAGAAACCTGAAGGATACACCATTTCAGACCTATTGGTCTATGCAATGTATGTTATCAGATCAAAGCAAAAATTTTGACTAATAGGAAGAGGGGCTTGATGTGCAGAATTATTTCTCCTAATCAAAGGGTCTTTATTGCTGGGAGAATGATCCAAGACAACATCATTATAACACGAGGCTTTTCATTATCTGAGACATACGAAGGCAGGGAAGAAATGGGAATTAGCCTTGAAAATTGACATGAATAAGGAATATGATCGTGTAGAGAGAGACTTTCTTGCAGTTGTGATGTTGAAAATGGGGTTTTGCAGTAAATGGGTGAGCTAGATTATGCAATGTATTCCTACAGTGGCCTTTAATTTGAAGGTGGATGGGCCTAATGTGGAGTCTTTTAATCCAGAACGTGGTGTAAGGCAAGGTGATCCACAATCGCCATAAATGTTCATTATTACTTCTGAGGTATTATCTCTTATGCTATAACTAAATATTGATAGAAAGGACCAGAAAGGAGTGAAACTAGCTAGTAGAGCACCGGTGTTATCGCATTGTTTTTTTGCGGATGATACAATTATGTTCCTAAATGTTGATGAGATGAATTGTAAAGTGTTGAAAATGATTCTTGATGTATATTGTAAAGCTTCTAGGCAATTAATTAATCTGGAGAAATCAAATATATTTTTTCTCCTCTAATACCGCTGTGAGAATTAAAGAAAGGATATCAGCATGCATTGGAACTAAACATTTAGATCGGGCTGGGAAGTATTTGGGTCTACCAATAATCTAAGGGCGTTCAAAAGCTGTTGAGCTAGCTTTTGTAAGGGATAAGATTGGTTTGAAGTTACAAGGGTGGAAGCAAAAGTTGCTTACTTTTGCTGGTAGATAAATTCTTATCAAGGCAGTGGCTAACTCCATTCCCTCATACCCCATGACTTGCTTTATGTTTCCAAGGAAAACTTGCATGGAAATTGATTATTTGGTCTCCAATTTTTGGTGGGCCAAAAGGGTGAGGAGGGTACTATTCATTGGAGAAGTTGGAAGTGTATGACCATGAGGAAAAGTGAAGCAGAAATGGGCTTTAGGGATCTCCTCTATTTCAATAAGGTGTTACTTGTTAAAATGACTTGTAGACTTTTAGAACAGCCTAACGATCCATGGTGAAAAATTCTTAAAGGAATTTATTTTCCTAAAGGAAATTTTCTTAAAGCAAGGAAGGGAAGGCATGCTTCTTGGGGATGGATAAATTTGTTGGAAAGAAGGAATCTGTTATTGAAAGAGCTATACTGTAAGGTGGGGGATGGGTAGAGCAATTAGTATTTAGAGTGATTAGTGGATGCATGGATTACCTAGTTTTAAACTTCAAAATAAAGGGGGTGCAGAAGAAGATGACAAAAGCAAAGTGGCTGAACATATCATTAATAGATGCTAGGATCTCAATTCTATTAATTCAAGAATCAGTTATGTGGAAAGGGACAAGGTTTTGGAAATCGCTATTTCTACTAATGTGTGTGTTGATCGTGCAGTTTGGATGGCTAGCAAGGATAGCTGTTACATTGTCAAAACAAGATATGCAGTAGCAAAAAACAGTATGGAGTGGGAAAAGGCCAAGGATCTAGGTATGTCTTTTACTGTTTCCAAAATAATGTGGAAGAGTATTTGGAGGGTCATGGTTCCTCCTAAAATCCAGCATTTTCTATGGAGATTAGGAGTTGGGGCTATTGCAACTAAGAATGCTCTTTTTAGGCGTAAATGTTTACAAAATCCTCTCTGTCCCATATGTTTGTCTGAGTGAGAAACCATTAAACACTTAGTATTTCTATGTCCTTGGACTAAGCATTGCTGGTTTGGAAGTTCCTTGGGTTGGCCTCGGGCTCTTTCTCTTTGTTCTCGCTCTTCTCTTTTCTCCATCCCTCTCCATATTTTCATCTCTCTCCTCCCTTTCCTTATGCTTGCCGAAATAATGACATAAAGGATAGGAAATAATGAATATTAGGGTGTGTGGCTAACTAGACAAAATGAGAGGGTGAGGTGGTGACACATGTGTGGCCTAGAGCGTTCCATGAGTCATAAGCCAGAAGACGGGCTTGTCCAACAAGTCAAGGGAGAGGGTGAGGTAGCGCAAACTAAAAGGAAGGAGGTGAGGTAGGGCCTCCCTGGATCTTGGGTTCGGGTACAAAAAAGTCAAGTACGGGTCTGAACTGGAGATCAGTGAATTCCCCAAACTCAAGAGCTAGGTGGCGCGTTTTGGTGCTGCCAACACAAAAGTAGCCTTGTACTTTGTCATAATGAGGAGACACGTGTCATGTTCTTATTGCAACATCTCATAAGTGCGTCATAATGAGGGGAGCACATGTCACTTTTCCATTGGATCAATACAAAAGTTGTGTCATCATTAAACATCATGACTTACTTTATTAAAGCTACTTTATTGGTGCTTACTTGAGATTCTACTCAGGTTTCACTCAGGATTATGGCACACATACAGAGAACCGCTAAATGACACTTGGTTAGACTCTGTGTGTAGGCCCCACTGTTAGTTCTCTATTGGTTTTGATGATAACTGACAATTGTAAACTCAGATTGAAGTTTGTCTTTGATAAGTTGAAAAACTTACTGTCAAAGGCAAACTCAAGTTTTGGTTTGGAAACTCGAGTTTGGACTTGACAGAGAATAGCTCAAGTTTTTGCAAAGTTAGGAAAACTCGAGTTTGGGTATTGAAACTCAAGTTTTGACCATACAAAGAGCTTCTAAGTTTTTCAAAGGCAAAGCAAACTCGAGTTTGGATTTAATGAACTTGAGTTTTGGCAAGACAGAGAGCTACCAATTTTTCAAACTTAGCAAAACTCCAGTTTCCATTTGGAAGCTTGAGTTTGGGCTAAACAGAGAGTTCTCTAAGTTTCCAAGTTTTGTTGGAAACTCGAGTTTGGTTTTGGAAACTCGAGTTTACAGCATACAGAGAACAATGCTCAATTCTGAACTTGTGAAAACTCCAGTTTTGTTTGAAAACTCCAGTTTTCATTTGACAAGGTTTTTCAAAGATTTTCTCACAAATGAGGAAACTCGAGTTTGGTTTTGGAAGCTCGAGTTTAGGTCTTACAGAGAAGAACTCAAAGTTTCTAAAGTTATGAAAACTCCAGTTTCAATTTGAAAACTCCAGTTTTGAATAAGCAGAGAAGTTTCCATTTTTCATAGATTTATGGAAACTCGAGTTTCGGTTGCAAACTCGAGTTTAGGCCAACGAGAGCTCGCTAAATTTGAACCTTTTGAAAACTCCAGTTTTGGAATGGAAACTCCAGTATTGAGATTTTGGACTTAAACATGTTTTCTCATCAAAGGTCCAAAACTCGAGTTTGTCACTTAATGACTCGAGTTTTGAACTCTTCTCAAAACTTGCTTCAAAGATCAAATCGCGACATTCTTCTCTGGATGAAGAAAACTCAATTTAAGTTTTGGAAACTCGAGTTTAGGCTTTTAATGAAAAATGAAAACTCCAGTTTTGATGAACAAACTCGAGTTTGTGTCGCTGGGTTTGAATTTCAAACTGAACGAATTTGTGAAATCTTTGTGTTTGATTCTAATACTTCATATCATCACTCATTACTATTCCTAACTATGTTTAATCAGTTTGTTAGTGAGTTTCAGATGATTTAAAGAGAATTAAATGAAGCATTAGCATAAAGCATAATGTAATACCCTAAAATTTGACTTAGGAAAAATATCATAAATTAGGGGAAAATACCTATTGAAAATAGGTAAATATGTGGTTTCAAAAAGAATGTTAAATTTATCTTATTTTCTAAAGGAAAATTTCTTGGAAATTAGGAAAAATATAATAATGTGCCAAAATGTAGTAAACTTAGTGAATAAGTTTTTGAAAAAGTCAATAGCCAATGGAAACACATGAGCATATGATATTTATGCAAGTGGAGGAAACAATTTCCTTGGCCAAGAAAGTTCCATATAGTTCGAAATATGAAGAGAGGAAAGAAGAGAAAATTCTTGCAAAATTTATATAGAATTAATACATAGTTAAAGCAAATTGAAAAGTCAATAAAGGGAGGAGGAATTTGAGTTAATTGTTGTGTGTATAGGTACGGCCGAATTGATTGGTGTGTGAGTGTATAAACCAAATTGGATAAAGAAAAGTGAAGTAAATGAAGATGCAAGTGGATAGGAGTACATTTTGTTAAAAGCTTTTGTGATTGAAAAAAAAATAATGTCGGTCAAGCATAAGGAATTCCTTCTCAATCAATTAATCAAAAGTGATCCAAAGCAATTGGAAAAGTCAACAAAGGGGGGTGGGAAATCAAAATTGATTATTGTGTGTGAGTATGCAGCCGAAAATGAGAAAGGAAGAGAGAGGAAATGAGTGGATAAAGTAGTGTGAAAGCAAAGCAAGTGAGAAGAATATATTATATAATAACCTAAAGCATTTAGCAATTTAAAAGCAACATTAATGGCTATTAGAATAAAGCATGTCGGCACACACATTGCATGGTAGAGGATGAAGCTTGAAGCAAAAGTATGATCCAATGGTTAGGATAAAAGAAGAAAAGTGCAAAATGCCCTTGACTTTGCCTATAAAAAGGCTTGCATCTCTTTGATAAATCCTCACACCAAAATTGCCTTGTGCATTTCGAAATCTTGGAGAGTTTAGAGAGAAGTGAGAGCTAGAGAGAGAAGCTCTGGAGGAAGTAGTAGCGAAGCTCTGGGTAAGTTTTTCGGTACTTAAGCTTTCGTAGTTCTTTCGGTAGTTAGAGTAGAAATGCTAGTTTAGTCTTTAATCTTCCAAGTATGATTAGATATCATATGTTAGGGGTATTTTAGTCGTTTATTTCGAAAATCCTTGTGGGGTCGAAGTTCTGGCAAAATTTTGGAAGATTGGAGTTAAAATAGCGAAGCTTTGGCAAAATTTCGGCGATTAGGGGAGTAGGGGCAAAATGGTAATTTTTACCTAAAATGCTTGTTATGATGTAAATCATTAATTAATATGATTATGTTGGAGTAGGAGTTATGTTGAAATTTTGGAAGATTAGGGTCAAAGTAACGAAGTGCTGGCGAAATTCTGCCAATTAGGGGGTCAGGGGTAAAATGGTCATTTTGACTAAAAATGTCCGTCGTAATGATAGATCCTTAACAAGTACGTTGTTATATTGATAGGATATCCCTGATTACGTTTTGACCTACTGTCGTGCCGTATACCGACAGCAGTACCAAATTTTTGTCAACGAAGGTACGTTCGCGTACTGTAACACTAACTCTGATATTTATTGTATACATATATGTGATATGTGTATTGTATGTGATAGATGATGACTTTATGTCTGTTGTGTGTTTATGTACTATTAGAGTATGTACGTTCGTGTAACATCCCAATTTCAGAGCCAAATTTTTTTTTTTCAATCAGAGTAGAGCATCGGAATAAAACATTGAGTAACTGATTATAACAATAACAGTGGCGTATCCGCATGTTCATAAAGATTAATACATTATCTATTTACGACTTTAAATCTTCTCGGTCGATCATTACTCGGTCTTCACGTGGTCTTCATCTTCATGTGTGTTGTCCGCTCTGCTTACTCTTATCCTCCGTCCTTGGTCTCTCTCTCCAGACCTTGATGTGATGCTATAGTAAGAGCTGAGATCCAATGCCCATCGGATCTCAGGTAACAGTTAACCTCATGCTTATATAACAGTATATGATCAACAGATATTTCTAGAAAATACAGCAATGATCCTTGATCATTTAATAACAACTACCCTACAAGCAAAGTTATCTGCCTGCACTATTCACCAGTGCCACGATGATCGGTCGTATCCTCAGCGCTAGGAAAACATAACGGTATTGTCAAAACCATAACCCGTGAAGCTGTATAGTGATTATCTAAGTTTATTACCTTAGTCACTGTGCATGGCCCAGAACAGAGTTCCACCCATGGCTTATGAAACTATCCGTATCGTATATAAGCAGACTATAAGCATCATAGTTAGTATTACAGTACGCCGCGAACGTACCTTCGTTTGATGGTACTTCGGTACTTTTGATTTTAAATGGCACGTTTTAGGAAAACGTAAACGTCCAACAATGACACGTCGGCACGGGCGTAACGGCAGCAAATCAGAGTTTTTGATGTCCTATAAGAGTAATATCACTTTTATTAGTGATTTGACATCATAACTGGCATTTTAGGTAAAAATTACCATTTTGCCCTATACCCTAATTGGCGAATTTCGCCGCACTTCGTTACTTTGGCTCCGATTTTCCAAAATTTTGCGAACTTCGACCCAATGATACTTTTGAAATTCTAGACTAATATAGCCCTATCATATGATACCCAATCATGCTTGAAAAATAAAAGGCTATACTAGCAGCACTACTCTAACTATCAAGGAACTACGAAAGCTTAAAGCTTGCTATTTTAGCTTTTCGGGGACTCAATCCCTACCAAGTTTTACCTCTTTAAGCATCTTTCAATGCAATGAGGCCTAAAACAATAGTAGGAATTTCACTCCTACTTACTAAAACTATCTAACAATTCTACTAACTACCGAAAGAACTAAAGACTAAAGACCGAAGGACTTACCCGTTGAAGACTTCTGCAGAATTTCTCCAGAGCTTCTCTCTCTTATTTCTCCCTCTAGGATCGGCCAAGGAAGGAGGAAATGGTGTGAGAATTCAAGAGGCAAGGCCTCTTATTTATAGAGAATTTTTGGGTCCTAAAGTGTAATTTTCCCTTCTCGAATTTTGGGTCCAAAGTTGTAATTTTCCCTTTAATATTTTGAAGAGTGATTCTTGGCCACACAACACACCAAAACGTGCTGCCCCTTCTCCAAGCCAAAGGTGAGCCAATTGGATGATGACACGTGTCCTCATCCGGTCCACTTCCCGATCGGCACCCGATTCGCGTAATTTCGGAGAAATCTCAAAATTCGGAGACATAGCTTTGAAGATATTCTCTTCCTTACTAGAAATTTCTATTCTAATCTAAATCTTGATTCCATACAGGGCATTCCGTGTTCAGTAGAAGTTTCTGAAACGTGTCTCAGACGGGTCCGATTTAAACTCGTTTTCAGAATCACCAATCTCTAGAGAAAAATTCACTGATTCCAAATATGTCCATGAAAATTCTCAATTCTTTTTCAACTGTCACAACATAACCTTTTCGTCCTCTTGGTTATCTGGCCTTTTCTCAGAATTTCCCTATTTCGTCTTATTAGGAAAAAGCACAAACGGCTTCAGAATTAACTTAGTAAGAGTCTAACGGAAGATAAAATTCCACTGATCATTATTTTACCCTGACTTTGGAAATCTCATTCCTAGATCTCTAGATAGGATCCGTTTCCTAAATATTAATTTACTATTCACTCTATTTTACTTTAATTAATTATAATATATAATATTAGCAAGTTGCATAATTTATTTTTCCTTTTTATTTTCATTTTTATTTTCTTCCTCTTTTTTTTTTCTCTGCCCTTTTTTTTTAATTTCGTTTTTTTTTAATTTAATTATTTAATTAATTTAATAATTAATTAAATAATTTTTTTTACATAATTTTTTTACAAAAATTTCCTATTGGTCTATTCTTGCATTTAGGCTTAAAAATACCTAAACTCAACTATTTTTCTCCAAAATTTCCAATTAATTAGTAAACATATTTTTACTAATTTTAAAACAAAAACCACCAATTTTAGGGTTTTACATAATTACCTGTGAATTTCCTTTGCTTATGCTTAAGTAATTAGCCCAATATTACCTAATTACTTAATTATCACAAATTGATAATTTTCTTACTTAGAATGCCACATTACCTCATAACTTTTGCCCTCACATTTTTGTTTTCATGTCTTCTGCATTATATTAGAATTTACAAGGGTAATTTAGTCATTTCAATACTTTTTGAGCATTCTTATTCAATTTCTCCAAGTTCATAATTATTAAATTACCATAATTAGAGATAATATACTCTCTCAATTTTAATAATTATTTCCTTGCCTTTTAGGATTTTTCACAATTTTCCTAAGTTATTTATGTCCCGTAGGGGCATTTCTGTCATTTTGGCACTTTGGCCCTTAAATTCTCTAATTTCCAAGAGAATTTTCCTTAGAAAATAAAATAATTATAACTTAATATTTGATATCCCATATTCACCTACTTTCTATAGGTTTAATTTTTACCAAATTATGATATAGATTTTTAGGGTATTACAGTTCGCGTACTGTAACACTAACTCTGATGTTTACTATATGCGTATATGTGATATGTGTATTGTATGTGATAGATGATGACTTTATGTCTGTGGTATGTTTATATACTGTTGGGGTATGTACGTCCGCGTACTGTAACACTAATCTGATGTTTATGGTATCCTGTTGATATGTTTACGTTTGCTATGGGCGATATATCTGCATGCTATTGGGCGATATATGTATACATGCTATTGGGCGATATATGTATGCATGTTGTTGGGCGATAAGTGCACATATACTGTTGTTGAAATGATTGTCTGTAGTTCATATGTTGTGTATGTAAATATGAGGTTAACCGTTACCTGAGATCCGGTGCGGATCTCAGCCCTTAACATAGCGTCAGGTTCCGGAGGACCGAGGATCGAGGAGGGTGATGTCAGCTTATTAAATGCAAAGTCCTGAAAACTTGCATCCTTTTGGACAATCATTCTCCACACGTTGCAAAGATTTTAATGTTTCCTTTCCACATCCAGTAGTTGCTCCTCCAACGGATTAAAAGTCAAGAAGTTAATCATAAACTTCTGTGCATCTGGATTAACCAAAGAGTAGAGAGTGAAGAAGACCAAAACATCAACCAATCCATTCTTAATGTTGGCAACGGTCACATTGAAGATTACAACGGTCATTTAATGCACTCCTTGTATAAATAGAGTTGCATTCAATTCTTCTCAACAACCAACCTGTAGAAAACGAAAATCATTCAAGTTTCCAACTACTCTTTGGGTTTTCTAGTGAGAAGTATCTGTTGATACATTGTACTTCAATGTTTACTCTTATCCACTCTTAGAGAGAGTTCATTTATTGTAAATAATTCATTGTAAGAATCTCAAGTCAGGGGACTTGGAGATTGGGATATTGATTGCAACTTGTAAGGGGGAGTAAGTTCTAGTGAGAGAATTACTCTTGAATTACAGAGTGTGTAATCAATTGTGATAGTAAAAAATCCCAGAGAGACTGGGGACTGGACGTAGGTCAAGAGATTGGACCGAACCAGTATAAATTCTTTGTGTCTTGCTTCTCTTCCTAATCCTCTGTTTATCCCTGTTTTAGTATTCAAAAACAGAGCATTTCGAAAAAGTTTTAGAATCCCCAATTCACCCCCCTCTTGGTGATTCAGCTCCACCTTTCACCCACATGGCACCACATACTTGTGTCATGTTCCAAATATGCAAGGTACACATGTTGGAAATTATGTCCTAAGGGCCAATCATTGTACTTTAAATCATTATGTCCACCTTAACCCTTGTTATTATATCATTTGCATGTTTATTATGATGACCATATCCTTGGATGTATCATGAAAATTGTCCTAAATGTCCCTGGTCAGTCATCTACGCGGGAGCAAAGATGAAATAAGACCAGTATAACTTTGATAAGGTATAGAGATACAAATCAAAGTCTTAGGCACTTGTAAGAGTACAAGGTGCTGGACCGACCCACTATGAGAAAGCTGCATGGATTAAGTCATAAGCTTATCTCATGTATAACCACGTCACAATGCCCTTTGACTTGAGATCATCATGGATTCCTACATGAGAGTCACTAATCTTTGACCTAGTCAAAATTCACCTTTGACCGGGTAATGATAAAGGCTTCGATCAGAATTAGTGGTTTTCATGTAGAGGAATGTGAATGGTCAAGATGAGGTTTGTCCCTCACATTTGTAGAGAGATATTACTGGGCCCCTCGATGAGTAAGTCTGAGAAAAGTATGGCCATACTATGATAAAAAGGAGTTTCAGTTTCAATTGTTAGACTACTCAAGAATCGAGAATGGTCAAGAACAGGAGGGTGACACTATCCATACTTCATCCTTGACCAAATTATCGTGTGACGAAAGGGACGTGGTATGGTTGTATGATAAGTTGCATCGTATCATTGATCCTCATATGAATTGGGTAGTTGCAATGTCTTGCTAGAGGCCGCTTGCGACTTGTGGGCTGATACAATGTTGGCTCGTTGCCAATTTCATGTGGGCCTACAGGGTCGCACACAAGAATAGCCTAACATGAGCTATAATGTCCAAATTCATTGAATCTAAGATATGTCTAAGATTTAATGAATACAACGTTTAATCTAGGGAGAATATATATATATATATATATATATATATATATATATATAAAATTCAAAATAATAATAATATTATTATGTAGCATTTGTTTTGTATTTAATTTATTTGATAAATTAAATAACTAAAACTAATAGAGATATCGTATCTCAGATTTAATTTAATAGATAGATATCATATCTCTGATTTTATTTATGAAGATAAATTAAACCAGCTGGCTTTTAATTCGGATTAAATAAATATATTAGATTAAATATGTTAGACAGATTCAATTAATATTATTTTAATCTAATTCGAATTTCAAAATTAATTAAGATTAATTTTGAATATTTAATACGGCCTATTAGGGTTTGAAAAACCATATAAGATAATGAGCAAGTCGTATTAGATTGGCCGCAAGAGAGAAACCCTAGACGATATGGAGGAAAAGTTAAAGGCGCTAGCACACTACTTGTGTTGGGGTCTTGTTCCTGTGGATACCGGTAGAGGGAGCTGGTTCGTTCAGTTGGCTCCTAACGATCGAACAAATACGCATATGACAAAAAGGTACAATTCTGACTACTCTAATTTAAACGTCGTTCATAGATCCTCCATTGGGATTCGATGTTTATTTAGATAAATTTCTTCCACTGCCTGTTCGAATCCCAACAACACATATGTGCCCTGGAAATGCCATGTGCACAACTATCTATACAAACCCATTTTTGCTCAACCAATTGTCCTATACCTCAAGACGTAGCTATGGGGCATTTTTCTATCAATCCAATGGCACCACATAAGCATTATGTGCCCTTTTGCATTGCTACTTTAACCCTACAGCCTATGCATACTAGGTCCACTTCCTAGTATGGCCGAATCACATAGTCCCCGAGAGTTATTCTATCTCTCGACATTCTTGAGACTTTTCCAAAACTGGCTTTAGTCGTCTGCCTAACACAGGCTTATCTTCAAGTCTTTTGGTCCAAAGTTCGGGATATTACACTTTTCAAGCACATATTAATAAAGTGTTGTTTATTTTTTAACTTCTTATACTTTTCAAAACATACTTATAAGAAGTTTTTTTTTTTTTTATTTAGTCAAGTCTTCTCATTGATTATAAAAATCACTTGATTTACAAGAATATTCATTTGGTTCTTAATAGTTTTGTATATACATTTTTCCTTATAAAATATTGACACAATCAATAAATCTTGATTGATGTAGGAAAAACAAAGAGAATAATTTTTCAAGTGTATTTGAGGAGGTCCAAATATCATATAGCTTATTAAAAAAAGAAGCCAAATAACACACATGTACTAAACAATGAAAATGTAGAGCCTTTATCTTATAAATGATTTTGTTTCAAAGCAAATAACTGCTTATTCTATTTATTGTAAAAAGATAAAGCAATTAATTCTTTGATAATATTTATGTTTTAAATTAAAAAATTTATTGTTTTAACTTTATTTGTTTTAAAATACAAAAATAAAAGAAGAAATTGTTAAACGGGCTTGAGGCCCGTAGGCCGACTTGAGCCCGAGGATTCAAGGGCCAATCTAAGAAATTGACCATTTTATGTGAGTCGTTGCCATTTAGGCTAGACTTTTTCCCACCTCTACTTTTTATAACTATGACAGCGATTGTGTATGGAAGCTCCTTTTCCCTATCATGGTTATCCTTTCAAAACTAAAGTTTTAGTTTAATTCTTTTATTATTACCATGATAATGGTGTAGAAATATGCTAAGTGTGTTGGAATATGAAGTAGGATGTTACAAAATGTGAATTGGAGGCCACAAGTTTAAATCCTGAAAACAGTCTCTTTACTGGAAGGTTAGGTTGCGCACATATATCTCTTTCCAAACCCCACTTAATGAATGCTTTGTGCATTAGGCCACCCTCAGTATATAATATAGTAGTCTTTTTTTTTCCTTGAAAAAATGAAACATCAAAAGTATCTCAAAGCATTGCATGTTTATAAAATCAAAATTGGAAGTCCAAAATAGTCAATTAAAGAATACACACAAAATATATTTGACAAAAATACTCGGAAAGAAATAAAAGTAAGTAATCAATTAAAAGATCAAAATTCCCCCCCCCCCAAAAAAAATCAAAAGATCAAAGTAATAATTAAATATTAAAACATATTTGCATGTAATAAGTTACATTATTTATAAGGGTTAAAGTGCAATTTTGACAAGTTTTTTGCCATCAGTATTTGGCACAATTAAATTTTCAAGGGCACAAAAGTAATCATAATCTTATAAAAATGGAGTAATTTTAGCAATTCTGTTAAATTAGCTCAAACATCCATTTCTTTTTTGATTTTGCACCAGCTTATTACCCCTCGAGCTTTAAAAGTCTAATTTTGTCTCGGAAGTTGTCACATAGAATCAATGTTGCCCTGGATTTTTTTTTAGAATCAATGTTAGCCTAAAAGTTCTCAAATCATAACAATTTCACCCTACCATTATCTACGTTAAGTTTGAATGTTATTTGACCAAATATGTTAATTTATCAAGTCTACTTATCATCCACGTCACTTTTGTTAAGGTAAAAATTTGATCTCAAACTCTTCAATTAGGAGTAATGTTGCCTCCAGAAGTTTTTTGGTTTCAATATTGCTCAGGAAGTTTCCAAAACGTAGCAATATCGCCCTAGCTATTATTCATGTTAAGTTTGATCATTAATTGACCAAATATGTTGAGTTAACATAGCAAACTTCAGTGAAGAAGAAGCTGCATATGGAATTGGAGCTCACATTCACTAGAAACTAATGATGAAGAAGATTAAATTAATAGATGCAAGACACACTAAGAGAGATTGCTGAGAACAAGGTAGTGGAAACCCTTTACTACTGTGGTGGTACCTATTCGATTTTTTCTTTACCTTACAAGATATTTCTGCCTCTTTGATTTTCTCCAATCCTTTGATAAGATGCATTTTCTTAAAAAAACAAATAATTATTTATAAATCTAACTTTAAAAAGAAATGAAATGAAATGGATGACACATAGACCTTTCATTTTAACATATTTAATTAACTAACTGTCAAACTTAACATGAATAACATATAGCTGATGTGAAATTACTATAATTTAGAAACTTCTGAATATCTTATACTCCTGAGTGAAAACTTTTGCAAGAAACTTTTGAATATTTAGTACTCCTAAGTGAAAACTTTGCTGTAAATCTACAACGTAATTCAAAATAAAAATGACATGGGTCACATATGGATCTATTGACACATCATATTTAGTCAACTAAGAGTTAAACGGCTTTGGCTACATTGCTGTAATGTCAAAATTTAATTTTTGCAGCGACGTTGACCAAAAAATTAGACTTTAACCCGTCTTTAGAATTGGATATATGTTCAGACTGTGAAAAGTAACTTACGCAAACTTTTTTAAATGAAATATTTAATGAAAACTTGGAATAAATAAAAGAAAATGGCGTGAGGGCTGAGGTCAATGAGTATGGAGGCACGTGTAGATTAAGAGGTAAAAATACCCTTAAACTTTTCTCCAAGGCCTCATAAATTTTACACCATGGCAAAGCAAACATATTTACGAATTTCTCAAAAAAAAAAAAAACATTCTTTTCATTGAGGGTAGGTCTTATTATTATTATTATTTTCGTTGGCCCCATATTTATTATTTAAATGATTATTTTAATAAATAAAGGGTTAATGAGCGAAAATACACATGTGGTTTACTCCAGGAGCGCCCAGCATCACGTGCTTTTTTCTGGAGCAAAAGTACACACGTGGTTACGTTTAAGGAGCGTCCAGCACCACGGCAGTTAGTTGACCGTTAGTCAACCATTAACTTGGATGGAACGCTGACGTGGCGCTTATTTGGATTGATACGCTGACGTGGACGCTGACGTGGATGCTGACGTGGACGCTGATGGTAAGGAAAAAAGAAAATTACCTTTTTGCCCCTTAGTTTTAAATGAAAATTACCATTTTGCCCCTTAGTTTTAAATGAAAATTACCATTTTGCCCCTTAGTTTTAAACGAAAATTACTCTTTTGCCCTTAGTTTTAAATGAAAATTACCTTTTTGCCCTTAGTTTTAAATAAAAAAACTAAAAATACCCTCCCATACGGGCCCCACCACCGCCACCCCACCCGCCGCGGCCGGCCACCACCACTGCCGGTCGACCACCGCCACCGCGGGTGGCTTGATGTGGGGCCCACCGGTAAGGGGTATTTTAGTTTTTTTTTTTTTTTAAAAACTTAGGGCAAAGGGTAATTTTTATTTAAAACTAAGGGTAAAGTGTAATTTCACCCGAGTATCTTTGTTCATTTCCATCCAACTTAACGATTGACTAACTAATAACTAACTACCGTGGTGCTAGGCGCTCCCAAAACGTAACCACGTGTGTACTTTTGCTCAGTAAAAGCTCTCAGGCGCTCTGGGGTAAAGCTCGTATGTAAAATTGCTCCTTAACCCATAAATAAATAACTCCTCACATCACTCTCTTATCCCTCTTCCTCTTCTGTCTCTCTCTCTCATTTTTTACTCTCTCTCCAACTCAATTTTCATGTGTCACCAAATATTTCTTATATTAAAAACTAGTATCATTTTGTCTTTTCCTTGAAAAATTATATTTATTTACTTTATCAATTTATAATTATTACGAATAAGGTCTTCATTTTTTTCATGCACATCCTTGATCTGATACCCCATACCACCTGGCACCTGCTAAGATGAAGCTAAAGAGTGTGGGACCCTTCTTCTGATTTGATAACCAGTCAAAACTTCAATCTCTTGTTTTTTTCTTCCTTTCTCAATCCTTCCATTTTTATTTATCTCTCTACCCAACAAATTCATACATTCTAATAATCAACAACCTCACCTATGGGCTATGGCTCCCATTGATTCACCCCGCAAACTCATAAGAAAATGATTCTAATCTAGATTTAAAAAAATAGTTTTTTTATACGAATGAAAAAATAGTTTTAATCGTTATTCTTCCTATAAAAATATCAATTATACATTCAACAATAAAAATTACAAGAAATTCAAAATAAGCTTGCACAAACACAGAACAATACTACTACCTCCGGTCCTAAAATATTCACTTAACTATTTTTTGAAGAGATTAAATGAGCTAAATAAATTATTTTAAAATTTTTATATCTATCGTTTTTTCTCCAAACTAATTATTTTGACTTATAAATTGATATATAACCTAATTATATATATGATTAAGTAAAATATTTAGCTTCTTAACTTTTAAAAAAGAAGTCAACTGAATATTTAGAATCGGAGGGAGTATCATACAAACATGCGTAAAAGATAACAATTGATCAACATAGTGATCACCAATAACTACATGAGGGTCAAAGGATATTACTGCTAGCTAGTATTGTTAGTAAATAGGTGTCCTAGAGACAATCTGTTTTAATAGAGGAATACCCTTTTCTATTTAGTATTTCATTATTAGTAAAATTGAGCATCTTTTATCTTTATCATATTTGTGTCTCACTTTTATTTAAAGTAAATATGTGTTTAAAGATAAAAACCCTAGGAATAGAACAGGTGTTTGCTCGAAGATCTATAATAGGGATCATAATCATGAGGACTCAAGAACACTGAATGTCTATTGCCTGAAACTTGTTCCTAGTCTTGAATCATCAAGAAAGAGTATTGATGATCTCAATAAGACTAGTATGGCATTATCTACTTATTGTAACATCCCAACTTTTAAAAGCAGTATAAATTTTTTTTTTTATCAAACATCATTTCAAAATGATCAGAGTAGAGCAACAGAGCGATTGAGTAACTGATTTGTATATATAAAACGCCGTAAGTCTGGCTGGTTATAACAGCGGTACAGAAACCGCGTGGTTCAGAAGTAATATATAATAGCAAAAGGAAAGCTTCCACTGGAACAACAAAAGAAAAGCTTCCGCCGGAGCAACGAAAGGAAGTCTTCAAACGGAATTTCTACTGCCGCTTGCCTCTCTCCTCGGTCCTCGTCCTCCGGAGCTTGATGCTATAGTTAGAGCCGAGATCTCGCACTCGGATCTCGTGTAACGGTTAACCTCATGTATACAGACACACATATGATTACACAACAACATCAACACAACATATAAACCACACCCAACCAATGCACATGTAACGCTCCCAGCATGCAGATATATCGCTCCCAGCATTATAGATGTATCGCTCCCAGCCTTACAGATATATCGCTCCCAGCATGCATACAGTTATATTCTAACATAATATGCATTCCCACAACACACCACATATACACATACCATACTCACATCACATACACGCATACTATATGCATCGATTAGTGTTACAATACACGAACGTACATACTCCGTAAACCGAACAGAATGGCCAGTAAGTGTCTACCATGGGGCCTCACCGACTTATACGGCGACTTATGGCACACCCACGTAGACTAGCCTTGCCTTCGGCACCAAACTGTTCTAACATATTTGTATTCAATAAACATACCATAACAATACACATAGCACATATATGAATACCATAAACATAAGAGTTAATGTTACAGTACGCGGACGTACCTTCGTTGACGTTATACGGTATTTCGGCGAATACGGCACGACAAAGAGGTAAAACGTAATCAGGGATATCCTATCAACATAACAATGTACTTGTTAAGGATCTATCATTACGACGACACTTTTAGTCAAAATGACTATTTTACCCCGACCCCCAATTCCATGGAATTTCGCCAAGAATTGCTACTTTGACCCTAATCTTTCAAAATTTCAACATAACTCCTACTCCAACATAATTTTCGAAATATAAATCATATTAATTAATGATTCACATCATAACAGGCATTTTGGTAAAATTACCATTTTGCCTCTATTCCCTAATCCAGTAACTTCACCAGAGCGACTTTCCAAAATTTTGCCAGAACTCCGACCCCATCATGATTTTCGAAATTCATACTTAAAATAAAACTAAAGATCTATCTAGCATTACTACTAAAACTACTGAAAGAATTAAAGACTAAAGACCGGAAAAATTACCCAGAGCTTCGCTGCAGAATTCCCCGGACTCCTTCCTCCTCCAGAGCACCTCTCTCTAACTTCTCTCTAGGATAGCTCAACTAGAGAAAATGGTTTTGGTGTGAAGAATGCAAAGGGAGAGCCTCCTATTTATAGGGAAAGTTGTGTGCACTATTCACACTTTGTCAGGCGGATTCGACCGTCGGATCGCACTTTGCCAAATGTCAAGATCCTCACCATGCCACTTGTCCAAACCATCCTCTCCCTTAGTTGGTGGTTTGTCACATCAATTAATGTGATGTGATGCTTTTGCTTTATGAACTTGTACCGATAAAGTTCCCGATCGTGTCTCAATCGCGTAATCTCGGAAAAATCTCAAAATCCTAATCACAACTTTGAAGACATTTTCCTACTCATTAAAAATGTCTAAGTTAAACTAATTTTTGATTCCATCCAGTGCTCCAAAAGTCATCAAGTTTACGGAAAGCGTGATAGTTCTGTAGATCGAATTCGAATCATCAACCTCTGGACAAAAATTCACTGATTCCAAATATGTCCAGATAATTTCAAATTCATTCCTAGATGTTGAGTTAGAATTTATTTTCTTCGTGATCCAAAAATGTGCCTATCTCGCATCTTTCCCTATTTCGTCTTATTAGGAAAATGCTCTACCGTCCTCTAATCAACTTCCGGAAAAGTCCAATCAAGATAAAAATCCACTGATCAATATTTTACCTTGACTTCAGAAAACCTATTCCTAGGGCTCTAGATAGGATCTGTTTCCTATTTACCTGATCACTATTCACTGTACTTAATTATAAGATTATTATATTACAAAATCCTATCATCTTATCCTCTTAAGATTTTCTTGTCCTTTTTATTATTATTTTATTAATTTTCGTTTTAATTAATTAATAATATATAAAATAATTATTTAATAATTTTTTTATATAATTTTTTTACAAAATTTTCCTATTGGTCCATTCTTGTATTTAGGCTTAAAAATACCTAAACTCAACTATTTTTCTCCAAAATTTCCAATTAATTAACAAATATGTTTATACTAATTTTAGGCCACAAACCACTAATTTTAGGGTTTTACATAATTATTTATGAATTTCCTTTGCCTATGCTTAAGTAATTAGCCAGTAATTACTTAATTACTTTCTTACCAATAGTTGATAATTTTCTTAATTAGAACAATTCATTACCTCATAACTTTTGAATTGACATTTGTGTTTTCATGTCTCATTCATTATATTAGCATTTACGGGGGTATTTCGGTCATTTCAATACTTTTTGAACAATCCTTCTCAATTTTTCCAAGTTTATAATTTATTAAATTACTAAAATTAGAGATAATATACTCTCTTAATTTTAATAATTATTTTACTGTCTTTTAGGACTTTCCACAATTTTTCCTAAGTTATCTAAGCATCCCATGGGTACTTTGGTCATTTTGACCCTTCAATCTTTTTCCCCAATTCCTAAGAGATTTTCCCCTTATACATATGATAAATATAACATAAAAATCGAGACCACATATTCACCTATCAGAAATGGCCATTTTATTTATCCGGGTATTACACTTATACAGAGATACAAGGTAGGGACCTCATAGAATACAGGTATGTGATGCCTTAGCTGATGTTGTGGGTGGATCTATTGGAGAACATATAGTATTGAACTGACCCGCCGAGAGACTCCACAAAGATTTGTAGAAAGTATCATTGGATATAAAAGTCTTTCAACGTTTGGTAGTGTAGATCATCCTAGACTTAAGGATGCCATCGAGCACTGTGTACCAGGGTCATTGTGATAACCCAAGAAAAATAAAAAAAATATTAATGATAATTAATGATGACTTTTGATATTACCTATGATAATTAATGATGACCATTGATATTACTTGTGATAATTAATGATGATCATTGATATTACTTGTAATAATTAATGATGACTTTTGATATTACCATAATTAATGCCCCAGTTACAAAACTTCATCTATAAATATGAGCTTAGCCGAACCAAACCAAATCATCACTTCCAATCCTTAGCATTTCTCCATTTCTCTTCTCCTCTTCTTCTCTTTCTTCTTATTTCAAATTTTTATTTTTCTGGCTACCTACTGCGCTTCTCTGCTCTAATCGATTTTCCTCCTAGAAGCCATTAAACACAGAGACTAGGTAATCCTAATCCCAAGAAGTCTTAGATTAATTTTATATGAATTTTGATAGGGTAATTATGATCATAAATATATCATAGGGTTGTTTTATATGAAATTTATTTTATGTAATCCTAATCCCTAGAGAGTCGAGGGTTGGCTTAATATGAATTTTTTTTTTATGTAATCACGATCCTTAGGGCATCTTAAATTAGTTTTAGATGAAATTTGGTACATGTAATCCTAATCCCTAGAAGTCTTAGGTTAATATTTTGATAGGAAAATTATGTTCTTAATACCCTGTAACTCATGATGATTGAAATGATAGTTGGATTTGAACTTTACTCAGATAGATATTTGAGTTATAATATGAGTTGGATCTTATATCGAATATCACTACAAAAAAAGTTATTTTTTGCGACGGAAAAAGTCCGTCACAAAAAAGGGATTTTCCGTCACAAAATGCATTTGCGACGGATTTCATTCGTTGCAAAAACCATCGTTGCAATTGCGACGGAAAACACTAATTCCGTCGCAAATTTCAAAACTTGCGAGGAAAAAAATTTCCGTCGCAAATTCCAACAATTTGATTCTGTCGCAAAATTCATTTTTAAAAAAAAAATATAAAATTCATAAAAAAAATTACAAAATAAAAAGGGTCTGTTGGATATGATTAGTTTTAATGATGTCTTATATAGATGTCATTCTTAAGAGCAAAAAGCTTGCATGATATATTTATCTCCTACATTGACTAACTACTATATTTAATGTAGATTAGTCCAAGTTGAATAATAGCTCAAGGAGATAAGAGATTTTAGAAAGAAGAAACTGGAGAGAATGGCAAGTTCAAGAAGAAGATGAGATATTGAAGAATTAAATTATAAAAATGATCAAGAGAAGAAGAAGAGGAGAGAAGAAAGAAAGAATTAAATTATGGAGAATGATGAAGAGAAGAGAAGAGAAGAAAGAAAGAATTGAATTGTGGAAAATGATCAAGAGAAGAAGAGAAGAAGAATTGAATTGTGGAGAATGATCAAGAAAATAGATTGAAGAAAGAAGTTCTTGCACAATATAATGGGAATATCATAATGTCAAGGAAGCAAGAAGTTATCAAATGATTTTGGGGGATAATCTAGAAGGAGAGAAGAAATTAAAAGAAGGAAGAACTTGCACAATTAGTGGAATATCATTATTCAAGTTCATATATTGATGCTAGAAATCTCCAAGATCATATGGAAGTTGAAATGGGTCAATTCGGAGTTAAAACCAGCAAAAAATCAGTTCCAGGATGAAAAAACTCGAGTTCAGATCTAAAAACTCGAGTTTCCTACTTTGCTACAATGGTTTGCTCCTCTGGTATGAGAAAACTCGAGTTTAGGACACAAAACTCGAGTTTAGAACTCAAAACTCGAGTTAATCACTAACTGACTCAATTTTTTAATGTCTTCAACATCTCTGGTGTCTCTGGACAAGGAAAACTCGAGTTTTCAAGTCAGAACTCGAGTTTACAGCGGTCTTCAGCAACTCTGTTTCATGTTTCACCTTAGCAAGGTCTGGTAATTCGATGATATCTCCTAAACCAGAAATCAGATTGAGGTGAAACCAATGTTTTATGAAACTAGACTCCTAATGCGTCATGTTGATATAAAATTCAAGCCCAAAGGAGTTCATATCAAGGAGCTATAAAGTTTTGAATTTGACAGTGAAATCCACGCCACACAGCAAACCAAGCTTCAATGTTTTGAGTGTATCTCACAAATTACAAATCTAATTGAGCTGAAATCGGTGTCATATGAAAGTAGACTCAAAGGGTTTTCCATCAAGATTTGAATAGACTAGGACGGAGTTCAGAACAGGGATATATGGCCTTCGAAAGTTGACAATCAATTCAAGAAGGCTCAACAAAGTCAAAACTCGAGTCATTAAGTTGAAAACTCGAGTTTCCATCAGACAGAGAGCAGCGAACGTCAGAGCATCTTCCAAACTCGAGTTTGTGAGACCAAAACTCGAGTTTTGATCAGACAGAGAGGAATCTGGAGTAACACAACAACCTCCAAACTCGAGTTTTTAAATGCAAACTCGAGTTTTCATCTCTGCTTCAGAAAATCACCGTTTCGAAAATCTTGATTCTTTTGATAAACATCCAGATGAATACCCAGATGACTTATAATACTTCTTAACATTATTTATATCATTTGTGTACATGTTTCAGATGATCAAAGGTTGGTAAACTGAAGATCAAGAGTAAAGTAAATGTTGATGTCATAGCTGGTTCAGAAAACGAAGTTCTAACGGCTAGTTCCATCTGAGTCTAACGGCTATATTTCTTTATCCAACAGTCATTGAATCTTCAAACGGTCATATATTAATCTCTACCTATAAAAGAAGACAGATTCAAGACAAAAGAAGCAAGACACAAGCCTACATCTTCAAAATGCTCATACTCTGATATTCATATTATTTACTCTCTGTTTTCAATGTTTACATAGCTTATCATAGAGAGTGAAATGATTTGTATTATACTTCAGTGTTTATCCATTCACTTCTAAGAGAGAAGATTTATTGTAATCATCCTATCATTATATCTGAGAGTTACTCAAGATTGGGTGATCTTGAGTGGGAAACCCATTGTATTGATTACAGCTTGTAAGGGGAGTGAATCCTAGTGAGGGGATTACTTCGAGTACAAAGTGTGTAATCAAGTGGGTGTATTGATTACAATTTGTAAAGGGGAGTGAATCCTAGTGAGAGGATTACTTCAAGTATAGAATGTGTAATCAAGTTGAAAGAAGATAGTGGATTGAAAATCTCAAGTGGAGCTTGGGGACTGGACATAGGTCAAGGATTGGGCCGAACCAGTATAAATCACGTTTGCATATTCTCTTCCCTTATTTCTTATATTTCCAGTATATATTTATTTGAATATCTAACTGTTGATTTAGAAAACACAAAAGATTTTCAAAATATCAAGTTTTTAATCAGACACCCAATTCACCCCCCCTCTTGGGTGATAGCTAGGTCTTTCAGGGTTAAGGTGCAGATTTTCCAACCATCTATTACTCGAGAAACATCTAGCACAAAAAACAATTGAGGGGACCAAAATTACCAATCAACAATTAAAAAGTGAAAAAAAAAAACATCAAATAACTATTTAAAAAAACAACTATCAGAATTAAGTTAAAATATGAGGTACTGGCGTAGGACGGTGGCGGAGACACTGAAGAAAAAAGTGGTTAAGCCTTCTTGTTGGATAAGGCAAACACCAATAGAGATGGGACCCATTGGAGCAGGCGCTGTGGCAGCCACGGGTGCTGCTTGTGGCATCGGAGGGATGGAATCAGGGTGCAAGGCGCATGTCGGTCGAAAGCTATGGGCTGCTGGATGAGTACAAGAGGGTGAGTGAAACACCCAACAACAATGGAAGCTTTGGAGACGCCGACATCGCTGACATTTTGACAGTCAATGGAAGATGGAGACACCAAGACAGTGACGAGATAATAGTTCGTTGGCCAATCTGTACCTAATTGTGTTTTTTTTTCACTTTTAATTGTTGATTGGTAATTTTGGTCCCCTCAATTGTTTTTTGTGCCAGATGCTCCTCAAGTAATAGTTGGTTGGCAAATCTGCACCTTAACTCAAATAAAAAAAAAAATACTCCAATGAAATAAATTAAAATAATTTTGGCCAATTAAAATGAGAAAATAACATATTTTTAACATAACCATAACAATGAAATAAATATAAACATAGGAGGGAGATGAACGTGAAATAAATATAACATAACAATGGTACTGAAGGGAAATAAATATAATATAAGCCCGGACTAAATTAGGAGCAGATTTGCCCTTATTATAATCTTGATAGTTAGAGATATTTTAGGATCTAATTAATTAGATTATGGAATTTGAATTTTGTAATTGCTTTTCTGTTTTATTATTCCTAGAAATTAGGAACTGCTTAAACCGATCAGTAGAATATCTAGGTGTATAAAATCCTAAAGGCATATGAATAATATTATCAACTTCTGGGATCTCCTCTGATTATCGTCGTTTCACACATAACAGTGTAATAAATATAAACTTAACATATTTCAACTCGTGTATGTTATTAATGCAGAAGGCAATAATTTCAGTCAAGTCACAAATTGATAAAATCAACCGAGAATGGAAAAATGGGAATCAAAAGCCATGATTTTCTTCTAATATATCATCTACAATTAATAATTAATTAATTATTATTAATGATTGTTTTTGGGGGAAAAAAAGCTTCTGGAAAACTCAAGAATAGACCATTCAACAATTACTAATGCCGCAACACATTCCTGAGCTACTTACAATATAGAATGCAAAATTAAATCCTAAGAAGAATTAATGAAACACTAAAGAGGATAATACCTAACTGTGATTTGCATGATGTTTCTCTTCTATCAATTTTTGATCAGCAACCTATGGTCAATTAACATCATAATGAATAACAAGACAAAAGATAGTAAAGAAGAGTAATTTAGGCAAAAACTAATAAAGAAGAAATTAACTAACACACCCGTAATTTCCCTGAGCATAATATGTTAAACCCAGTCAGCTGTATGCCTCACCATAGTTCAGGTCAATCTCTATAAATTTATGACAGTCTTGAATTGCTTCTGTATATTTGTGGATCTGAATGTAAGCAGCTGCCCTAAATCATAACCCAAAAAAAAACATTACATATTCAGTGCATTATGAAATAAGGCCTTAGGTTTTCTAAACCAAACAACTATTGCACAAGAACAAATTTTCTTCCAAACTTGCCTGGTGAAGCGGCAACGGTGAAGACCGGAAGGGGTGGTGACAGGGGTGTCGGTGGGGACCGGGGGTGACAGCGACACGATGATGGGAGGTGGAGGACGGACGGTGAAGAGGGAGAGCACAAAGGGAGGGGCGGATCATGAAAATGAAGGAGGAGGAAGAAGTTGGGAAATTTAAAATGATTTTGCGACGGAATTGTGATTCTGTCAATTCCGTCGCAAAACCCTTTTGGGTTTTGCGACAGAATTTCCATTCCGTCGCAAACATTACTATTTTGCGACGAAATTTAAATTCCGTCGCAAATACCTCTAAATTTGCGACCGAAAAAATCTGTCGCAAATTTCATCGTTAATCAGCTGTTTTCTAGTAGTATTTGAATTATTATACTCTTGAATAATTTGAAAAGTTATGATGACCTTAAGAAATTGATATATTCAATGAAGAAATTTTTAAATAAGATAATTGTGACAAGATTGAATTTTTCTTGATTGTGTGTGATTGTAATGAATTAATAGTGGGTGGATAGTTTTGAGATGGTACCTCCTAAAGTGATGAACACAACCTTTGGGTTTTATGCCTCCGATATTTATATGATGTGAAAAGATATTATCCATTCTTCTCAAAGTGGTGTTTTTTAGGGTTTCCCATGATACTAGTAGAAACTTTGAGAAGAGGTATGCACACTAGGAAGAGATGTTTTGATGATGGCCAATTTGATGATTTATGACTGGCAGGGTTTCCCGGGTCACGGGTAGACTAGTAGGGTTTCCTGGGTCTACCATGGTTCTCTTCCCTACTAAATACACTAATTGAATTTAATAAAGATAATGAAAAATATTTGATTCAATGTGAATATATATATACGATGAATATTGAAATTAATATTTAATTCAATTTCCATGTGATTATTATATTCGAGCTATATAAATTGTGTTTTGATTAGGATTACCAGCTTTGCTGACTTTTGTGTTTGCGTGACTGCGATGATCCTTCGAGGGAGTAGATTTTCAGTGAAACAGGTTGCAAAGGAAGGGGTTAACAGTGGGCAATGAGGATAACGACTCAGAGATTTCTCGCTAGTTCTAGGGTTTTACAGAATTTTTATGAATTTAATAAAATTCATAAAACGTATTTCATTTAGTTGAACTTTAGCCTTTGGTTTTATTTGAATGTAATGAATTTAGCCTTGCGCTTGTCTTTAATACAAGTGCGGCGGTAACATTTTCCAAATTTGGTTAATTTAAATTTCACAGTTATCTATGATTTTAAAAATTTTATGTTATTATAAATTGTTAGAAATTTGGGGGTGTTACAATCATACTTTGACTATACAACTTTATCCGCCTGAGAATGGGGAAAACAGTGTACTCTTGGGTATGACTTGAATGCATAAGCGTAAATGGACATTCCGAAAGGACTCACAGTCCCTTACAAGGGATTAGTCGTTCACATGACCGGTAGGGTTTGGATGACTTCTAGTTGACTTGGGAATCTGTGCATAATAAGTGATCATGAAGAGTCATGATCCAATTTAGAGTCAATAGAAGAAGATTCCTAGTTCTGTGAAAAGCTATATTTAGTCAACCAAAAGAGATGATACTCTATCTTTGCTCTCGACTAAATGTGAATGACGATGTGAGGGATGATACCGGGACTGTATCCAAATTAGAAAAGGTAGATCACTTGATCAACTAAATTAATTCGAGGGCTGTAATACCCGGATAATTATTTATCTTAAATATTATATTGGGATAAATAATACCTATTGTTAATAGGTGAATATATGGTCTCAAATATTGTGTTATATTTACCTTATTTCCTAAGGTAATTTCTATTGAAATTAAAATGAATAAAGTTCCAAAAATCCCTAAACACACTTATGGGTCATAAAATACCCTGAGATTATTATGATATGTCTTAAGAGGCAATTAAATATTTATTAAAAATAGGAAAGTATGTTGTCTCTAATTTAGGTAATTTATGGGATTATTTTCTTTGGAAATAAAGAGGCAAAATCCAATATTATTTTGGGAACATAAGTTGCCCCATGATTTTTAAAATAATACATGGAGTATAAATGACCAATGTAAACAAAATAGTTGTGAGAAAATAATTAATCCTAATTAAGAAAATTGTCAATAATTAGTAGATGATTAAATCTCCATTTATTAGAGATTAATTAACATGTTTCAAAGGCATAATTAGGGATGTGTGACCCTAACAAAAGACTAATGGCCAAGATTAGCATAAAGATAATTGCTAATTAATTAAGCATGATTAAGTAATGTAAGAGATGAGATTAAAATACTAATGATGCTCTAATAACTAGGATTATAAGATAAATCGATTAGGCAAATAAAGATGCAATACAAGGCACTTAAACATTGGATTAAGGGATCAATTAAACTTTGTTAATCCATGTTGAAAAGTCAACAAGTGTAATTAGATCCAATGGCAAAGGTTTAATCTTATAAAGTTAATCTAATGGTTCTAATAAATCAAGCTTTAATCCATGTAAAAATGAATTAGCCAATGGGAACACATAGACCATAGGATATTTGTGCAAGTGGGAAACATCTTCCTTGGCCAAGAATTGCTCATGCAATTCGAAAATTAGAAGAGGAAAGAGAGAGAAAAATGTAAGTGTGAATGCAAGTTAGAAGAAAAGAGAAAAGAAGAAAAGATATTTTGTGAAAAAGCAAATAGGATAAATGAGAACCGATAGAAAATAAATCATATCTAAAATATGTGAACTAAGTATTTAACATCAGGACATATTATAAACAAGTGAAATTTTATCCCGGAGATGGTTATCTCCGAAGTCATTTCCATAACAGACGGGGTTTATCCTAAAATGACTAAAAGACTGGTAAAGACCCCTAATTGGACCATAATCCATGATATTTAAAGTACTTTTGAAGTGATTACTTAAGCTTCAAAGTATACCTCTAAAAGTATTTGAAGATTTATAAGTATATGCAAGTAAAACACTAAGCAGGGGAATTAATCGGTAAAACAAATAAACACATGGGATAAAGGAGGCACATTGGAGCATTGAATGATAATGGAAGAGGATAGGGGAGGACGTTTTGTGAGAAGAAAAGGAAGAGAAATAGGAAAACTTGTTAGCTAAGTAAGGTGTTCAAATGGAGGGCTAGGATTGAATTCAATAAAGAAGATCCAAGGGTTGAGATCCATAGGCTTTTCCTATAAATAGCCCTTCACTTCCTTTGAAATCTTCACACCATTGCAAAGAGCAAGTAGAAAAGTAGAGAGAAGTTAGAGAGAAGTGGGAGTTCTGGAGAAGGAGTAGCAAGGTTCTGGGTAAGTTCTTCGATCCTTAGCTTTTAAGTTCTAGTGTAGTTCACAGCTTAGATGTTGTTTTGATCTTTAATCTTCCAATATATTGTTGATATCATGCTTTATGGTTAAATATGGTATTTATTTCGAAAATATGATGGCAAAATTTTGGAAGATTAGAGTCAAAGTAGCGAAGCTCTGGCGAAATTTAGTCGGTTAGCGAAGTCAGGGGTAAAATAGTCATTTGTGACTAGGATATCTGTTAGGATATTGTTTATGAGTTAATGAATACGGTATTACCCTTTAGGATATCCGGGAGGTCCAGAGTCGGGTTCGAAAGGCCGGACAATTGGCCATTACACGGTGAAAGGTACGTTCGCGTAATAGTAACACTAACTCTGATGTTTATTGTATGCATATATGTGTTATGTGTATTATATGTGGTAGCTGATAGCTCTGCTGTGTGTTTATGTATTGTTGATATGTTTACGCTTGCTAAGGGCCACACATCTGCCAGAAGGGCTTATGTGCTATTGGGATACGTTTGCTGAGGGCCACACATCTGCCAGGGGGCTTATGTGCTATTGGGATACACTTGTTGTACATTTGGTTGTGTGCTCATGTACTGTTAATGTTGGGATGGAGTCACAGAAAGGAACCAAGGGGCAAAGCCGTAAATATGCACAGGTCGAGGCAGGAGCCGGAAGAAGTTATCAAAGCCTATTGTCAGGCATGGATCTAATAAAGTTACTTCAAACAGTTTGGTGCCGAAGGCAAGGCTAGTCTATGTGGGTCAGCCAATCAGTCGCCGTGAACTCGGTGAGGCCCCATGATAGACACTTACACAGCCATTACATTCGGTTAACAGAGTTAGGTTCATTGCCCCAAGTCTAGTTAAGGCTTGGTCTAGGTTGTATAGTTATTTTTTAGAAATGTAATTGTACAAAGCTCTGTATATTGTATCACATGAATATTCCTTCGGGATGTTCAATTTAATCCAGCATACCCCTGGCATCTTCATATGTCGGGGTATTTTTATATCCGATACTCATTGTCCAATTGTTAGCACATTGCTCTCCGTTTCCGCAGTACTCTGATGTAGCACCTCAAACTCTGTTGAATTTTCTAAAACCAAGTGTCAACCGACACCATTTAAGGTATGGAATTTGGGGTGTTACAGGGGCCACAGAGCATTGCTAATGTCTTATGTGGTCATTAGATAACTTGGGCCCATTAAAGAAATTTGATTGGTCCAAGGTTATTTATGTCGGTGATTAATTGGGCCTAATGGGTCACACACAGGTTATTCTTGATTGCTTAAAATTAGCAAGCTTAGGCCAATAATTGTTATTGGGCTTTCTCGAGAGAATATGTGTATTTGGGTTGGAGTAGGACTTCAAGCCCAATATACAAAAATGGCATCATATGTGGTTCCTTAGTGGGAAATTAGTTTCTCCACTAATAGGCCCAAATAAGTTAGAAGACCAAATGTGGTCTTAGGCCATTTTGAATTTTAAATTTGAGATTTAAATGTGAATTTTAAATTCAAGAGATTAGGTTATAAAAGATAATTTTGAATTATCTAATATATATATGTGTGTGTGTCTAATAAAGATTGGATAAATAAATGATAAAGATATGGGTGTGATCCACTATCTTGAATTTTTAATTCAAGAAATATTTAAAGATATGGATATGATTTATTATCTTGAATTTTGAATTCAAGATATACTTCAAGATAAGGATAAAATCCATTATCTTGAATTTTTCAGATTAAACCTTGGAATGATCTTTTCTTCTAATTAATTTAATTAGGGTTTAACATTAATTAAGTGGTTGAAATTAGGGAACCTAATTTTGGACGTTTTTGGAAGATGGCCGGGTAGTCTTAGAGGGTTATGCATACGGCTCATCCAAGAAAGAGAGCGGCCTCCAAGGTTCCATCCAAGAAAGGTTAGATCCAATCTTGTTCATTCTATCCTAAACCTAATCTCAAGAAACCTAATCTTCTTGAGATAAAGAAAACCCAAGAACTTTGACTCCTCAACCTTGCATCACCTAGCAAGCATCCAAGGAAAGAGAGGAATCAAAGAGGAGGAGTTATCAAGGCATTCGGGAGATAGCCGTGTGGATCAACGTTAAAGGACGTCATACACTTTGAGGTCTTCAGTGACCTAAGATAATCCTAAAATCACTCATATATTTTAATGAGTAGATCGTGGGAATTTCCCATGAACATATGTATGATACATAAAAGTTATCCCATGAGTATTGGAATGACTCATGAGTACCATAAAAGTTATGAGTTCTTATGAGCGCATGTAAAAGTTACAGGAATCATATAATCAATATTCCTGGGAATATCCTACGAGTATTGGGATGACTCATGAGTACCAGTTTTTTCAATCACATGATTAGAAGTCTGAAAACATTAAATAATAATTTATTATCATGAGTACCATAAGAGTTACGGGTTCTCATGATAACCTTATAGAAAGTAAAGCCTAAAAGGGAGCCACGGGTTTAAATGATGGTCATGGGAATTTCTCATGATAATTCTATAGGAACCCATGAGTATTTACTTTCTAGTTTAATTTGGAAAATCTCATGATAAAATAGAGACAACATTTCAATGATTGGGAAAAACTCATGAGCGCTAGCTCTTGGGTTTATGAAATTAAGATCCATGCTCTCCCGTAAGAGTTACGGATTTTTCATAAATTAACTTATTTAAGAAATGTGATCAAGAGTATTTCAGAGTTAGCTCCTAAACATAATTCATGAGTACTGTAAAGAGTTACGGGTTCTCATGAGTACCATAAAGGTTACGGGTTCTAATTTTTGCTGCAATTAAGGAAAGACAATTTTTTTTTTCCTACTCATGAGTTCACGCTTAAACGTCAGACTGTGACCAAATTTAACCTGCAAGCATTACATCAGCAAGTCTTCTTGGCATTCATATCTTTGCTATGTCTAAACTAGCTCAGCTTCAGGAGAACAAACGTGTATTGACTATAAGGTACTACGATCCAATCTTAATATAAGATAAAGTTGATTTTTTTTAGAAGTATTAAGGAGCTCGCGTTCACTAGAAAGTAATGAGGGATTTTCCCACCAAAAAAAAAAAAAAGAAAGAAAGAAAGAAAGACAGAAGATCATTTGCAAATTGCAATTGACAAATTCCACCATTGGCCAATTAATTTGATAACGAGGGATTTACCCAAGAAAAACTAAAACATTAGGAATAATAACATAGGGTGAGCCTTTAAGCAAAGAGAATGATGTTTTTTAAATATACATCTCTTATTCCCTAGATCTTATCAGGTGGGAGTCTTATGCATTAAGCCACACTACATAACATAGCAGTATTTTTTTTAAGAAAAAAATGAAACATCAAAATTATCTCAAATCATTACATGTTTATAAAACCAAAATTGAAAGTCCAAAACAGTAAATTAAAATATACTTTCAAAATAAATTTAATCAAAACTTGAAAAGAAATAAAAGTAAGTAATCAATTAAAAGATCAAAATAGCCCCAAAAAAATCAAAATAAAATATTAATACATATTTTCGGGTAATAAATTTATAATAAATTAAATTATTTACATAGAAATAATGCATTCAATCAAAACAAACATAACCCATAAGATGCATGGCATATTTAAATCTTGATATCAATATCAGAAGGTTAATGCGCAATTTGTAAAACTTATTGTAATGGTCAAATTTTACTATGGAAGTTGTTACATAAAAGTAATGTTGCCCTAAATATTTTTTTAGGTTAAATGTCACTTAAGAAGTTTCCAAATTTTAGCAATTTCTCCGCAACCATCATTAAGGTTAAATTTGTCTATTAATTGACAAAATATGTTGAACTGTCAAGTTTATGTGTTATCCACATCATTTTTGTTAAGGTGCAAACATACCAACAAAGTTTTCAATCAGGAGCAATATGGTCTTGAAAACTTTTAGGTTCAATATTACCTTAGAAGTTTTCAAAATATAATAATGTTGTTATAATTGTTGTCCATGCTCAGCTTGATCATTAGTTTACCCAATATGCTAAATTGGTAAAGTGAACAACATTAAAGAAGAAACCGCATATGAAGGAGGAACTCTCGTTCTTTAAAGAGTAATGAAGAAGAAGATTCGATTATTGAATGGAAGATGCATTGAGTGAGACTGTCGAGAACAAGGCTGGTAGCTAGGAACCCCCTGCCACTTTACCCCAGTGATGTCAAGATAGGTGAGTATCTCTTTGATTTTCTCTTCACCAAACCAAATGCTTCCATTTCTTTGATTTTCTCCAATCTTTCATATGAGATGATTTTTTTTTTTTTTTTACTTATTTATAAATCTAACTTCTAAAGAAATGAAGTGAATGACATGCAGACCTTCTAGATAAACATATTTTGTTAACTAACGGTTAAGCTTAACCTAGATAACAAACGGGGTAAAAATTGCTATTTAGAAACTTATGAATACTTGGTGCTCTTGAGTGAAATCTACTTAGTGCAAATTTGCATCTTAACTAACAACAAAAATGACGTGGATGATATGTGGGCCGGCTAGCTCAATATATTTAATCAATTAACAGTCAAAATTAATTTGGATAATAACCATCACAACATTACTACGATTTAAAATCTTTCTGAGTGACAAAAAAAAAATTGAGACAACATTCTTCTAACGTAGTGACACTTTGGGAGAAAAACTCAACCTTAAGTCTTGAAATATGTTCCAACTGTGATAAGTAAATTTCGTAAACTTTTTAAAATCAAATACTACCTTTGATCCTAATTATAAGATATATTTGACTTTTTTGGAGAGATTAAGAAAGCTAAATAAATTACTTAATCATTTCATATATTATGTATACTTAGATTATATATTAGTTTATTAGTTAAACCAATTAGTTTGGAGAAAAAAAAAAAAAAATACTCGAAAGTAATTTAATTAGCTTCTTTGATCTTTTCAAAAAAGTCAACTAGGTCATATAATTAGGAGCAGAGGGAGTATTTAATAAAAAATGGGAATAAATTAAAGAAAATGACCTTAGGTCAATGAATATGGAGGCACGTGTAATTAAATAGAACAAGTTGTGTGGGTGCATGAACATGGAAAGGACCAAACCATCTCAGACGCACCTTCTTGGAACATACATATAAATGTTTCTTCCCTCCACCAGTTCTTTCTCCCCCATAATATTTCACAACCCTCTCTTTTGTTTTAACATTTTTCCCCAAATGGTCTATGCTTCGTATTTTCATGTTTCTTGAATTATATTTACATACAATATTATAAGTTATAATTATTATGAACAAGGATTCCAAGAAGGTGAGTCTGAGAATACTCCGACTATCATATAAACAAGCATAAATAGAACTCTCCCTCCTCCCTCCTTTTTCCGTTACTTTCTATAAGATATCATTATTTAAATAGGTGTGTTCTTTTTTATAAGATGCTCCCTCCGGTCATAATTATAGAACATATTTAACCAATTTTAGAAGGATTAAGGATAAAAGTTAAATTAGTTAATTTTACTCATTTTCCTAAAATGTCCTTATATAAATTTTGCACTTCAATTACCTTGTTAATTTCATATAATTTCTAATCCATATCAATAGGGGTATTTTAGGAAGAAATTGACAAAAATTAGAATGTTATCCTATAATTAGGATAAAAAAAAAACTCTCAAATGTTATCTTATAATTAGGACTGGAGAGAGTATCATTTAGAAATGTCTAAACATTTAATGCATTTTTTTCTTTTTTATCCTCAATTTGTTAGAATTTGAAGGATTTAAGCAGAGATAAAATAATAACCTCTAAAATATTATTGAATCCTTAATACGTAATCTTTAGTACAAACAACTGAGCAAGAGCCTTTAATGTAGGCAAATCATAACCTAAACTAATCCTAGAATATAAGATAAGATAATCTAAATAAATCTTAATCAAATAAAAACTCTAATAATAATATTTCTAAGATATATCAAATATCAACAAATAATATATAATATATCAACATGAGAATATATCAAATATTAATATAAGACATAGCACAATTAATTATATCTATTTCTTCACACTTTTTTCCACTGATTCTCTCATCTTTTTTCCTATCATTAGCTTTCTCCCACCTCACCTTTATAAATAGGGATGTTTTCACTACAAGAAAATAACGAAATAGCAATGGAATAATTTACAAGTTTTGCGACGCATTTTTAAATCCGTCGCAAAAAACGCATATTTGCGGACGGCATGGACGTCTGTCGCAAGTTTTGCGATGGATGTGACTGGTCGTCGCAAAAAGGTAATGAGTTTGCGACAGAAAATGATTTCCGTCGCAAATCTCATATAAATTTTCAAATCTAGTTCCTTTCTTCCACACACGCACGGTTTCGCTCTCGCTCTCCCTCTGGTTTCACTGTCGCTCGCCAATCACCGCTGCCGCTGGTGCTCCCAGTCCGGTTTTTGCCTTCCAGTCGCCGCCGCTTGATTCTCCCATCCGGTCTCGCCTTCGATCGCCTTGCAGCCTGTACTCTTTATCGGTTGCGGTTTTTTTTTAATAGTTAAATCTAATTTTAATATGAGTTCGATTATATACTATAATATATACCTTTTCTTTATTAGATACCATCTACAATCTTTTGTTGTAAGATAATATAATTTAGCTTTATTTAACTTATGAATAATATTGTGATTTTGCAATATTTGAATTGTATTGAAGTGTCTTATATATATATATATATATATATATAACCCAGAGCTTTCTGCCACTTTCAAATCATGTGAAATCAATTATACAACTAAATATGTTCATAGTATGTTAAATTATGGGAGAATTACACACAGGTCCCGAGGATGACAAAAAAATACAATGAGGTCCCAACAAGAATTCACATTACGAAGTCTCAAGGGACACGGTTGTAATTATTTGTGAATGTACAATTACCAATTTGACCTTCCTTCCAATTCCTCTCTCCCCATTCTCCTCTCTCTCTCTCTCTCTCTCTCGGTCTCTCTCTCTTCCTCTCAATCTTACGGCAAGCTCGGTTTTGTATACGTGGCTCGATTTTAAGCACAAAAGATCCCTCAAAGACCATGTTCGATCCTTCGGTGACGGCCATGCTCCTCACACCGTCGACAGCCCAGGACCACCACCACCTCCACCAAGAGTTAGAAGAAGTCGACGATGATGAAGACGAGACGAAGAATTAGAAGATGATGATAATAACAATGACGTGTTTGTCTACGCGCGTTGGAAAGATACGATTGTAGAAGAAGACTTGTAAATAGAAAGCAATGGGTTGGGTTGTATATATATACATAAGGAGTGGGTGCAAATAGCCACTTACTCATACAACTTAATACTTTGAAATTATATTGCTGTCAAAATTCTCAAAATTTGTTGTAAATATATACTTTTTCAGTTATAAATTTATACTTTGTGTGTTGTAAATAGTCTCTGAAAGTCAAAATGGAAAAAACGATGGTTTTAAAATTTGTTGTAAATCTATACTTTTTCAGTTGTAAATTTATACTTTGTGTGTTGTAAATAGCCTCTGGAAGTCAAAATGGAAAAAACGGTGGTTTTCAAATTTGTTGTAAATCTATACTTTTTCAGTTGTAAATTTATACTTTGTGTGTTGTAAATAGCCTTTGGAAGTCAAAATAGAAAAAACGGTGGTTTTAAAATTTGTTGTAAATCTATACTTTTTCAGTTGTAAATTTATACTTTGTGTGTTGTAAATAGCCTCTGGAAGTCAAAATGGAAAAAAACGATGGTTTTAAAATTTGTTGTAAATCTATACTTTTTCAGTTGTAAATTTATACTTTGTGTGTTGTAAAAAGCCTCTGGAAGTCAAAATGGAAAAAAACGATGGTTTTAAAATTTGTTGTAAATCTATACGATTGTAAATTTATACTTTATCTGTTGTAAATTTCCTTTGTCCAGAATGGTCATTTTACATTCACATATAATTACACAGAAGTCCCTAGGGACTTCTGTGTAATGTGAATTCTTGTTGGGACCTCATTGTATTTTTGTCATCCTTGGGACTGTGTGTAATTCTCCCTTAAATTATTTGTGTATATGTAAAGTTTGTAAATCATTTATATATGTGCTCGCAAAGTGTAAACAGGGGGATGAATGACTTTTTTTTTCTTTTGTAGATAGTATAGCAATTAAAATAATTTATTAATTAGTGGCAAGTTGCCAACAACGATACATATCTATATCTTAGTTGCATGCATTATTTGGATGAACAATTAATATGTCAATTTAAGTTACAAAATAGAATTCATTTAGTTTTGCATTAAAATATTTTTTAAAATTGCAAGAACTAAATGAATTTTTTAAATTAATCGCAATAGAAATGTGTGAAATTACAATTAACGTTCGCTATTTATTTTGTCCTTAGTTTTTATTAATCCATTTTTATTACAATTAAAGTTTGAAAGTGGGTAGCTATTGGAGGTGGGCTGATGGCCCCTCTACATGCATGTCCCCATCTTCTTGTGTATTATCCTCATTTTTTGGTTGCTTGTTGGGATCTATTCTTTGTTGATTGCATGTGTTTGTTTGCCACTTTCTTGATTAAATGACAATTGGTTGGTTTAAGCAGCCAATTGTATTTGTCACTTATATGTGTGACATGTTGATATATAAAGCATATAAAATATGTTATTGGCTCAATTAGTAAGGAAGTTAGAGTTAATTACTTAGGTTAGTAACTGAATTAGTTAGTATTACTGTGTTATGCTCTAAAGTCCTTGTGTAGGATTGGGTTGGGAAAGTATGGAAGGCAATCATGATAGGAGGTGGATGTACAATCATCTAACTCAGAGAAAACAACTAACTCGAGTATTCTTAGAGGGCTTGGAAGAATTCATCTAATTTGCTCAAGCGCAAGCAACTAATTCAAGTATCACGATTAGTTGTCCGTGTGTGAAATGTAGGTGTTTAAAATTTCAAAATCCATGCACGGTCAGAATCCATTTGTGTAGAAAGGGATTCATGAAGGATTGTGAATGTTAGGAATGTCATGGAGAAGTCCGACAAATACCGAGTGGTTATTACGGGGACAGTAGTCATCGAGACAACCTTAATCAAAATGAATAGTTGGTTATGGATGTCGCAGGACCGTCTATTGGCCAATATTTTGATCATGTTACTCATGTTGAACCATCAT
>JAMWYP010000150.1:2938932-3188604 GCA_025563575.1 Acacia pycnantha | reverse complement strand
ACAACTTCTAGAATCTCGGTTCTCTTTGTCTAACGGGGATCTCTCCTAGATAGATCTCGGGGCTCGTGATTTTCGTAATCGTGTGCCTTTTGTCGTGACTTGTAGAGTTTGTAGCGTTGTTGTAAAACACCGCTTTAGAAACATAGAAATGTCTGTTTCTACGTTTTGGCCGGAAATCGTGTCGAAATGGATGTAGGAACGGGTTTTGAGTTGACATGGTTGAAACGCCGTGTCAACTCGGTAAAAGTTGTGTCAACCGAAGTTAAAAAAAAATGAAGGAGAATATGAAGATTTTTTGGAAGATGTTGAAGTTGCAAAGAAGAAGAGAGAGAAACTCTCAGCTCACGGTGCTCTGTATCTCCATATCTGTTTCTCGCGTTCGCCCTTGGTTCAATCTGGTGGTGGGTGTTGGTGAAGCAAAGGAGGAAGAAGATGACGAAGGAGGTATGCCCGAGAAGCTCGTTCTCTCCCAGTTCCTCAGGTCTCGCGGCGCCACTCCCTCTCGGCCTCCCTCTCAGCTCGCGTCTCTGTTTCTTTTCTTTTTCTTAATTTCCGCCACCCCCGTCTCACGTCTCTATCTCTGTCTCAGACTCTCAGCTTTTTGTTTTTAGGTCAGGTAGCTTCCTACATTTTGACAAGTGACTAGACTGCAAAAAATAAAAATGTTGTTTGGGGGACTAAATTGAAACCTTTAAAACTCTTCATCTATAAGAATTTCCATATGATTTTATTGCCTTGGTGTTTTGATTTTAATATGTATTATGATGACTGAGTTTGAACTTAATTATTTTCTTGAGTGTTTGAACTTAAATTTGTGATAACTTTAATTTATTGGTGTGTTTTGATTTTATATATGTTGGATTTTATTTTTTTTGTAGTACGTAGTAAACTCTTACTTTTCGTTTATGTTTTACTATTTTACGTTTTTGCTCACCCTTATCGCTTCTACGTAGATTCTACATCTTAACAACACTAGTTTGTAGGTAACCACTCCATCTATACCCTTGGATTGAAATTGCAGCCAAGTCCAAATTAATATTTTGTAAAATTACTAATAAAATAAATAAATAAATTCATACGCTATCAGTCAATAAAACATTAAATCTGGATTGCTTAAATTTGAATATAAGAGTCAATCTAAGGATGAAGATATCGTTCTACGTAGATTCTACATCTTAACAACACTAGTTTGTAGGTAACTACTCCATCTATACCCTTGATTGAAATTGCAGCAGTCCAAATTAATATTTTGTAAAATTACTAATAAAATAAATAAATAAATTCATACTGCTATCAGTCAATAAAACATTAAATCTGGATTGCTTAAATTTGAATATAAGAGTCAATCTAAGGATGGAGATGGATAACGGAGGAAACGTAGATGGTAAAAGTATAAGAGAGAAGCTAACTCTTTGAGAATATGTTACCTTCCTCGTCCCTTAGGAAAAAGAGCAACACTTTTCTTTAAAATGTTTTATTAAAACTGAGGAGGTTTGGATGAAACTGGTCAAATAGTCTCAACTGATGAATTTCTTTTGCTCTTTGCCCAAGTTAGCAGTGGATTTTATATATGGAACCTGAAGAATGAAGCTAGATGCCTGAAATCTAAAAACAAATTATCCTTGCCAGATTCACTATTCTGTACACCTTGAGCTTCCTCAAAGAGAGGTACACTTTAATGACAATGACATCAAGCTACTTAATTTGACTTTTAGCTCAGGCATTACTAGTAATCTACAATCTTATGCAAAAAGACTATTATTAGTCATCATATTAATATAATTCAACTTTACACAAAATTCTATAATAGGGGCTAAATAAAGGAAAAATAACATTAAGATCCTAATTAAAAAAATATATTATAAAAGTCTCAAAACTTATCAATTATAGCTTTTCTACTTGTCAATGATTGCTCTTTCACTTATCATTGACAAGTTATGAAACTTTTCTCAGATTATTAATCCATTTTTCAGATATGTGAAACTAATAATCCTTCTAAATACGTTGTCAATGAAGTGAGAACAATTATGTAGCAGGAGCGAGGGGCAGGTCTATGTTAGCCATTTCTATGAAGAACATAATTCATTTACTGATTATTTAGCAAACATGTCTCATAGGATAGGCAATAAATTTTGTACCATAAACTATGTTTTATATTTAAGATCGAAGGAGTATCTGTTATAAAGTCCCCTTTATTTTTGACATTCAAATCAAGCGAATAATAATATATAGTTGATACAAGTTTTGACATAAAAATTTCTCGAGTTTAAAATTACTATATATAATTTTTTTATGCAGAAAAAAATTCACTTTTATTATTCTAAATTTATTTTAGCCTTATATTTGTCTTCCCTATAATTTTGTAATATTTTTTTTTTACCATGATACTTTTATTATTTTTTTATTGGAAATGCTTCTATCTTTCCCATGTCATTATATCAAATTTATTTTTCAAGGTTATGCAAATGAAAATTTAGGGAAAATTACAAGAACGTATAATTTTTAGTTTGTATGTATCTTCTTATTAGAGGTAATCTTATTCGAAGCATTGTCCATGAGAGCTTTCTCATTGGATGAGAAATGGGCCCATCCATTAGAGTTGAGTCATTGCTGCATTGTATTGTGTTATGGACTCATACGAGGCCCAACGACAGCAAGGACAATTTATGACAGAATCTTTTTTAATCAAGTAAAACGCTAATTGGTCTATAATCAAGGCTATAATATCGGAATATGTAGGTAGTATCGCGAACAAGGAACTTGGAAGAGAAGAGAGAGTTTTCTCTAAGCAGGCAACGAAGGCTAAAAGAGAGAAATGGAGTGAAGAGGTGAGAAATTTATATATATAAACATTTTGAATCCGAAGAGTCAGGGGCAGTAAAGTCAATTCCCACTGAAAAGTAGATTTCCCCCAAAAAAAGTGTAATGATGACTAATACGAAATGACGTGGGCATTAAATGCACACGGATATCAAAGGAGGCAGAAGTAACCACTATGCACAAAAAGGCGGTTATATGTCGTGACGTTGGCAGGCATACAACTGTCAGAGATTCAGGCGAGTGGAGTCCTGTCGTATGCTAGTATCCTTACATGATATCCCGGATTGGGGGCAGTACATGGCCGAAATATGCAAACTCGGCAATTCAACATAAATTTACAAATGAAATCCTAGCTATCATGAAAGTGAAGGAGTGCTCAATTTAAATTAAGTCGGCATGAGTATTCCAGCCATCATTAGAGTAAAACTAGTCCGACGTGCATGTCCGGCGGCAAGTCACAAATGAAGCCGGAGTTGGGTAAAGACCCAAGGACAATTGAGTGGAAATCACAAAGTAGGGAGAAACAACTCGAACATCAGATCGAATAGTCAGTTAATCCCGACAGTTCAGAGACCTGAACTATCGGGCTTGGAGGCAACTGTTATGGACTCATATATGAGGCTCAACGACTGTGTGGCCCAGCAAGGACAATTTATGACAGAATCCTTCTTAATCAGGTGAAACACTAATTGGCCTATAATCAAGGCTATAATCTCTGAATATGCGAGGTAGTGCGCACAGGACATGTAAGTATAGCTGAAATGGCTTGAGGTGCACAAAGCTCAGTACCAAAACCCTAGGTATGTTTGGTTTGAGGAAGGGGAGGGAGGGAAGGGAAGGAGAGAAAAAGGAGAGGAGGGAAAAAAATCAAAATTGAGTGTAGTGGGACCCACCAATTTTCCTCTCCCCTCCTTTTTTTTCTCCCCTTCCCTTCCTCCCTCCCCTTCCCTCAAACCAAACATACCCTTAAGGTAATCTCTATAAATAGGGGATTAACCTAGAAGGTGCACATTCTCTATTAATATATTTTAATATACAGTTACACTAAGCACACACCCCCATCCCCTTTTGACTAAACGTCATTCCTGTGTAGCTCAGTGATCCACTAATATTCTTCGGTGTCTTCCTTATAGACATCCTAGAACCATCATCCACTATTTGATATCTTCTTATAGATATCTCGGAGAGAGTCACCGATCCAATATAAATATCATAATCCATTGAGGCTAGACATCTGTGTTCTATAGAACAGAACATAATGTTTTTTTTTCATGGATGAAAAATGCTATTTAACTTATTATCAATAATTACTTTAAATACTTTCCTTAAAGTGATTTATAGGGCTACACAAATTATCTTCAAAGTCTCCCTGCGTTAAAATATTTATGTTGTTTAATATGTATAAACGTTGATATACACGTCTATATCATCATGAAATATAAAAATCATGACAAGGTATGCTATTTTATAAATAAAGTGCAATAATTCTTTCCCAAAAGTTGCTGAAAAGCCCTATTTAAAAATTTTGTTGGCTAGAAGCATATGATATATTGTTATAAATTGAAAGTATATATACAAAAAATACCCGTACTTGAATTGAATTCGGATCATTCTAACCAATAAAATTTTTAAACAATATTTTTTAGAGATAATATGGTGGGATGTCCCTCATGAAGTGTCACTAAACATATTAATCTCATTACTTTAGATTGAGATGTTAAGCTTAGGCATGCTTGCACAAAAGATAACAAATTGTTAATTAACTACTCATTCCAAGTTTAAATATAAGGTTTATTAAAGAGTTTTTAATTGATCGTAAATAGAAAGTTTAATTTTCTCTTGTCTTGTTTAAATTCATTATTTCCTTCTCATAATGCTCTCATATTTTTCAGGACATTTTTATTTCTAAGTATTAAATTCTAATCATTAAATGGTTGGATGGTTTTAAAAAAAATATATCACAAATTATATAGTACATATTAATTACAAATAACAATCTTTAAATTTTCTTTTATCCTATGAATTATGAGAAAGTAAGATATATATTCCTTTCGATTTATATATTATACCAAGTCATCTCTAACTACCTCTCTCAAACTAAGATATGGTTAACACATTAATTTTGTCTAAAATTGAAATATTTTTTCGAGCTTGCCTATCTTTATGAACGCATAAAAACAATACGTTAGACTTCAAGTCTTTTCTTAATAAATCGTACTAAAAATAATACTACCTCTGATCCTAATTATAGGAACACTTTTATAGTGTAATTTGTACTACAAAAGAATTCATATAATTAGGACCAGAAGGAGTATTAAAATGGGTTTAAGATACAATTTTAGTAATGAAGTTTTTCACCCATGTATGGCACAATTAAGTTTTAAAGTGAACAAAAGGAAACCTAATCTCTTAAAATGGTGCGATTTTAATCATGTTAAATTTGCACATACATCCGTTATAAAGCTTGAGGGAAAACAAGTGGATCTAACACTAAAAAAACGTAATGGAAGTTTAAGCCACTTCAACAAAATTGCTAAACTTCCACACTTTTCAAAAAGGGAAAAACACTTCTCATGTTGTAGGAGAAGTGTATTCTCATGTCACACACACATGAAATGGTGGGACCCACGTATATATATAATTAGCATTATATATATATGTGGGTTCCACCATTTCATGTTTGTGTAGGAATCTTTTAATTTTCTTCTCATGCAACATGAGAAGTTTAAACCCCTTTCAAAAATTGTGTCTACTTTTGCATCCTCATAAACTTAATTGGGCTAGGCGCTCATGACAAAAAACCTAGTTGCTAAAATTGCACCTTAACCCTATTAAAAAATTATATATGACATACTCACTCTTGTCCTTATTATAAAGCACCAACTAGCAATTGTATTTGATCCTTTTTATAAGACATTTGCTTGTTTTCAAAGCGCATTAATTATTTGTTTTCATGTCTGCCCATAATTAATGAGGGTAGTGGGTAAGAGTAATAATTAATACTCCCTCCGTCCCTAATTATAGGAGCAAATTACCAGAATTTGGGGAGATTAAGGAAGGAAGTTAAATTAGTTAATTATGTGTATTTTCCAAAAATACCCCTCTAAAAATTAAAAATTACATAAAAGCAATGTGTGGGGTGGCGGGTTACTGTTTGTTTGCCTTTCCCTTTGCCTGTATCTTTCATATTCGACCCTCTCTGTTTCTTCTTTACTTGCTTCTAACCTTTTTCAAAAAATAAATAAATAAAGGAATATTAAAATTATTTTATTTAAAAATAAAAATTAAGGTAGAATCTCTCACTTGATATAATATAAGCGTGTTGTAAATTAATTATTGTGGAAGAAGTATTAGTAGGGGTGATATGAGAAAAATATGACAAAAATTGCTCAAAATTATTTTATATAAAAAATATAATTTAGGTGTATATGACATTAATGAGTTGCAAACATTATTTACTTTATAAAATATATAGGTGTATTATTAAATTATTATTGTCTTTAATTATTATTGAGAAAGTATAAATAGGGGTATTATAGGAAAAAAATGACAAAAGTTAAAACTTGCTCTTATAATTAGGGACAAAACCAACTCTAAAATTTGCTCCTATAATTAGGGACGGAGGGAGTATAAGGGTTAAGGTGAGATTTTACCGACGAACTATTGACTCAGGAGCGTCCAGCACAATTAATTATTAAGTGGACCAAAAATACCAACAAACTTTTTAAAAAGGAGCGCTCAGCACAAGTAGACCCGGGAAATCGGGCCAAGCCCATCGGGCCGGCCCGTTTAAGCCCTGGCCCTGTAGGGCTCGGGCTTGAAAAATATGACGTGAATTTGAAATTGGCCCTGCAGGTCATTTTTGTAGGGCCTCGCACTTAATCGGACCGGCCCCCAGGTGCCTCGAGGCCGGCCTCCCGCAGCCCGTTTAACTGTAGCATTTTAAAAAAAAATTAATTAATTACCTAAATTTCCACTTAATGAATGTGTTTATTTGTAATTACTTAGATTTTTTTAGTTTAAACTATAACCCTTTTTTTATGTTTATTATTATTCTGTATTAAAACACATAATTAGTTATTATAAATTTTAAAGAAGGGATGTTTTCATATTAAATAAACACATACTTTGGTATTACATTATTATATAAGTAATAAATTATAAATATATTTTGTGTAAAATAAGTATAACTATTTTTACCGTCGAAAATCATGCCCGAATCAAGGAATCTGCAAACACACACAAAATTTCGAGAGGGAAAGGCATTTTGTCGTGGGCATACATAAAGCAATTCCTTTGTTTAATATTTTTTTAAAAAAAAAGGAAAAACATATTATTTGTGTTTATTTGTTTTTTAATACGAATTAATAAATGTGTTTATTTGTTGAATGATTTATATTGTTTAGATATTAATGTTGATAACATTTATTTGATAGATTAGAACTTTAATGGTTGCAATTTACTAATTATATTTCTTTGAATAAATCGAAGGAAAAATAGTTAAAATTTGGAATAGTAATTTTCGGGCCTGGTACTATCGGGTAAGCTTTGAAAAACTGATGTTTTTCTTACTCCAGGCCCTGTAGGGCCGGCCCTGATGGGCCCTGGCCTTGTAGGGCCAGGCCCTGTCGGGCCAGGCCGGCCCTGATTCCCAGCTCTAGCACAACGCCATTAACACCGTTAACAAAAAGTTAACCTCCGTTATCTAAGGTGCAGATTGGCCAACGAACTCTTATTCCAGAGCGCCAAAGACAAAATTCTAAATTTTACTAAATTAAATATTTTTTCTCAATTGTCATTATTCAAAACTACTTGTATAGATATTATGGACAAAAATTATTCATTCTTTAATTTTGTCAAAATTATAATTTGCTAAAATAAACAAAAGTTTTAATTAAAAATATAATTATATGATGTAAATAAAACTCAAGGTGTTTTATATTCTTTTCTTTCGATTTTGCCGTTAACTTAATATCATTATATTCAAGATAGATAATGTATCGTTGGGAATAAGTTATACGGCAATTGACACAATTGAGCTTTAAGAACTACTAACCTAAATTTCTTGCTATAATTTAAAGAGGGAAACAAATTATACTTATAAATTTAGATTAATAAGACTTATATTTAGAAATAAAATAAAAATAAAAATCATGATAGAGTAAAAATACATACATAAATTTACTCTAATTTATTTGATTAATAAGTGCACTTTTACATATTTTACTCTAATTCTCTCATATCATTTATCATACATTCTTTTTCTCATAAAAATTATTATTTTATTTTAGAAGAAATTTATGTGAGTTTTATTATAAAAATAAATCATATAATTTTTTGTTTAACATATATAATAAATTATAAAACACCTTGAGTTTTATTTAAATCACATAATTATATTTTTAATTAAAAATTTTGTTTATTTTAGCAAATTATAATTTTGACAAAATTAAAGAATGAATAATTTTTGTCCATAGATATCTATACAAGTAGTTTTGAATAATGACAATTTTGAAAAAATTATTTAATTTAGTAAAATTTAGAATTTTGTGTTGGGCGCTCCTCGAATAAGAGTTCGTTGGCCAATCTGCACCTTAGATAACGGAGGTTAACCTTTTGTTAACGGTGTTAATGGCGTTGTGCTGAGCGCTCCTTTTTAAAAAGTTTGTTGGTATTTTTGGTCCACTTAATAGTTAATTGTGCTGGACGCTCCTGAACCAATAGTTCGTTGGTAAAATCGCACCTTAACCCTTAATATAATATTAGAGTTTAGTGCAATTAGTAGGGGTAATATTGGAAATTACTTAAATTGTAGGGCAACTTTATTGACTTTAACTGTTTTTATTGGTTTGTAAGAATTGTTAGTTGATGCCTTATAATAAAGACCAAATGGAGTACTAAATAATTATCTTATATTACCTTAAAAGGCGTGTCATCTACTCCTCTAGTCCTTATTATAAGGTACCAACTAGCAAGTGTATAAATAAACCTCTCTCCTCTGCGGGAGTTCCTCTCTCTTGTGTGAGAGTCGCCGGTTCTCCTTAGGGATTTCAGTCCTATCGTCGTTCCTCTCGAACGTCGATTTTGCTCCGTTTTTCTCTCCTTCTTTTCCTTCCTCTTCCTTCTTGAGTGTTATTCTTTTCTGCAGGGTGTGAGTTGGTTTCTTGGTTTCTTGGTTTCTCTGTTTGTTTAGGCGTGAGTGGGTATCCTGTCTCTTCTTTGTGGTAGCGTCTGGGGGTATGGAGGTGGGGCAGAGTTGTGCTCCTGAGTGCTCGAGGAGGGTGGTTTTGCAGTTTGCTAGTGAAGGAGCAAAGTTAGGAGGTACTCTGGTTGGTAAAGTTTTATCTAGTAAGACTCTGAATGTGCCCACTATCATCGCGATGATCAAAAAAGGTTGGAATATGGGTGAGGGTTTGGAGATTCATGACTTGGACCGCTCTCATTTGGTGTTCCTGTTTCGATTTAACGATTCTAAAGAGTTCGCTCGAATCCTTAAGGGTAGACCCTGGTCTGTCATGGGATGCCTCCTGAACCTTCAAATATGGGAGGATTATATGGTGCTAAAAGATGTCAACTTCGGGGAGGCTCCCTTCTGGGTACAATTTCATGGGCTTCCGTTGGAAACGTTTGATGAAGCTAATGCTAAGACCCTTGGCTCGGTGGTGGGAGAACCAGGAATGTTTGAAAGGCCTAAAATCGATGGACGGATGGGAAGAGGGTTTATTAGGGTCCGGTGCTTGATTCAACTGAATGAGCCTTTAGTTCCAGACTTCTGGGTTCCCAGAGGGTCCAAATCTCCAGCATGGGTATCAGTCAAGTATGAAAGGATCCAGAATTTCTGCTTCTTCTGTGGTAAGGTCGGACATGATGGAAGGGCATGTAAAGATCCTAAAGCCAACAAGGATCATGGAGTTGAGCCGTTTGGTTTTGGGAGTTGGATGGGGACTGCTGCTGTGCGTACGATCGAGGAGGCGCTGGTGGTGTGCAAGGAGAGTTGGTGTGAAGCAGGGATGTTTTTCGGGTCGGGCAAAAAGTTTGAGGAACCATCGCCGGAATTCCCTGCCTCTCGCCGGAGTGATGTATTGGCATCTGTGACTCAGCTGGAGGACAAGTCGCAATCTGAAAATCCCGAGTGGCAGAAAGTAAGTGGATTTGGCGTGTCTCCTAGCGCTCAGAAGGCTGGTTTTGGTCAGGAGTTTTCGGCGTCAAATGGGGTCCCCGAGGAGCTGCTCCCTCTTGCAGGTCAACCCCCTTTGAGTGTCAAAGAAGCTTACCTCACGGATGTTCCATCTTTTTCCCCTGCAGGTTTATGTGCAAATATTATGGACATAGAAAATAGGGCCTTGGCGATATCTGGTGGGCCTTCTGAGGTAAATAAAAAGACATCTGGTGGGCCTTTGGGGGAGCACTTGGCTGACTTTCTCTTGGACAGTTTCACGAGTCCATCATCTCCTAATGCTGGAATGAAGTTGAGGGCCGACTCCCCTTATGTTGCCAAGCCTATTAACCCAAAGCTATCTCAGCATCCAGGCCTTTCTCCTATTTCGTCTATGTCATTATCTCTTAAGGGCTTTCATCTCAAAAGGCCGAGTGAGTCTGCTTTCTGGGCTTGGATTTTGCAAAACGTCACCGTAAACTTGTATTTGAAGAGTCCCCTGTATCTGAGCAAAATGAATCTGAGCAAAACGATGAGCCCCCTGTTCCTCGCATCTCAGTGTCCCCGGGGTTATCCAAACAGCGTGGGAAGCGTAGAAGTTACAGGACTCTCAAGTCCTTGATTAGAAGCCAGGTTGTCATGACTTCCTCTTCTTTGGTGAATGAAGCTTCCTTTTCTGCAGAAATCGATTTCCCCGAGAGCTGGGTTACTAGTACGGGGCTCAATGATCCTAATTCTTCTCCTTCTAATCGAACATGGTGGCTGGATGGGACCAGCTACCGGTTCACAATGAATGCTTTAGCCTGGAATTGTCAAGGTTTAGGGGTTGCCTTGACAGTTCGGAACTTGAAGGAAGAGTGCTTCCGGAAAAAACCCCAATTGGTGTTCTTAATGGAAACGAAGCAAAAGGCAAAGTTTGTGAGAAAAATTCGACGTCGGTGTGGGTTTCAAGAGGAATGGATAGTTGATCCTGTAGGGCAGGGTGGTGGTCTAGCATTGTGGTGGGCTGATTCTGTTATGGTGGAAATTCTGTTTTCTTCAAATAATATCATTCACTCGCATAAGCTCCAAAGTGACTGAATTCCCTGAATACATGACGTTTGTGTATGGACCTCCAATGGAAGTGAACGGAAACTGTGTTGGCAAGAAATTTCTCGGCTATGTAGGAATATCTCTGGATCTTGGTTATGTATGGACGACTTTAATGATATTCTGTCTCAATCAGAAAAGAGTGGAGGTAGTCCCAAGGCTTGGAGGATAATTCTGCAATTTAAACGTTTTTTAGAGGAATGTGAGTTGAAGGATTTGGGCTTCCATGGAGCCCGGTTTACTTGGTGTAATAAAAGGGAGCCTCCGGACACCATTTATGAGCGACTTGATCGTGCGTTAGGGAATGGGCAATTAAGGGAACAGTTCCCTAATTTGCAAGTGTTGAATGTTGAGCCGCTGGGGTCCGATCATCATCTTCTCTTTGTGCAATGTCTTCCCATCTCACCTAGAAGAAAAAGGACCTTTAGATTTGATGCTGCTTGGAGCACCCACCCTAATTTTCGCCAGGTAATTAATGGATGGTGGAATGAGATAAGTGGAAGCAGATCTCCTTTTATTTCTGATTTTGTGTGCAAACTTCTAAGGTGTAAGGATGGTCTTATCAAATGGAGTAGGAAAGAATTTCCCAATAACTTGAAGCTAGTTGCGAAAATGAAGTCTCGATTGTCTCTTCTCTCGATGGAGGGGTGAATAGTGGGAATGTGCAGAAATCGGTGAAGTTAAAGTGGCTATTGAGTAATTTGTTGGAATTGGAAGAGAAATTTTGGCTTCAAAGATCAAGAGTGAATTGGCTTTTCGGGAGATAAAAACACTTGGTTTTTCATATGTCAACCATTAAGCGGAGACAGAGGAACGATATCCTTAGGCTTAAAGATGATGCAGGGAATTGGGTGGAGGAGAAATATGAGATCGAAAGCAATATTACTACCTTTTTTCAGCAGTTGTTCTCTTCTTCTGGCTCGAGTGGATCTGAATTTGTCTTGAGTTTTATTGATTGTCGAATATCAGCGGAAATGAATCATCAACTCATGCTTCCTCTTACTAGAGAAGAAATCAAAGAAGCTGCCTTTAGCCTCGGTAGCACCAAAGCTCCTGGTCCGGACGGCTTTTCAGGTACATTTTATCACTCTTCTTGGCCAGAGATAGGTGATTCTGTTTGTCTCTTAGTAGAGGAATTTTTTGCTGGTAATTCTGATGTAGATTTGATTAATGCAACTAATTTAATCTTGATCCCTAAGGTTGATAGGCCTGAATATGTTTCTCAGTTTCGTCCTATAGGCTTGTGTAATTTTTCCTACAAAATTATTTCTAAGATTTTGGCTAATAGAATGAGGCCCTTTCTTGATGGTTGTATTTCACAAAATCAAAGTGCTTTTGTCTTGGGAGATGCATTCAGGATAATATTATTATAGCACACGAGGTGTATCATTATACGAAAAGGAAAAAACAGGGGTAAGTATGAGTTCGCATTGAAGATTGATATGAGTAAAGCGTATGACCGAGTAGAATGGGATTTTTTGGAATCGACTCTGTTGAGAGTCGGTTTTGTGCTCCTTGGGTGGCTACGATTATGAAGTGTGTAAGATCTGTTCAAATGAATATACGTATTTCGGGGGACCCGTGCACCTTCTCCCCTACTCGGGGTTTGCGTCGGGGGATCCGCTCTCCGTATTTATTCATTCTAGTAGCGAGAAGTTCTATCGAGTATGATAAGAAAGAATCAAGAGAACAATCATTAGCGGTATTAAGTTGAGCCTGAGTTGCCCGGTTCTTACCCACAGTTTCTTTGCGGATGATGCTCTCTTTTATATGAATGCTTCAAGGAATAATTGTATTCATTTGGCTCATCTCTTGAGTCAGTACTGTGCTGCTTCTGGTCAAAGCATTAATTTAGATAAATCAAGTGTTTTTTTCTCGGCTAATACTCCGGATGATGTGAGGTTATCTGTTGGAACCATTCTTGATATCCCGACAGCTGGGGATCCTGGTAAGTATTTGGGCATACCGAGTATCTGGGGGAAAACTAAGCATCAAGCCCTTGCCTATATTAGAGAGCGGGTCATGAGTAAGATTCAGGGTTGGGGGAATTCCTTTCTCTCCTATGCGGGCCGTGAGGTAATGATTAAAGCAGTGATCCAGGCTATTCCCATATATCCGATGAATTGTTTTAAATTCCCTCTTAAGACTTGTAGAGAAATTCATAGCCTAATTGCTAATTTTTGGTGGGATGGGACTGCTCTTGGTACTAAGACTCATTGGAAGTCTTGGGATTTTCTTACAAGAGGGAAGACTCAAGGGGGTATGGGTTTCAGGGATTTGTCTATCATGAATGATGCTCTATTGGCTAAGACGGCTTGGCGTCTTATGGCGAGACCTTCGGATTTATGGGCTCAAGTTTTGAAGAGTGTCTACTTCCCAGAGAGCGAATTTCTTGATGTGGGGAAAGGGTCTAAAGCCTCATGGTGTTGGTCTAGTATTGTTGATGGGAGAGAATTCCTTAAATGATTTGAGATGGGATTTGGGCTCGGGACGGGATATTCGAATTTGGGGGATAATTGGGTACCAGAGTCTCCTTTCTGCGAAACCCGTAGATTGTGAGAACCCCTTTGTGACGAGATGGTAGAGTTAGTGATTTGATTGTTGATGGCCTTTGGAATCTTACCCCTATCTCTCAATTTCTTTCGGAGGAGGTTATGTGTGCTATTCGCTCTCTTCCAATCCGACTAATGGGCTTCAAGACAAATTGCTATGGACTTTTGCTAAGAATGGAGATTATGCGGTTAAATTGGGATACCACAGTAGAAAAGATCGCGCTTTTATTGATGTGAACAAAGCTAGTTCTTCAATGAACTTGCCGGCCTCTTGTTGGAATTCTGTGTGGAAGGTAAAAGTTACTCCTCGGGTTCAACAGTTCATGTGGCGGATTATAAATAGTTCTCTGGCCACTAACGCTGCCTTGTTCAAAAGGAAGCGCTCGCCTAGGACATCCTGTCCTATCTGTGAGGAAGTCGATGAGAGTATTGAGCACCTCTTCTTTCATTTGCGCTTGGACCGGTGTGCATGGTTTGGTAGTAGCCTAGGGGTCATTTTGATTTTCTTGTTTCCCATTTTAATGTTTGGTGGCTTCATATTTTAGACTCTAACGCTCTCAACTCCTATGATATTTATTTGGTTTGTTGGTTGTTATGGTTTATATGGAAACAAAGAAATGAGTGGGTTTTTAACCGAGGTTGCTCCTAATCCACTTCTTTGTTGTGGAATTTGCTCGAAGGCATAATATTGAATTTTGGGGCGGCTTGGATAGTATTGGGATTGTAAGAGGAGTTTGGATCGGGGCTCTTCACAGTGTGTTCGTTGGTCTCCCCCTCAACCTGGAGTGGTTAAAATTAATACCGATGGAGCCTTTTCATCTGAAAGGGTCTCAGCTGCTATTGGTATTGTCTGTAGGGACTACTATGGTTCCTTCCAGTGGGGGTTTGTAGATAAGGTGAAGTCTATTTCAGCCTTTATGACGGAGGCTCTAGCGTTGCGAAGGGCCTTATTGTTAGCCATGGATTTAGATCTTGATAAAGCTATTTTTGAATCTGACTGTTTATCCTTGATTTCCTGTGTTGTTGCTAAATCTTCTGATTTATGTGAATGGAAGAGTAGGAGTATAATTCATGATATTCTTAGTCTCTTATCTGACAAGGTTGGGTTTTCTTTATCTTTTATTCCTCGAAGGGGTAATAGAGTTGCTGATTTAATTGCATCAAACGCTTTTAAGGAGGTGTGCCCGATCGGGTGGGTTTCGCAGCCATCACCTTCTTTGTCGTCTCTTCTAACCTTGGATGCTCGGGAGGCTAATTGTGTTGTGGATGTTGATCATTCTTCCTGTTTTGTAAATGAGAGGATGTAATGATTTGTGTTAGACTATGTTCCTTTGGTGTTCTGTTTAGTTCTTGATTTGGTGTTCTCTAGTTGTTTTGTAGCTACCAATTCAGTTGGTGTTCTCTTTGTTGTGTTTGGTTTGTAAGTTGTACTGGTTTGACTTTGGTAATATATGTTGTCCCTTTTGAGCAAAAAAAACTAGCAAGTGTATTTGATCCTTTTTATAAGGCACTTGTTTATTCCCAATGAGCATTAATTATTTTTTTCATATATGCCCCTAATTAATAATGGTAGTGGGTGAGAGTAGTAATTAATATAATATTAGAATTTAGTGCAATTAGTAAGGGTAATATTGAAAGTTATTTAAATTTTAAGACAATTTTATTAACTTTAGCTGTTTTTATTGATTTGTGAAAATTGTTAGTTGATACCTTATAATAAGGACTAGAGGAAGTATATCTGAGGGAGAAGGAGGAGTATTTTGAGAAGAGAAAGACTAGCAGTTGAAGAATTGATAGGGATCATCAATGGGCTGATGAACTTGTAATAATCCAAAGGTTTTAATAATATTGTGATGTATTCAGAATGTGTAGAAGCCATTGAATATTAGGGGATGTGATTCAAATTATCCATTAAAACATTATTGAGGAGACGATATTAATTTAGGAAAATGAGATTAAAGTCTCAATTAAGAGAAATAATATATAAAAAAATCTCATAATTTGTTAATGACAAATGAAAAAATAACCATTAATAAATGAAGGTTCTATCATTAAAAAGTTTTAAGATTTTTCTAATATTATTTTACTTGATTTAAACCTTAACGTCACTTTCCCTGTTAGTTTTACATAGGAATTGCCTAAAGAAACAATAGGTACATCTAATTACCTTGCGAATTTTTCACATAGCTCAGAACTCAGGTGGTCACTTTTGAATCCTTAATAAAACTGCACCTAGTCACAACATGGTGGATGTTGATCCGAGGGAAGTTAACCTCTTTTATCCTACTTTGTGGGAATGATATGATATCCAGCGGACAATTTAAAGAGAGAGCAACTATAGCATTCAGCCATTGAAGAATAACTCTGATAGAAAGATTGATTGAGTTTTGATAGAGAGGAAATGTACAGTTTGTAAAACCAAAAAGTTATTACAATTACCGAGGTAATTGCAATCAATGTTGATTACAAGTACTTTGTTGTTTTGGGGCTACGAGGCAAAAGTACTATTACTGTGCTTGCCTTCCAAAATTAGATTTTGCAGACACACAAATGCATCTCCAAAACAAGTAGCTGCCTGCAATCTCCATCACAATAATAAAGGGATTAATTATTAAAATTTCCACTAATTATACCTGAAACTTGGGCACATAGGATTCCTCTCCTAAGAACCACTGAACCAGAGGCGGAATGTATAGGATACAAATGTAGAGACCAAAAAAAGAAGGGGGGAAATGAATGTGATTTAAATTCATCCTCCAAAAAATTCTAAAATTTTAATGTCTCTTATTAAAATTAAGGAAATTAAGTTTTTTGGGTGAAAAGATAATGATGTTCTTCTTTTATTTTCTTAGAAGAGCATTTACAAGATAAATATAAACACTTACAAGATAATTAAAGGCAATCAAAAAGAAATCAGGGAGTTAACAAGAATATTTATGTCATTTACAAAAAAAAAAAAAAAATACAAGATAAATAAGGCAATTTAAAAGACAAATAAAGAGATTCGAAATAATCTAAAAAATTAAAAACATTATGGGCATTCACAAGAAAAATATGAGAATTTATAAGATAAATATGTGCATTTACAACACAAACAATAAAATCCACAAGATAAATAAAACAATGACATTATTATCTTTTTATACACAAAACTTAATTTCATTTTGACTCAAAGGATGTAGTGAAGTTTCAGAATCTTTTGGGGGTTGACAGAAATAAAGTCACATCCTTATAGGCTAACTGAAATTCTAAAAAAAAAAAAATGTTACAAAATTCTCTTAAAACTCTAACTAATATAATAATTTAAAAAAGGTATCCCCAAATTGAGAATATTATCACATATTCCTTTGCTTCTTAATCTAAGATATATTTGTCTAGTAAATTATATATAAGTTTATAAATTAAACAAATTAATTTTAAAAAATTATAAATATGAGAGATAAAATGAAAAAAAATGGGTTTTAAAATCAATGTTCACTATCGAACACATGCCATGTAGAAGGACCTTCTTTCTCAGAACCAATATGACACTTAACGTTGACAGATCAAGAGTATGTTGTGTAATTATTGGCGTTCTTTAGTTCTAGTGAAGCCTTCTCAGATCAATCTAATTTGCACTAATTTAAGGCCTAGACTTAAAATTAACATTCGGTATACTATATATATTGTTGGGTAGACTAACTAACATGTTAGATCGATGTTTTTGGCTAATACTCCCTCCCATTCTTAGCATAAAACCCTGAATTTTTTCTGTGAAAGATTAGGAAAGCTAAATAATTTAGTTAATCATGGTATATATCGTATATTATTTGATTATATACCAGTGTAAAACTCAAACAAATCAGTTTAGTATGAAATATTACTTCCAGCCAGTCGTAATATAGGACATAATTTGTAATGCAATTTGTATTATAAACTATGTCCTATATTTGGAATCGGAGGAATAGATGAAATTATTTAGCTTTTTGTTTAATCTCTCCAAAAAAATCAATTAACATCCTCATTGGACAGAACCAAATATGATCAATTAGCTTTTAGTCTATTTCCAACCTCTTAATCCAACAAAATACTTCAGGTAAAAAAAAAAAAAATCCACCAATATACCTAAGTTCTACGCATGTTATTCTTATAAACTCATTAGTTATCATCACATTGAAGTATAAATACTCATGTGTATATATAAATTATTCCTATTGTGTGTGTTTATATATAATATTTTATATTTAATAAAAAAATGGCAACATCCTGGTTTTTTATACAATAAGTATGCTCTCTCGATGAGTTTAACGCTCTTCACAAAAATCTATCAGTACTCTTACAAAAGTATATGCTCCAAGGTGGTTTTTATTCATTAAAGAAATTAAAGCACAAAACTATGTTCAGTGGTTCAAATTTTTCCTATTTGGTAGCCTCAGGGTCGTTCATATTTAATTAAAGATACTCCTTTTGGCCATAAAATAAAGTATATTTTCGTTTGAAGACAAATATGAAGCTGCAGACTTAGCTTATTCCCTTAGCTTGCTTGTATAAACGAGATAACATATAATTAAATGGTGGAAGACAAAATTAGTTGGATCAAGTTATTTTAATCCCCACATTCTTTTCTAATAATATTTTGAAAATGTGTTCAAGCCCCACTCCTGTTATATTATACACCCACATTATACATACACATTATTAATTAATCACCTAGAAATTTCCATTATTGTTGACTCTTTACAAATAAAATAATATTTCTGATATAATATTATTACCAAATCATAAAACCATTAGTTTCTTTTTCACCTCTAGCTTTCTATCATGTTCAGATTAGTTTCTTCATATAATTCTCTTGAGAATCGTTTCTGTCATTAGTTTCTTCATATATGATTGTGTCATACTCGAGTTGTTGGACTCAATTGGTTGGGTACTACAAAAAAAAAAAAAGTGAATTAATGACAGAAATGATTATATTTTTCATAAAATAAACTGTCACTTAAGTAATTATTGGCAACGGAATGCCACCGGAGTTTAGCGACAGAATTTTTTTAGTGGTGGTAGCTCCCCCAAGACGTTTTTCTACATTCATACATGATCGCGAACTTGAGATTTTATACTTATGCCAAAAGTCCATTATATTCCACTAAAACCAACAATTTTAGCTTCAACATTCCGGCCAGTGCTCCATATTCTTCAATTTCACATATATATAATCTATCAGCATTTCCCCATAAATCCTTTGAAAATGGAAATGAAATGTTTCATGATATATACTACGAAACTCCGTCATCATCATCATAACAAAGCATACCTAAAATATTATTAGACACCATACAAGAATGAAAACATGGAATAATAACATTAGGGCTCTTCAAATTTGCCGGTCAAAAAGAAATTGTAGCTAGGGTTTCTTCGTGTTGATGTAACACAGGGAGGAGGCAAAATGTCGACGACTTTAATCTAAACCAGATACATATGCGTCATCTATCATATACCTTAAATATATACTTAAAAACAATAATCTAGGAGAGCTAGCTAGCTAGCTAGTAGGCACCACTGAAACCTCTACAAACAGAGCAAGAAGAGGATCATAAAGCTAACAATAATAGTCAAAAGAGAAAAATAATAATAATAATAATGAGTTATGAATATTAAAAACTCGATCATCATTTTGAGTGTAAGTTTTACCAAAATGATGAACGTAGGTTAGGGATTATTACTATTATTATTATTATTCATCATCTCCTTTTCATGGATCACACTTCTGTCTGCCATGCCGAGACTGTAAGAAGAAACCTATTTTGCCATCCCAAAGAAATCGCTCTTCCTTCGTCTCTCTCCGAAACCCTGAAACCGCCGCCGCTGCCACCTCCATCATCTTCAAACTGAAGCGGCGAATAATGAGTCCTCATCTTCAAAAGCAACTTGGCCTGAATCAAAGCCTTTGAACTCACTTTGGTTCCACTAAACCTATGGCTCTCCATCCTAGCCTTCCATGTCTCCATCCTCTCATACTTGGGACAATCCACACCGTCCATGTCATAGTAATTCAACATAGCCTTAATCTCTTTCCCTAGAAGCTTCTTCTCAATCCTCAACCTCTCTGCACTTTCCATGGGCAAGCAATCATCAAGAGAATCAAACATGGCGGCGAAATAATGCAACGAATCGGTGAATCTGGACAAGAACGTTCTCGGGCTTCGACTTCCTTCTTGCTCCACAAGAACAACAATGGAGGGATTAAGAGAATGAACAAATCCCAATGTGTCAGAAATCTTCATGAAACTACTCAATGTGTTCAAGTATGACACCAAATTAACACAAACTGTTTCATTCTTCTTCTTCCTCAGGTTAATCACTCGCGATCCTCGAAGCAGGCCTTGGAATTCAAACACTAAATTGTTGAATCCCTTGGAGAAGCTGACCAGGCGAGATTCTGTTTCTTGAAGCTCTTTGAGATTCTTCCCGAAGCCGGTGATACGGAGGAATATTCTGTTGCCGGCGGTGGCCTTCTCCGAGAGAGATTGGATGAGTGAGGGCCATTGGAAACCATAGGAGACATCGAAGTCGATGACGTGTAATGCTTTGTTGTTCCTGTCTTCCTCATTCTCGAATGCCTCGAGGATGGCTTGGTTCGCCGTGAAGTGGGCGAATTGGTAGTAAGGCGACACTCTATATAGGTCAGTGAAGGCTAGGAACTCTTCCTCGCTCGTCGGTTCTTCCATAAGCATGTCGTAGAAGGGGGATTTTCTAGTGAGGAGACGCGCGGCGAGGCCGTCGCCGAAGTAAGCGACCACTCGCTGGACGGAGTCGCCTGTGAGGGAGACGGTTTGGTAAAGCTGAGTGAGGTTATCTAGGGCAGTGTTGAAGTTGGCGTCGTCGACGCAAGTGGCCGTACTGAGAAGAAGATGAATAAGAGGGAGGCCATTATTATTATTATTACTACAATCCTGATCTAATCCACCTCCACCACCTCGAGTTCGATTATTTCTCATCATCATCATGAGGTTGTGATCTGAACGAAGCATCTGCTCTCTGGTTTGAAGAAGCCTGAAGATCTTGCCTTCGAAGCCTGCTTGTTCGTACTGGTGAAGAAGATGATGATGATTCATCATCATCTTGCCTTTCTTTTTTCTTTCTGATGATCTACCTGCAGAAACTGAGAGGCTGAGATTCAGAAGCTCTTCTTCCTCTGGATCTTCCATTATGATCTAGAAATTAAGGAAGAGAGATGAGAGAGAGAGTAAATCTAGGGACCAAAAAGACACTAGTGCTATATATATCTATGTGTATACGTGATGTTATGAGAGAGATTGGGAAGAGATGGCTCATAAAAATTCCTTTAATTTGTGTCATGACATGGGTATATATAGGGACCAAGAAACCAAGGCAAATATGTCCCCTACTTCTCTAATAATATTGACAATCTGAATAGAGCTGTTGTTATTATTTATATATTTTGACTAATAAAGGTAACGATTAACTGGGGGAAAATTGATTAAGTGAATGTTGTTGTTGTTATTACTTGGAATGAGACGGAGAGATTAAGAAGGGTATCTTTTTATTCTTAAAGAATCGATGACGATGCTGATGAGTGTGGAAAGTGGAAGAGTGTGTCTTGGGTCAGGGAAAACGCATTGATGTTTTCATTAATATAATTGATAAATGATAATTAATTAATGAGAATAGAATAATAAATCAAATAGAAGGCTGCTTTTCAAATCTATGAAAGGTCTTCTGTATATATAGATCGAGAAGACTCAATTTCCTTTGGTAGTTGAGAAGGCTTGGAAGATGCCATATGCATTGGACAAGAGACAGCGGTGTCAATGGGGAATCAAACGTACCGTCCTTTGAACATTTGTCTTCTCCCTTCCATATAATTCCCCCCTTCATCATTTTCCCCTTCCTTTCTACTCAATTATATACTACTTCGATTTTAAAATATATTTACTTAATTTGATTAAATCATAAAAGTTGATTAAGTTAGTTAATATGACATGTATTTTCTAAAATACCTTAGTCACATTCCTTAATTTCTTTTCTCTCCCTCTTTCTTGATTATTATTGAGAGAGAATCAATAAGGGTAAATTAAGAAAAGATTGACATACGAAAACTTTATTTTATATTTGGGACTAAGATCAACTCTGCAGATATGTTTTCTATTAAGAACTAGAGGGTTTGTGTGTATGTGTGTGTACTACTATCAACAAACATTGATCCCAGTGGAAAGAGTTTTGACCGTTTAGACATCAGATTTTGAGTCTAAATCCGTATGAATGCAGAAAACTCTTTCGCAAGATAGCTACCCCAATTGGACCCAACAATACTTAAGTTTGACTCAGTCAGATAACTATATATATAAAGAAACATTACTATATAGTCCCACATAAGTAATCTAATCACTAAAAGGTCCTACAAGAGGGAGCATATGTAATGATAAGATCCGGTGCAAGTTGCAATGTTACAAGCTACTAACTGGAACTGATTATAGTAGTTCTACCTTATATATAACCCATAGCTACCCAGCGAGCATACAGACACACACATAACATCAGTTCAAAATATCTCTTATCTTTATGTATCTATATATGTGATGTATTTGTGTAGGGATAGACATAGATGTGAATTAGGGTTTGACAAAATTAAATGAGGGATTGGGGTGGGAATTACAAAGAAAGCAAATGAGATTCCTTGTATATATTCCTCTAAAGATGGATGTGATTGGCAGAAATGAGAGTTTCTTACAAGGATTTTTGGCTTTGTTTTAGCCATACATTCCTTTAAGTACATAGGGATCCTGCAAGGTAGACTTTTTCACACTCTCTCAATATAATAAATATGCCAGGACAAATAGAAAGCTAACAAAAAAGAAATAATAAAAAGGTGACCCTATTTAATTACTTATCTGTAGCAACCAGTTGATTTTTTTTTCCTCATATGGACTATTTTACTATATTATCCGCTTATTCAAATCAGATATTTTTTTCTTCTTCTCCTTTCTGCTACTGATTGGTCTAGAAGCCGAACTAGGTTAACTATTTATTTTTTTAATAACAAAGCATCTGATATGGTCTCTGCATTTAAGAAAGAATCTTTTAGATCAGCACAAAGCAGGAGGGCAATATATATTTCTACTTTCTCACCTAAATATGCTGCAAGAACATACTTTTGAAAGGTATATGGGTATATGTGGGTGTTTTTTTTTTAAAGTCAATAATTTTTTTAGGGTTCTTTTTAATTACTTTCTGCTAATTAGACTGACACAGAGTTGCACCACAAATATGAAAAATAAAAATGATATGATGAAGACATTGGAATTTGTGTTTGAAATGGTCATGGGAAGAAGTGAAGGTTGAGGAGGAGGATCCTGAAAAGGTCACATCAAAACATGGAAGAAGCACTAAATTCTTGATTGTCCTGTTACGGGAGGACATACACGCACAATATCAACCAATATATATATATATAAATAATATAAATATAAGTAACTATAGTTAATAAAAACAATATTGGACACTAATTAATATGCTCCAAATAGGCACAATATTAATATGCTGCCTCATGCAACCTCAGACTGACAAATGGCAGCTTCTTCTTTGAATATGCATTAAACTACATTATCTATATATATCAGGTTACAGTATCAGAAAAAAGAAACGAAGAAGAATCACCCAGGTTATACATTATTAAGTAACCCTAACCCTAGCCACCCACCTATACCTATATATATAGCTCCCTGCTCTCTCTCTCTATATATATATTTATGTATATATTTATTTATGGTATGAGTAAAATTGAAAACAAAATAAACAGTTTGAGTTGTGTAAGAGAGAGAGCAAAACCAAAATGCAAGAAACCTCATGGTGTCAAGTTGATGAATAGATCTAGAGAGAGAGAGAGAGAGACGGGAAAGACGGAAAAGGAAAGGGAGGGAGAGAAGAGAAGTGGGAAGGTAGAAAAACATGCTTGGTTTGTCAGACACACCCACGTGAGGTCTCTCTCTTGTTCTCTTTCTCATATTCTCAAAGACAAACAAAGCAGACACACTAGCTAACTTGCAAATTCCTTATAGCTTTTTCTCCCCTCTTCTTTTTTTCCCCCTTTGCGTGCCAAAATCAACCACAAACATAAAATGATATAACTCCCTTGGGTAAAAAAGAGTTACTAATTAAAAATGTTATATTATATTTAAGCATCAAATCAAGTTATTTACTTAGCTCATTAATCCATCGATATCATGTTTAAGATTAGATCATCATGTGGGTGTGTGTACAGTTTCTGTTTACTTAATTTGAAGTGGTCTTCCAGAATTATAACATTAAAAATGCAGGGAATAAACTTAATTAACCTATATGGGAATTCAGAGTGATATATATATGTGTGAAGAAGATGAAAGAAAGAAACAAGAGGGCATGGGCATGGGACGTACTATGATAGGTGTATGTTAGGGTTGATGAGGGTGGTGGATATAGTGAAGATGAAGATGATGGGGGGGGGGAGAGATAGGGTAAAAATGGTGTCAGGAGGGAGAAGGAGGAGGGAGAGTAGGGCAATCTGATAAGGGTCACTCAGCTAAGAGATGAAGGAAAAATAGTAGGAGAGTGTCAGACAACCCCACATGAGCGATTACTCATTTGTCTTTATAAATATATACAGGTATATATTTTTTTTGGTAACAGTCAAATTACTCTAAAGTAATTTTCAGTTCAATTTTGTTCTTAGCTTTCTATTAGTAATAATGAGCACCATAAATTTAAGATATTGAGTGTCATTGGAAAAAAAAAAGGATGTTGAATGTATAAAAAATTATATTATAATGTCCGGTATTACTGATAAAGTTCACAAGGGTTATTAGATAAAAAAAATTACTTTAAAATACTGACTGTTAAGAAAAAAATCCCAACTTCTAATCCTATATATAAATAAATATAAGGAGAACTTTAGTTAGGTCCTAAGGATGTGACTTAATTTCAGTTAATCCCAAAATATTCTGAAACTTCATTACACCTATATGTCAAAATGAAATTAAGTTTGGTAGGTGAAAAGATAATGATGCTCTTACTTTATTTATCTTGTGAATTATCTTATTTATCTTATAAATACCTATATTTTCCATGTGAATTTTCATGTCTATCTCGTAAATAGCCAAAATGCTTTTAATTCCTTTCGAATACATTTATTTCTTTTGTAAATGTCTTTATTTATTTTATAAATGATTGTATATGTCTTATGAATTTTTATATTTGTTTTGTAAATACTTTTCTAAAATAAAAAAGACATCATTGATATTTCATCCATAAAACTTAATTTCATTTTGACCAAATGGATGTAGTAAAATTTCAGAAATCAAAATCTTTTGAGAGTTAACTAAAATTAAGGAACAACCTTGGGCTAAATGAATTTTTCCTATAAATATACGTGTGTGTTATATTGAATATTGTGGGCTCGAATGTCGAGAAAGAGGCAGAGGGGGAGTGTGGCATCCAAATCCATGAAGTGTTTCGGCCTTTGCGTGCGAGATCCCATTGCGTGAGAGAATGAAAAAGAACATGAGAACAAGATAGTATATATATATATATATATATATATAATATATATATATATATATATATATATAGAGAGAGAGAGAGAGGGAGAGGGAGGGAGAGGGAGGGTTTCATCTTTCATCTCATTTCAACACATTTATTTACTTATTACTTACTTACAGATATGCTTCTGAGGGAGCAATCGTGTCAGTCATCAAAAAGAAAAATTGATAGATAGGAAAGCGAAGTTGAGCAAGTAAGTCATCGTCCACACACCATATATAATAGTTTTTTCATTATTCCCCATTATTATTCTCATTATTCAAAAAAAAAAAAACTCACTTCTTTTTCACATAACTTGAAGATTCCAAATCATCATTTCCACATACACTGATTAATGTTAAGTGTTTAAAATTGGGTTTATCCGTAATTATCTTAAAGGTTTTGATCTATAGTATATAAAGATGTAAACTTTGAAGAAGCAGCCATTTGCATGGTCTCCCTTGTCTTTGTAGTTGGTTTTATGATATGTGTTTTTATGTTAGAAATCAAGATGATTTTGCTCATAATAAAGATGTGTCTTTGTGAATCTATCAATGAAGATCAAAGAGACTTGTTTTCTTCTTAAACAGGACAAAGAAATAAAGGTTTGTGAAAATATGTACTTCATCAATCCATAATATAAGGCACTTCAATTAATTCATTAAAATAAAAAAATATTGGTAATTCATTAAATATACCTTAAATTGAATTTTTTCCCCAATATTACGCATATTATATTAGGTTTTAAATGAGAAAGAACATTCAAAAAGTATATACACACACTACTACTCCCTTCTATCCTAAAATGTATCAGCTAGCTAGACTATGGATTTACTTTTATTTTAATTAAATATAAGACTTTAATTCATTTTTTATCTCTCAAAATTATAATTTTTAAAGTATTATTATTGATTAAACAAATTAATAGGGTTTCTATCGGGTGGTAGTTTTAATTCACATGATTAAGTATAATACTCCTTCTGGTCCTAAATATAAGTCATAGTTGACTTTTTTTTAGAGAGATTAAAGAACTAAATAAGTTACTTAATTATATCATATGTTGTATATCTTTAGATTATATATTATTTTATTAGTTAAATTATTTAGTTTGGAGAAAAAAATAAAAATAAAAATATTTTAAAGTAATTTAATTAACTTTCTTAGTCTCTTAAAAAAAAGTCAACTTTATCTTATATTTAGGACTGAAGGGAGTATTATAAAAAAAAATAATATGAATTTATTACAAACAACTAATTATATTTCTTAATATTCATAAATTAATATATTAACGAATATTTTGGGAGGATGTAGTATATTTTTCATGGCGCAGGAAAATAATTAATTAGTGAAAAAGAAAAGGATATTAAAGACAGAGGCATTTAGAGGCATATGACATGATCCGTAAAATCATGGAGCTATGTACATATATATTTCTTGAGGACTGGGAAACCCATTTCTTTTATTATTATTTAATATTTAAAAATTAATAATTTTATGAGAGCAGCAGAAACAGCAGCAGCACCCAGATGTTGGTTGTCTTCATCCTAAGACGCAAACCATTTGGTTCACCATAGCTATTGTCTTCTTTAATTTATTGTCATTTAATTATTTGTATTAATAATATTAATATTATAGTATTAATTATGATTAAGCCTCGTGGGTGTCATCATGAACCCTCGTACGACAACATGTTTAGAGGATCTTCCTGATCTTATGATTCTTTGCACTAACAGTTAGGGCTCTCTGTTTTTTTTTTTAATCTTGTTAAATCTTAATATACACTTTATTCTTTTAACATTTTAAAATATACATTTTCCATCAACTAAATTTCCGATGAGTAATAGAAGGTTTTGTAAAAGTGGCTAGGAGTTTTGATTTTTTAACTTTTAGGTATAAAAACATATCTCCTCGGGATAGAACATTTTTTTTTATCATATATATAGGGTGTGCATAGGAACCATTCTGTTCCCCAACATTGATTCTGAGATGAAACAATTTTTTCTGATTCTATGTCTGGGAAAAGTTTTGAGAATCAGAATTACGTTTGTTAACTCATGTTATTTTTACTCCGCAAATCAGAATTACGTTTGTTAACACATTTTATTTTTATTTATGTAATTTTTATATTCAAAAATTATTTATGCGGTGGCGGCGGTGGCGGCGGTGGCGGCGGTGGGGAGGGTAGTTGATCCGTCGCTTAGGGTGATTGGAATTTCTTCGCTTCGTCAATGTCACGATCAAGAGAAGGGGAAAAGAGTAGGGAGAAAAATAGATTCTGGCTTTATGCCCTGGAATAGAGAAGCAGAAATTTTCTGCTTTTTTTTTATTCCCCAGTACAAAAAAGAAACCGGTTCATCTCGAGAACAAAAAAAAAAAACAGATTTACCAAACATAATTCCAATCCAATTTTGTTTCTGAGAACAGAAATTAAGAAAAAACTCATTCTGGGAGCGTTACCATGCACACCCATAGAATCCCTCCAATCATTTGTGTATGACATACAAATAATCGAATTTTGTAGACTAAAAATTGATTAAAAACAACAAAATATGTGAAAATGACATTTCATTATATTCTCTAAAATTACCCTAAAGAGACAGTGAATGAAAGAGAGAGACTAGATAGGGAAAAAAGGTCATGATAAATAATTAATACAATGATATAACATATAATTAATTGAGACAAAAATGTAAAAATAAATTAAAACTGGTCAAAATTTCGTACATTTTTTAAGTGTTACTACCCAAAAATTTATCTTATACCACTCTGATCTTATTTATAAGTCATTTTTTACCAAAAAAATTGGTCTTATTTATAAGTTCAGTTTTAGGTTAGTAAATGAAATTGTGACAATTTTATCCATATTAATTGTATCAATGAAGAGAGAGAGAGGAGAGAGAGAGAGAAGTTGAAAAATACCTCTTCATAAGTTAGGGCAAAGGTGGAAATTTACCCCATAATCATTGAGTTAACTATCTATTGTTGGTATGTATGATTTCGTTAAAATAGACTTATAAATAGAACCAAAATAGTATATAAGATTAGAGTTAGTATGCTTTAAGGGAGATTAGCAATGGCGGCCGACCTAGGTAGTAGATAAGGGGGGCAAGTGCCCCCCCTTAAATTTGGGATACTTTATTAAAAAAATAATAATACATGTTTGAATGATTTCATAATTGTTTGATGCCTACCCTTAATACATTAAGATTGCACTTTGTAATCGGATATGAGATGAATGGTTGAATAATTGTTTAGTTCCTTATATTGAAAAAGATGTATTTGATAGCATTAATAATAAGGCAATTATGATGGAATTCCAAAAAAATAAAAGCTTAGAAGGATGACATTGTAATTATTTTTATTGTAATATACTTTTGTTATTAAAATATATGTACTTGAACTTATTAAATGTTCACCCTTCATTGTAATTTATATAGCTGCATTTCTAACAGCACTTAACCTTATTTTTCTAAATGTCAAGTTTTAAAATAATTGTCTCTCTTATTACATCATCAATCACTTGATTTCATAAATATTTCTTTTTCTTGTTTATATTCTTTTATTTTTTAATGCATTTGAAAATTTCCTTTAAAAAAAAAATTCGGGGGCGCTGTCTCCAAACCCCCGCATCCCTCACCAATGGTGCCCCCTTCACTATTTTTCTGGGTCGGAGATTAGTATATCTTATTAAATTAATGAATATACTTTTAGAAATTCAAGAATATATATATATATATATAGAGAGAGAGAGAGAGGGGGGGATACCATTTGCTTGATAAATACGTTTTAGTGGTACTAATATGAAGCTGTATGGTTGACTTTGTCATATAACGTGATCTACTTTGAAGTGTGAGTAGAGATGGCAACATGTTTCTACTTTGAAGTTTGATTCTAACATGCCTATAATTAGTGTTGGTGGTGTAAATTAAATAATTAGGAATCCCTATAAAATTTATTTCAATATATATATATATATATAAATTAATCGGGGACAGTGTACATGTTGTGATCCCCAAAGAGATATTTAATTAACATATTGCATGCCTTCAAACACTCAACAAATCTCAGGGATGCATGGGGGTGTGTATGTATATACACGGCCTCTTATTTTTTTAAATTTGAGATGTTTTCAATTACTTAATTAAGTTTGTTGCTATGAAATTTGTTCATTAAAAAAATAGCTCAAGATTTTTTATTTACCTCTATTAATTATAAGAAATGTAAATATCCTAAAACTTTCATTCCTTTTAATTGGGACAATTTAGGACATCACTTGCTAAAAAGTCTTAGAGGTGTGAAAATGGAAAATATATAATATTACATACTCCCTTCAGTTCTAATTATATGACCGAGTTGATTTTTTTTTTGGAGAGATTAAGGAAGCTACTTAAATTATTTTAGAGTATTTTTATTTTCTTGCTTCGAACTAATTAGTTTGATTAATAAACTAATATACTAGTATAATCTACGGATACACAACATATGATATCATTAAGTAACTTATTTAGTTTTTTAAATTTCTTCAAAAAAAAAAGTCAACTCATTCTTATAATTAGGACGGGAGGTAGTAACATATATATATTATATTATAGACTAAGAAAGTCTTATATAGACACCTTAAAATTAGGGCAGAAAAGATTATAGATATAAATTTCAGACTCACACACACACCAATGGTATCATTTTATTATTATTTTTAATATAAATAATCATTTTCTTATGAGTTGAAAAAATATTAAAAGTTACTCATCTGATCCTTAATATATGACATATTACATAATTTAATTAAATTAATAAAGTTTGTTTAGTTAGCTAATATGACATGTATTTTCTAAAACACCATAATCATCTTTCTTTATTTCTTCTTTCCCTTTTCTCCTCGATTATTGTTGAGGAAACATTAATAGGAGTAAATTAGGGGAAAAAAAAGAAAAATATGAAAATGTTGTTTTATATTTTCTTTTTACATATGCAAAAAAATGTTCATGCAATTGAATTCATTACTTTTCTTTAGCTAAATTAATATCACATAAGTATATTTTTTTTTTCTGCTATAATCACAAGCAATAAATTAAAGTAAAAAAAAATATTTTCATCCTATTAAATTCCTCTATATTGTATTCATATATACTAACCTATTTATCAGGACCACTATTATTATTATTATTATAAATATAAGTTAGACAAAACATAACATCTTAGAACAATTTTGATATGGATGTGGAAATATTTATAAAATAATTAAAGCTGATAGTAATGTGGCAGTTCAAGGCACTGTTATGAGATGCCTTTGAACTTTCAACTTCGTCTCATTATTGTTTGCTCAATTATTCCTCTGATTAATTAATTAATTAATTATTATATTTTTAGTTGTATCCAAAGGCATCTTTTCAACAGAATATATCACTTTACATCTCTTGGTCAAAAGATCAAGAGGGATTAACGAAAGATAATGACACATTTATATATACAATATAAATATAATATAATACAATACATGAAACCAACCAAAATAAATAAATAATTAATTAATTAGTATGCACATTGGACAGAGGCTGAGAAAACAAGGAGTTCCTGAGGTAATGGGTTTATGCTTTGTTTTATTAATTAATTACTTCCTAAACCCTAAATAATTCACTTTAAGATATTAAAAAATTAGTTAAGTTAATTTTTCTTTAGTAAAAAAACTGTGTATTACTTTTTCTAAAATGCTGCCACTCTAGTCCTATTATAAGTCTTTTTTGACCAAAATATTTAAGGGAAATACACTTCTCATGTTGTAGAAGAAGTGTATCATCATGTTATAGATATTACAATTTTCATGCTTGAGTTTTTTTTTATATAAAAAAGATGCGGGTCCCACCATTTCATGTGTGTGTAGAAATCTTCTTCTTCTCATGCAACATGAGAAGTGTAAACCCAAAATTTAATCCTATTTATAATTTCAATTCAGGGTAGTAAATGAAATTGTGACAATTTCACCCATATTAATTGTACCCATGACAATAAATTTTGAAGATAGAGAAAGAAGGAAGAGTTGAAAAATATGCAATCATAAATGAGGGCAAAGTTAAAAATTTACCTCCTAATCGTTGAGTTAACTATCTCTCTTTGGTATGTGATATTTAGTTTTTTTTAAAAAACTTATAAATAAGATGAAAGTGGTATTTTTAATGATTTGTATTGAAATTATCTTTGATGAAAACTTTTTAATACGTGTAATAAATTGAAATAGTTTAAGAAATTATAAATTTAGTAGAGAAAGTATATTGAAATATTATATTTAATGCCCAATAATATATATAAGAGTTAAGGAGCAATTTTACACATGAGCTTTATCTTCGGGAGCGTCCAGCACCACGAGTTTTTTTCTGGAGCAAAAGTACACACGTGGTTACGTTTTGGGAGCGCCCAACACCACGGCCATTAGTTGACCGTTAGTCAACCATTAAGTTGGATGGAAATGAACAGTAACACGGATAAAATTACACTTTTTCCCTTAGTTTTAAATAAAAATTACACTTTTGCCCTAAGTTTTTTTTTAAAAAAAAACTAAAAATACCCTCCCCCCCCCACCGCCGCCACCACCGTCGCCGGCAGCCACCACTACCACCACCGCCGACGGTGGTGGCCGACCACCGCCGGCGGTGGTGGGGCCCACCGGGGGGTATTTTTAGTTTTTTTTTAAAAAAACTTAGGCAAGTGTAATTTTTATTTAAAACTAAGGGCAAAAGTGTAATTTTACCCGAGTTACTGTTCATTTCATCCAACTTAATGGTTGACTAACGGTCAACTAACGCACGCGTGCTGGCCTCCCAAAACGTAACCACGTGTGTACTATTGCTCCAGAAAAAAGCTCGTGGTGCTGGGCGCTCCCGGAGGTAAAGCTCGTGTGTAAAATTGCTCCTTAACCCTATATATAAACCTTTTATATTTATTTATGATAAAAAAGGAGTATTTAATTAATTATAAATGAGGGTAGGAATGATGATGAATATTCTGAGAAGGATAATGAGGGTGAAGAAAGTTCTATTCCTTTACCTCAAATTTATTGTAATTACTTGGACGTCACATTTGTCTTCCTCTGATTTGATTCCTTATATCAAATACGTCACTTGTCTTACCAAATCCTTTTGTCCAGAATCAAAAGCCCCAACGCCCATTTGATCCTCCATATGTCATGCTTCTCTAAGCAATTCCAGGGGGAAAACAATTTTTTTTTTAAAAGGTTTTTTATATTTATTCTTAAACTAAGGAAATATCAGAAAAAATATTTTAATTATTTTATTTTATTTTGTAATTAGTTTTTTTTCCTGTCATTTTCTCCAAAATTAATGGATGACTTATTATAAGGAGGGGAAGGAATACAATGTATTTTAATCTAATTCATAGAATAAAATAAAATTTTCAAGAAAATTATTTGTAATTAATATGAACTTTATAATTTGTGACATTTTTTTTAAAAAAATCCAGCCATTTAATGAATATAATTTAATAGATAGAATAAAAAATGCCCTAATAAATATGAGTATTATGAAAACTCTTAAATAACCTTATATTTAGACTTGGAATGAGGAGTTAATTAAAAAAAAAAAATTGTTATCTTGTGTGCAAGCATTCCTAAGCTCAACATTTCATTTTAAAATAATGAGATTTTCTAATATCTTTGGCCATGCTTTATCTCTAAGCAATGTACATAGTCTTGGCAAAATAAATGATTATTAGAACATTCATAAAGATTTTTAATATATTTTCTCATGAAAATTATATAGTGTGAAAGAAAAATTAGAGAAAATCGGTAACAAAGTCATTGTCTGGAATTTTATTGGCTATTGAGACATGCATGAATTCAATTACTTTTTTTTTTTTTGAGAAAATTCCTTTCAGGTCCTAAAGAATCAAGAAAATGTCAAAAAAATCCTAAGGAAAATTTAGATATCAGAAAAGTCCCGTTAACAACTTCTTCTGTGAGATGAACAACTCCTATATGTAGGATCAACAACTCCATTTGTGGAATTAACAGTTTTTTGAGACTTTTTCTGACATCTGAATTTTCTTTGGCACTTTTTTGACATGTTCTTAATCACTTGGGACCTTAAAGGAAATTTTCCTTTTTTTTTTTTATATATATATAATTTCATACCATGATACTTTCTGTCAATAAAAATCTATAAAATCCTCCTCACCAATAAAATTTTGAAATAAGGACTTCTAACTGCTTTTTTGGAAAAATTATTGTCCTCCTCCAATCCTTAATGTATAATCTAATTGAGAGTTAATCTTGATCTTATATGTAAACCTACTATTTCTCAACCTTTATATTGAAATTTGAGCGGCTGAGATTTAATGATTTATAAAAATATTAATAAAATATCAAATTATAATAAATAAATAAATTCAAAAACTACTAAATTTTAGTTATGATGATTTGAAACTGTAATATAAAATATTAAATCTGAACCACACAAATTTCAATCTAATAATTGAAATGAGAAGAGTCGGAAGAGAAAAAAAAGAGTGAAGGATCAGCTAACTGCGCTTGGGTGGCCATAAATATTTGAAGGGAAGTATTAAAAATAATTTTTGATAATTAATTAAAAAGAATATCACACATAGGAAAGAAATATAACTCAGCAATGGCCCAACTATAATGGACTTGGGCCAATTTCTCATATATTGAAAAAGCCCTATGGATAATTTTTTGTCAACTAAAAATAACTTGTTCCGCAAACTTACAAACTAAGACTTATGCTGTATTCTTTTTTAAAAAAAATTCCAAAATATCATTTGAACTTTTTTATCAAGAAATTTAGGTTGTATTCAATTTGGAAGATAAAAAATATAAATGAAAAGAAAAATAAATAATTTCAATATTTAGAGATTCTTTGAGTTGAGCCAGTGGAGAGCTTTATTATTCTCTCATTATTGGCATGTATCGCGGCAACATATATAAGCACTAGATTGAATGAGTAGTTCTATACATGAAGGGTGGTGTTTCTTTCATAATCCTTTATAATCTCTAATTATGTCTACTGAAAGGTTACAATGAGCCATGTCATCAAGTTATCACTCTTTAAATTTTTATCTCTTTTTTCTAATCAACAGTCCAGATAGACTCATAAGGAATGATGAGAGGATCTGCTTCCATGCTGTGATTGGGTTTGCTTACTTGAGGATACTAATCTTAAATGTTTGGTTTCATATCTAGTCTTTTTTTTTTTTTTGATAAAAAAAGGTTTTGGAGGGGTTTGCATCGCCCCCACCAAGGTCGTGGCATGCCCATGCTTTGAGCACTTAATGGGGACTTACGAGATTGCCTACCAAAAGAGTCTCAGCGACGGCAACGGGGATCGAACACACATCCCTTTGAGACTTGACCAAATCTCTTACCATCTATGCCAACTCTCTTTGGCATATCTAGTCTATTTGTTACTTTATGCCTGTTTATTATGATGCGAAGAGGCCCAATTTTTGTATCACCTTGTTTTAATAAATTGCCTTTGCCAATAAAAGATAGTTTAATTGGTAAAAATGTTGGCTCATAACTATAACGTTGTTAGTTCAAATTTCACCAATGTGAGGATCTTATTAGTAGTGTTCTAGAATAGAACACAAATGTCTAGTCTCAATAGGCTAGGTGACGTTAATGTCGGATTAAATAGCTCTTTCTCAAGGTACCTTATGGATTAAGTACCAAGGAATGTTAGAACATTCACTGATATCTATCAAGGAGGTATCAGATAATGTTTGCAGATCATTGTGCTACACAGACAAGGCGTTTCGTCAAAAGGGGTGGGGTGTGTGCACAGTGAGACTGTATAATAAATAATGAAATAGTGAACATGGGGGACACACCTGGTGGGTAACCTCCTATTTAGAGGGATTACCTAGGGTTTTGTTCCCATTGCCTTGTGTCCTCTCTTCCAGCGATGTGTGTCTCCCACGTCTTGTGAGTGCCTGCTCCATTACCTGTACGGTTCTGGATTATAGGCATGCTCTAGGAGTAATTAACAATGTACATGTTTAAAGGTATGAAGCACTCCTACTGGGCCTCATATATGCCAGACCCATTATTTGAGTCCATAACTAGGTTGAACTCAACCAAACTTTTTTCATACTAAAAAATAAATAAATTGTCTTCTTATAAAACCTTCAGGAAGACATGTTGGTTATTGCCATTGATGCTTGTTGTCTATAGAAAGCATAGCGGCTTTGTATCCTGCTGTGTGTGAACAATCAAATAAAGGATTTGATTTTTTTTTCTCCTGGGACCTGCCATTTCCACAGTTGTTGACTTTTTTCCACATAGTTCTATTTTTTTTTTCTCAATCTAATTTATTTACCATCAGATCGAGTTTTAATTGTTAGGATTTATTCTATTTAACATGGTAGATTTTTGGGAAAATTCCAAATAAATACTATATGAATTTGCAAAACCTCCAGAAGTCTGTTGAATTTGTAAAAAGACTGAGAGGTACAAAGGACCTATGAGGGATATGCAAATTCGGGTGAAATTACCATTTTGCCCTTAGTTTTAAATAAATCAAAAAATTAACAAACCCTCCAACCCCCACCACCGCCGGCGGCCAGCGACCACCACCACCGCCGGCGACAACCACTGTTGGTCGGCCGCCGGCCAACGGTGGTGGTGGTCGCCGGCCGGACGACGGTGGTGGTCGCCAGTGCATGGGCGGCCAACAGTGGTGGTGGCCGGCGGCGGTGGTGGTGGTGGCCGGCGGCAGTGGGGGTTGGAGGGTTTTTTAATATTTTTTTTATTTATTTAAAACTAAGGGTAAAAGGGTAATTTCACCCGAATTTGCATCTCTCTCATAGGTCATTTGTACCTCTCAGTCTTTTTACAAATTCAACAGACTTCTAGGGGTTTTGCAAATTCAAATGATATTTATTTGGAATTTTTCCTAGATTTTTATGTTATAATAATATTTTTATACAATATTAAATATCAACTATTAAAATTTAATGTAATGATAGATACATTAAACTTTTAATTATCATTATTATCCCATATGAGTATATGACTCCACAGAATTTGCTATTACCATTCTGGAGAAATCATCCATCCACCTATAGTTTGAAGTGATATTCATTTACACATAAAATAATATAGGATAATAGAGTTAAAGTACAAAAATATACATAATATTTTTCTAAAAGCGTGCCTAATATCAAATGCTTTTCTGAGGGGGCAAACTAATTATGAACTTCAAAAATATATGAAAAAAATACACATTGACCGTTTGTTTAAATTTTGTAAGGGTTAAGATGCAAAAATACATATGACATCTTTTCAAAAGTGCACTCAACACAAATACTTTTTTTAAGGGAAAAAATGAACGTGAACTTCCAAAACATGTGTGAAAATACGCATTGACTATTAGTTGACTATTTAAATTTTTAACTAAAAATGGTGACATTGAGAATCACATGAATGATTAAAAAACCACTTGGGGAGAAATGCTTACATACTCTAGAAGTATCTTGTCATCTGAATTATATCCAATAAAAATATAACAACTCATATCATTTTAATCTTAGTTGACTGATGACTCATCTAAAAAAATTTAAATTTTATCTTTTTAAGAAAAATATTGGGTGATCATTTTGTTTTATTTTTTTTAATTGATTTATTTTTTCAGACAAGTCATTAACCAACTAAGATTAAAATGATATAAGTTGTTATGTTTTCACTGGACATGGACAGAGTTCAAATGACGTGATACTCTTGAAGTATATAAGTATTTCTCCAATTTGGAATAATAATTTTCTAACTAGGTAAGGAAAATTAATTTCCAAATAACTATTTATCTTCACCTCATTACTTCTTTCAGAAGTTCATAGTAACTTTTGTCATTCAAAAAAGTATTTGTGTCAAGCGCACTTTTGGGAAAATCTTATACGTATTTTTGCTCCTTAATCATTAAAAAATGCAAACAAACAGTTAACACGTATTTTTGCACATATTTTAAAAATTTATAATCACTTTTGCCTCTAAAAAAATATTTGGTGGAGTACACTTTTAAAAAAATCTAATGCACTCTAATAGGATTTTGGATCCTTTCAATTGAGCTTCCTCAAATCTCACTGTTTATTAAAGTTATAGTTTTATTTTTCCAATTAAAAGTTATAGTTATTTTTTAGCAACATTTGATAATATAATTTTTTTGAATCAGGACAATGCACTCGTGCATTTAATAATATAATCTGAGTGCGCAAAAAATAGAATAATTAAAAAATTTGTAATTAAAGAATTCTCCGTGCTCTTGAGGGAAACAATAATATTAAAATAATAATAAAGTTGAGTGTAAGAGATCTTTACATGTCTTCTTTTTCCATAAAAAAATTCCATCCATCCATACAGCTCAACACTTCCATAACACTTCACATGTTTATAATAAAATAAGATTATGAAAAAAGTTCGCCAGAAAAAATGTTCAACAAGTTAATTTTTTTTTCACAATATGTATTTTACGGGAAAAATTCTTAATAAAGAACTTTAAAAATGCTAAAAGATAAAAATGTGTTTTAAATATCCATAATCTTAAAAAGATGTTAAGTTCAATTTGTTTTTTTATTAAAAGCAAAAGACCAATTTACCCTCACATTTTTTTTTTTAAATTTTTTAAAAAATAATCCCCATTGGCCTCCGCCGGCACCCACCCCTCCGGCGAGAATATTCCCAAAAGTGGTGGGGGTGGGGTTCGAACAAAATGTTAGTGACCATCGGGCACCAATGCCATTCAATATAAATTATGCAAACAAAAATATATATATTAATATTTGATCTTTAACCCAATCCTTTTAACAAATTCAGATAAGGAATTGGCAAGTATAGATAAGGAATTCATAACTTTCGTTTTCCAAGTAAAAATTTCATTTACTCTCTTAGGCCTTTTATAAGTTTAGATAAAGAATTCGCATGCTTAAATAAAGAATTCACAACTTTTGTTTAAGTAAAAATCTCACTTACTCTCTCAAGCAACTCACAAGTTTAGATAATGAATTCATAAGTTTTGATAAGAAACTGATAAATTTAGATAAGGAGTTCGCAACATTCATTTTTTTAAGTAAAAAATTCACTTACTATCTCAAGCCATCAACAAGTTCAAATAAGGAATTCACAAATTTAAACAAAGACTGCAAATTCTTGCTCGCATTCCAACTTGATTTTTGACGCCAGCTATCATACACAACTTTCCCCACAATACTAAGCCATCCAAATTTCCAAATATAAACAACATAATCACTATATTCTTCTATATAAAAAAACCTTCAAATATATATGAGTATTCAATATATATTTGTTTAAAGTAAAAGCCTATGTATGAGTATTCAAAATATATTTGTTTAAAGTAAAAGCTTACTATTAATCTACGTGTTTCCTCTAACGCATACATAAATAGCCAACTAGAATTAAAATATGAGATGTTTTGTTTTCACTAGATAGAATTAAGATGATATGAGATGTAATCAGATGTAAGTATTTCTCCAATTTGGGATAATAATTTACTGACTGAGTAAGAAAAATTAATTTCCACATAACCATTTATCTCCACCTCATTACTTCGGAAGTTCATAGTTACTTTTGTCCGTTAAAAAAATATTTGTGTCAAGCGCACTTTTGAAAAAATCTCATGTGTTTTTGACTCCTTAACTCTTAAAAAGTTCAAACAAATGGTCAATGTGTATTTTTGCACATATTTTGAAAGTTCATAATTACTTTTGCCCTTCAAAAAAATATTTGGTGTTGGACGCACTTTCAAAAAAATCTAATATGTATTTTTACACTTTGACTCAGTACCTAATAGGATTTTGGATCCTTTCAATTGAGCTTCCTCAAATCTTACAGTTTATTAAAGTTATAGGTTTTTTTGCCAATTAAAAGTTATAGTTATTTTTTAGTAACATTTGATAATATGATGTTTTTGAATCAGGACAATGCACTCGTGCATTTAATAATATAATCTGACCTTCATACTAAAATGACATCTTAGTGCGCAAAAAATAGAATAAATAAAAAATTTGTAATTAAAGAATTCTCCGTGCTCTTGAGGGAAACAATAATATTAAGATAATAACATAATTGAGTGTAAGAGATATTTACATGTCTTTTTTTTTTCCAAAGAAAAATTCCATTCATACAGCCCAACACTTCCATAGCACTCCACATGTTTATAATAAAATAAGATTATGAAAAAAATTCACCAGAAAAAATGTTCAAAAACTTTTTTTTTTCACAAGATGTATTTTCTAGGGAAAATCCCAAATAAAGAATATTAAAAATGCTGAAAGACAAAAATATGTTTCAAATATTTGTAATCTCAAAAAGATGTTAGACTCAATTTACCTTTTTTGAAATTAAAAGCAAAAAACTAATTTGTCCTTACATATTTTTTTTTAGGGTTAAGGTGCAAATTGACAAAAAAGTGTTACACCGAAGTACCCAGCACAAAAATGTTTTAAGTTGACCATAACTACTAAAAAACAATTAAAAGGCGCAAAATATCACAATGTCGTTATAACTAAAGTAATGGCCTTTATTTTCCAGGTGCAGATTGGTCAACAAAGTGTTACTTTAGGAGCACCTAGCACAAATAAGTTTTGAAGGGACCAAAAGTATCAATTAACAATTTAAAATGGGTAAATATGACAATCAACAATTAAAAATAAGTTACTAGCACAATGACATTAAAATCAAACCAATGAACGTTTGGTGCGGATTGAACGTTGTGCAGTTAGCCAGTGAGAGTGTTAAGGTGACATAGAGCTAGTTCTTCGCACAGACTTATCCTTTAATCTTAGATCTCTCTACCTTTGACATGCGACTCAAGAACCTTTGTCTCTTCTTCATCCTATTCTCCTTCCAAATCCAACAAGGAAGTAAGAACTTGAGGGCACTCTAAGTGGGTTGAAAGCGAACCTGATGTCCTCTACTCGATCAATGTCTACCATCACTGGCTTGTTTCTGTTCTTCACATGACCTTTCATTTGCGAATTTCAAGCAAATCCAATTTTCTTCTTTGGTTTTCTACTGTCACATGCCTTGGCTTTATTTGATTTGTTTGTGTTGAAAATTCAACCACCAAGCTCCATTGAAGATCAACCTAATATCAAACGGTCATTAGCTTGATTTTAATGTCATTGTGCTAGTTACCTATTTTTAATTGTTGATTGTACTAGTTACCCATTTTTAATTGTTTATTGGTCCTTTTGGTTCGTTCAAAACTTAACCCTTTTTTTAAGCGGTCGTTACTTAAGTTCTAACGGCATTGTGATATTTTGCACTTTTTAATTGTTTTTTTTTAGTTTTGGTCCATTTAAAACTTTTTTGTGTTAGGTACTTTTGACGTCTTTATTGATCAATCTACATCTTAACCTTTTTTTTATTTTACAAAATTATCCCCATCGGCCGCCCTAGCTCTAGCAGGAATATTTCCTTGGAAATATTTTATTCCCAAAATGGTGGGGGTGGGGTTCGAACTCCACCACTTTGTTTGTACAAAATGTTGGAAAAATTATTCTAAAGGGAAAATTCCCATTGGTCTCCGGAGCTTTGATGGTGACATCAACCGGGTGGTATTTTTTTAAATAAAAAAATATGTAAAGACCAATTTGTCTTTTGCTTTTAATTTTGAAAAGATAAATTGAGTCTGACATCTCTCTAGAATTATGAATATTCGAAACATTTTTTTTTTGTCTTTTAGCATTTTTATAGTTCTTTATTAGGAATTTTCCCTTTTATATCTTAAATAAAAAATTAATTATTCAGCTAGTAAATTTTACCTCAAATTTATAAATTGTTAATTTTTTTAAAAAAAAATGGAAACGGCTGTTACTGTGTATATGACTATATTCACTATGATTTGGGAATGTAACGCCAACCACATGAGTGGAAACTGAGGCATATTAGCCGTTGCCCCTACATTGCAACGGTCACCTTTTTCAATTTGACGAATATTCAAAAATCATACAAACAAATCTCAAACCCTTTCCAAATCCCTTTTCTCTCTCTCTGTGCCCCACTTCACTTCACTCTCCCCCACCTGTAACAGACTCAGACTCTCTCTGAACTCTGAAGAGTGAGTGAAGACTTGACCACGACCTTCTTCACCTTCCTCTACGTAAATGGCCAAGGCTCAGTCTCTACCGGAAGTTGCAGAAATGAAAATCCCGGTGTTTACGGTGCTCAAGAATGGGGCCATTCTCAAGAACATCTTCATCGTCAACAAATCCCCTGAACCAGAACCCCTAGCTTCTTCTTCCGTTCAAGGTCACGACCACCAGGATCACATCTTGATCGTTGGGCGACATCCTGATTGCAACATCTTGCTCACTCATCCCAGCATCAGCAGATTTCACCTCCAGATTCGGTCCAATCCTTGTTCGCAGAAGCTCATTGTGCTCGATTTATCTTCCGGTATTCTATACTATCATTAACTTGTTCGATTCTTTAGCTTCTTTTTTTCGAGTTTTCTTTTAGGGTTCTAGAATCCTGACTGATTGTTTCTTGGTCGTGGGAAGTGCATGGGACGTGGGTATCGGGGAGGAAGATTGAAGCTGGGGTGTGTGTGGAAATGAAGGAGGGCGACACTTTGAGAATTGGGGCTTCCAGTAGACTTTATCGGCTGCATTGGATCCCTATAAGCCGTGCCTACGATTTGGAAAATCCATTTGTGTCGGAATCGGATATGGCCGTGGAAGCAGAATTTGGACAGGAGGACGATGCATTACCTGAAGAAGAAGAAAAAGAGATGACGCAGGTATGAATTCAAGCTCTAGTGTTCTATTGGTGAAAGGGCAGAGTCTTGAAAACTCGATTTCTTCTTTTTGAACCGTATTTATATTTAACTTCATTAAACCACTTTTCTGTCCTTTGAAACTGAATTTTTAATTTGATTTTTGGGTCTAAGTCTGTATTTGAGTATCATATATGTAAAAATGTTTTATTCAGCCCCCGTTATTTTATTGTGTGAAGTTGAATTATATTAATATGATGACTAATAATAATCTTTTCAAGTGAGTGGCATTGCATATATTAATGGTGATCCAACATAAGATTATTAATTTCTAGTAATGGCTGAGCTAAAAGTCAATAGCTTGTGGAAGCTCCAAGAGACCCAGATTAGACGTCATTTTCATTAAATTGTGCCTCTCTTTTTTAGATTTCAGGCATCTAGCTTGGACAGGAGTATTATGCTTGTATCAAGGGTTGTTAGTAAACTGAGTTTATCATCCTGAGTCCTGACTTTTCTTTTTTTGGTGCCTGCAGAATGAAAGCTTTTCTCTAATAGATAATGAAGAAGTTCAATTAGTGGATTCAATACTGGAGTCCATCAAATGTTTGTTCACTGATGAGGATTTAGAGTTAATTGTGAAGCAAGAAATTCGTTCAGAAGACTGCATTTCTTTGTACTGTGATGATAAAGAGAATTGCCCAACTGATGACCAACCAGAAGATAAAACTACTGGTGAATGCCTCTTTGGAACTGAAACATCATATTTGCCTACAAACTCTATGAGTGAAAACAAAGTGTGTGACACAGATTTGCAAGTTCTATTACCACCTCGTGTAGAATCAGTATTTGAATGTGGTGATCTGAATACTACTTATCAGGGACCACGGAAAATGCCCAATTTTTCTGTAAACACGGAATCTTTATTCCATGTTGGAGAGGAATATCAGGCCTATCCTGGAGCAGAGGTTCCCAAAGAGACCAACATTTTAAGCACCTTGGGTGATTATTTCAGAGAAAGCATATGTTTGCCAGTTGTTGAAGCTGTGCAAGGGACCAAATTGCAGCAATTTCAAGGTGTTCAGAAAAATGCTCCGCTAGGTACATTTTCTTCACAATTACCACCAGTTGAGCAGAAGGTTCCCTTTGAAAAGCATAGTTCCAACAAGTTAACCAATCTAGATCCTGAGTCTTTTGATATAACAGGTGCAGCTGTAGCGGCTGAACTGCCTAAAGAAACTGAATCTGGATGCACTCTGAGAGATAATGATGGAGGGAGACACATTATAACAACTGGAGCAGAAAATCTCATAACTGAGAATACTTTCTTGCCTGTGGGAGAAGCTACTCAAGAAACCAAATTTCAAACAATTGAAGTGCCTTTGGACTCAGTATCTGGTAGTGAAAAACAAATTATTTGTTCCCATGATCATAAGTCAAACTTCCAGCCATACCAGAATTCTATCCCTTGCAATGAACAAGGGCACTCAATGGATGGAATAATTCAAGATGTTGGGGACAAGTGCAACAACAACATCTCTCTCATTTCTCTTCCAGCAGAATCCTCAATTACATCATTGTCTGAGGACTCTATCATGGAGATTTCAAACAAGAAAGAGAACCAGACCCAGCGATCTCTTAATGCTATGGCAGGATGCTCTGAGAAGAAAATCCTTGAAGAAAGTGTAAAATCAAATGAAAATAATTTCACGTGTCATAATATTTGGTCTAGAAGAGGTAAAGCTACAAGTGCCCCTCACATTCGAACCAGCAAGAGCCGAATTAAGGACACAGCTAATGTTGACAATGAAGTTGAAACGAGCTATCAGAAGGTTATCAAAGAGAAAGCAAAAGCCAAGGATCTTTTGTCTGTTTTAGATGGGGAAGAAGAAGAAATCTTCACTCCTGATAAGGAAAACTTCAGCCCAAATACTCTTCAATTGCGGTTTCAGAAGAAGGGTAAGCTGGAAGCAATTAAACATCACAAGTCACGACAGAAGTCACACAATTCTGAGAATCACTTGAGCTCTAAGATCTATCTGGGAGAGATATCCATTTCAGAAAAAGAGAATCAGACTTTAGAAGTTGTTCGAGAACATAAGTCAGAAAGAAAGCCATTTGGCAGTTATATCAAGTTGAAGCAAAATGCCATAGATATGAGCTATCAGAAGGATATCACAGATAAATCAGTCCCAAAGAATATTTTAGCTGAATTGGACGAGGAAGAAGATGAATACCACACTCTAGATAAGGAGAATTTTAGCCCAAATACCCTTCAATCGCTGCTACTGGAAAAGAAGGGTAAACTAAATATCTCTGCTCTGCATAGTTCAAATGATAATTTTAGCTCCAACACCACTTCAGGAAAAGAGAACCGGACTTCGAAAGTTGCCAGAGAACAGAAGTCAAAAAGAAGACCCTTTGGCGATTGTATTGAGTTGGAGCAAGAACAAGATGCTTTGTCACCGGAAAACATATTAGAAAGGTCACCCTTACAATCACTACGTCCGAACTCTGGAGGTAAGAGTAGGCCAGAGACATCTCGTTCTGTTTTTGATGCAGAAAACATCAGTGCCAATACTAGTGCACAAATTTTGGATAAGAGCAATAACCCTTCTGTAAGTTGAATTAATTGTTAAAGTTTGTTGTGAATAGTTCAAGGGTTCGTTTAGCATATATGATTTACATGAGTTTCTATTCGCAGCATGTTAGTGAGAGGAGCTGGAACATGGTTGTTGACACTGCATCTCTTGTGAACAAGGAGTCTAGGAAAGGTCTGATGCTTTTGCAAGGTCTCAAGGGCACTCGTTTAATCATTCCAAGGATAGGTAATGAAATTGATATATATATATATATATATGACATTTTTACTGTATTATACAAAAAATATGGTTCTTAGTCACTCTGTATCTTCAGTTATAAAAGAACTGGACAGCATGAAGCGACAGTTTAGTTTCTTTAGAAGAACATCAGAGGCTTCTTTGGCATTGGAATGGATTGAGGAATGTATGGTGAAGACAAAGTGGTGGATTCATGTCCAAAGCTCAATAGAGGAGGGAATGTTGATTGCTCCCACACCACCTGCTACTCCACCGACTCAATTTAACGAAGAGTGTTGGAATTTTAACCTTTCATCCCACAAGAGCTCAATGGAAATTGTTTCACCAACAGCTGAGGATCATATCCTTGACTATGTTCTTACGTACAGAAGAAAGCAGAACGATGGACAGTTCGTCCTTCTTAGTGACGATGTCACCTTGAAAATCAAATCCATGGCAGAGGTAGTACTTCTTTCTACTTTTTGCAACTGCATTTACTCATATTTTCCCATCAACCGGGGGTGTTAAAAAAATGGGAATTGATTCACTCAAAAAGAAAAATTAAATTTTGGGCTTGATCTTGCGCTGAACATAGATGACCCCATTTTGACTTCTATAACAAGATAATTGACCACGTCGTTTGATCCGTATAGTCCACCTCAGCTATATGCTTTGTTGTTGTAACAGGATAATTGACCAACATAAAGATCCCATTTTGATGAAATATAGTGATTCACATATTTTCTTCCGTCGTTTCATTTAGACTGAACAATATTTACTCAAAATATAAACATATGACGAGATTATATGTATTGTATTGTAGTGTAGTGCAGTGAGTCATGATATATTCTTTTTTGAAGTTTGTGTTGATGATTATCTGCAACTCAGAAGGAAGATAATGTTAAGATCTTGATAAGCTGTCGGATGTTACAGGGTTTGCTATGTGAGACAGTTGAGGAATTTCGTGATAGTCTTGTGAATCCATTCTCTGAGAGGTTCCTGTGGGCCAACAGCTCACCTAGAGGACAAACTTGGTCTTGCCAGGATGATGTCATTTTAAGGGAGAAATATTGTCGTTTCCCCTCAAGGAAATCATCAAAAGGAGAAGGTGCCAAGGGTCTGAAGCTTATTCTGCTTCACAATTCTCGCTATGGCCGATTCAATTCTGCCCGCTAAACAGCTCGGTTTTGCCTCGCAGTTCATCTGTTGGATCTTGGGTACATTTTTCTTGTGCAGAATTATGATTGTATTCGGTCCAAAATGTTGTGACTGGTTGCTGTTTAATTGTTCATTATACTGCATAAGCTTTTAGGAGGGTCTGTGTTCAATTCAGCTTGATTGTACAAGAACCTTGTTCAATGTCCCGGCAACATAAAATAGTAATTGTGTGAGAACATTGGGCGTACTTGGATTGCCATCCTTTATCTCTACCCATGCTAATCGAATCACAGTGGTAGACATGATTATAGATGCAAAGCAAATACAGGAAGACGAGAATAAGTTATTATGAAAAGGAGAAGTAATTAGTTTCTCATAATCTATTCATCAGAGTGTTTCACATACCCCTTTTTCACCCATAACACTCCTTCCTCAACAAAAAACACGTATTGTATCGATTCAGCAATACCAATATGAATAATTGGGAAATATTATAAGTTTCCCAAACTTTTCTAATATTTATATTTTGACACCATTGCTATCGGATTTGGATATAATCTACCAAGGGTGGATCAGGCTAGTTTTTAATAAATTGGGAGTGCAAAATGTTCTATCTTTTGATAAGTGGGAGAATGGCATTAGAACTTGTTTTATTACATCAGTTTAGTTTTGCGTGACACAAAAATCTGAATCACACAATCTCATAAGCCATTTTTCATGGAAAACTGCCGGATTCCCTCTGTGGCTAACACAATGATGGCAAATTGTAGTTTCGGATTGAATAAAGAATATGAATTTTAAGGAAATATCTGTCTTATTATGGAATTGCAAGTACATGAGATTACTATGCTTTAAAAATTTCAATAGAAAGCAGTAAAGTAAATCCCTTCACAATGTAAAACTAGAGCATCTTCGTCGTCGTCATCATCATAGATTATCACAAGATTCACACCAGATTGTCAGGACATGATTCTCCCCCAGATTTGGGAGAATAATTGAAGGATTCTGACATGAGAAAAGGGAACAAACCTTCGGTGGCGTCTTCAAACGGGGGTCGAGGAAAATCATTGAATTCAGCAAAGTTACAGGTTTCAAAGTTCAATGATGAGAGGTAACTGATAGGATCATCAGTAATACCTTTCACATCCATAATGTTTTGAATCCCATTTTCACAACAAGAAGCATTTGATCCAAAGCTCAAGTTAATGCTTCCTCCCTTATTATTATTATTGTTGTTGTTCTCATTGATTTCCATATCAGCTTGCCCAGCTGGTGCTTTTGATTCATCCAATGGTATTGCTGGTGTATGGCCTTGAAACAGAGCAATGTGTCCAAAAGCTTGTCTTTCCTTGAAAATGTTGTGCCACATGAACAGAGCCATTTATCCTTACCACAGTGCTTTTCATGAGTTTTAAGGTCTGCCATGACTGAAAATTTCTTCGTGTGGCACCGGCTGCAAATGTAACTCTTGTCGCAGTGACTTCTTTTGTAATGGTTCTTCACACACAAAATAGTCTTCAAAGGTTGAAACTTCTTGTGATCCTTATTACGCTTGCAGCCAAGGTAGGGACAGGAATATCTCTTGATGAGCTTTGTTTCAGACACGGATTCTTTGTTAGGTTTTGCGAGCGCTTCCGGGGTTTTGTACTCATCGCCATGGCCTCTCATATGCATCCGAAGATTCGCATCTCTCTTGAATCCCTTACCACATATTGTACAGAAGTGTGTGAGGAGCAAGGATTACCTCTTTTTCTAGCTGTAAAATCTCAAAGGAGCCTGGTGGAAGGTTCTCGCCCTCATCCACATCCTCTTCATCCTTCAATTCGTGTTCTTCCATGTGGTTTTGCTCCATTTCACACATGTTAGTAAGATCAATCTGGTTGGATTGATCACATATTTTATCTCTGATATCATGTTGTGGTTGGATACTACTACTGCTTGGATCTAATCCAGAGGGTAAATTAATCCCGGGAATCTGGCCATGCTGTCCCACAGATGGACTAGTGTTTGAAGAAGCAAGCCTGACAGAAGGAAGAAGACTTCCAGCTGTAGAGATCAATTGAACAATGATCGATGTCAGATTGGCCGTGATAAGCCGCTTCTCTTGAGTTATAATTTCCTCGGGTTGTCCAAATTGTTGACCTTTCTTATCAACAATCAAATGCAATAGGCCCTGGAGCTGATGAATCTTATCTTCCAAGAAAGAAAGATTTTCCAACATAATGCTAGGATCCCAATCTGGGAGTTTACCGGCTCGTGACGTGTCGCCCATCTGACAATTTTCTTGATTTGGGATCTTGACCCCGTCGTTGGAACCAGACGAAAGCATGGACTGGGTTCCACATGCTTGGTTGAATTCTCTGAATAGGGCTTCCATCCAGATATCGTTGTTGTCTGACATACTATGCTGCAAACTGAAATCTGGAAAAGAGGGTGGATTAGGGGAAATTTTCGCCTGCATTTGATGATTCTGAGGGGAGGTTAACGAAGATGACGTTGTCTGGCTGTTAGCACATCAGCTGGCTTTCCTTCCGATCAGGATTCCTGCCAGATCCAATCCAATCTAGAATGAATGAGGAAATAGCCATGAACAACATCAAATATACTCTGCACAAACAAACAAAATCAAATTTTGAAAAGAAAAAAAAAATTAGAAATCTGGGCAACAAAAGCTTCATCAAAACAATAGTTATCAAGAATCAATAACGACATCAATTTCATGAAGCAAGAATCTCTCTGACATACCAAAGAACTAGTTAGTGGAAAGCAGAATATTCGCTCCAGAGAATAGGTTCACCCAGGTTTTTTCCAGTTTCATTTTCAGATTAAACTTCAAGGGTTTTCCATATCCCTTTCTTCACTATGAACAATAAATGTGTGAAACTGTACAGTGTACGAGCCAAACTCATTTCAATAGACCTAGAGTTTCAAATCTCTTTTCAGATGGCACAAAATCAATCGAATCTCTAGTCTATAGTATCAACATCGTAAAATTTTCACCCTTTAAATCAGTAATTACCCGAAATTTCCCAAAATATTAAAAATAGATGTAGTCAGAAATCAATCTAGAGAAACCCCACCAAGCAATCGATTCAATGTTCACCTCAATAAGATGCTCAAAAGCAAGAAGACGAAGGGAAAAGAAGAGGCAAGCCTTCTTCTAGACTAATAACCCTAGAACTAGCAGAAAAAAATCCAGATTCCAGAGAACCAATTAGAGACAGAGAGAGAGAGAGACTTACAAATCCAGAGCTGAATAGATGTAATAGATTAACACAAGAACCCAGAACAAAACGAGGAATGAGAGAGAAAAAACCAGGGAAGCTGAACTTGAATGCTTAAATAAGCAGCTTGTGTTACCACGATCGTTCCTTCCTTTCTATTCACAGTAAAAGTTAAAAACCCACATAGTCAACCCCACCACTTTGCATCCATTTTGGTCAATTTTGGTGAATATATTTTTATCAAAAAGTTAACTACTTTCACTGTCGCCACCATGAAATTGAAACATGGTTAATTATTAGAGTTTATATTTGATTAAGATTTATTTACATTATATTCTAGGATTAATTTAGTGAGCTTTACTTATATTAAGACTCTTTCTCATTGTTTGTATTAACAATTACACTCTTATTCTATTTATAAGTCTCTTTGACTAAAAATTTAGTCATATTTATAAGTCCTACCACTCTAGTTCTATTTATAAGTCAATAATTAAAAAATTTGGTCTTATTTATAAGTCCAATTTCATGTAATAAATGAGATTGTGATAATTGCACCCATATTAATTTCACCTATAAAGATAGAGAGAAGAAAAATTAAAAAGTACCCAATCATAAATGATGGCAAAATTGAAAATTTACCCCATAATCATTGTGTCAACCAACTTTTCTTGATATGTGAGATTTGGTCAAAGTGAACTTATAAATAGGACCAGTGGTATTTCAAATAATAATTGACATTGTGACAATTTTGTCTATATTAATTGTACCAATGAAAATAGAGAGAGAATAAAGAGTTGAAAAATATCCATTTATAAATAAGGATAAAGTTGAAAATTTACTCCATAATCATTGAGCTAACTACATTTCATTAGTATGTGTGATTTAGTTAAAAGTGACTTATAAATATGATCAGAGTGGTAAATATTAAGGACTCAATATTCTACTTAAATCCTTTAAATTCTAATAAATTAAGAATAAAAATAGAAAAAGTGCATTAAAAGGTTTAGAAATCTCTAAATGGTATCTTATAAAAAAGAACATACCCATTTATTTAAATAATGATATCTTATAAAAAGTAATGGAGGTGTATTATTTACGTTTGTTTGTTTATGTGATAGTAGGAGTATTATCCTTTATGGGTGTGTATGCTTCTTTCGGACTTCTTGCACTTTTTGTTATTTAATGTATTATTGAATTGTTTTTTTATAAAAAGCAAAAAAGAAAACTATTTTTATGAGCTTGTGGGGTGAATCAATGGGAGCCATAGGTGAAGTTTTGACTGGTTATCAAATCAGAAGAAGGGTCCCACACTCTTTGGCTTCATTCTTAGCAAGTGGCACAAACAGTTTTCCTACTCGTCCTTGGGACAAGCAGGGGGAACTCGTCCGTATGGACGAGCTCCTAGTCATTTAAATCTAGATCTGGATGATTCAGATTTTTATTATTATTTTTTTTCTACATGAAAAATCATTTTTTTGAAAAAATGTTAGTTGAGATATTATCTTTATTTTAGATTCTCTACCTATTAAATTATTTTTTATAAGTCATCTATATCTAGGAGCTCTTCCTCCCCTTGCTCGTCCCAAGGACGAGCAGGGAATCTAATTCCGCAGGTGGCATGGGGTATCGGATATAGGGATCCACATGTAAAAAATGAAAACCTTATTCGTAATAATCATAAATTGATACAGTATGTAAATAAGAGTATATTTTTTCAAGGAAAAGACAATATGATACTCTCTCCCATTTTTAATATAAAATATATTTAGTGACCCATGAAAATTGAGTTGGACAGAGAGTCAAAAATGAGGACGGAAGAAGAAAGGAAAAAGAGATCGTGATGTAAGGAGTTTTTATTTATTTATTAAAATAATAATTTAAATAACAAATGTAGGGCCCACGAAAACAAAATAATGACACCTACCCTCAATGAAAGGAAGTGGTATTTTTGCCTGTAAGATTTATAAAACTATAGAAAAAAGTTTATAAATATTTTTGTCCCTTCATCGATAGAAGAAACACAAATATATATCATATTATGATCTTATTTATAAATCATTTTTTATTAAAAAATTTGGTTCTATTTATAAGTCTAGTTTTAAGATAATAAATAAGATTATGACAATTTTACCCATTTTAATTATAATTCATAGCAATAAATTTTGAAGATAGAGGGAGAAGAAAGAGTTGAAAAATACTTATTTATAAATAAGGGTAAAGTTAAAAATTTATCTCATAATTATTGAGTTAACTACCTCTATTTAATATATAAAATTTAGTTAAAAAAGATTTATAAATAGAATCAGAATGATATAAAAACAGGGTGCTATGCAATATTAAGCTGGTGGAGGGAAGAAGCATTTAGGTTCCAAGAAGCTACGTAGACGTAGGTGGTTTGTTCATGCACCCTCACGACTTGTTCTATCTACACGTGCCTCCATACTCATTGACATCAGCCCTCACGTCACTTTTTTTTTTTTTTTTTAAATTTATTCCAAGTTTTCATTAAATATTTCATTTAAAAAGGTTTGCGTAAGTTACTTATCACAGTCTGAACATATCTCCAATTTTAAAGGGGGGGTTAAAGTCTAAAGTTTTGGTCGACGTCGGTGCGAAAATTTAAATATTGAAATTATAACAATGTAGCCGTTATTTTTGACTCTTAGTTAAATGTATATGATACTCCCTCCGGTCTTAATTATAAGATATAGTTGATTTTTTTAAGGGATTAAGGAAGCTAATTAAATTACTCTCGAGTGTTTGTATTTTTATTTTTTTCTTCAAACTAATTGGTCTAACTAATAAACTAATATACTACCTCTGGTTCTAATTATAAGAGCTAGTTGACTTTCTTTGGAGAGATTAAGGAAGCTAAATAAGTTACTTAATCATCTGATATGTTGTGTATCCTTATATTATATATTAGTTTATTAGTTAAACTAATTAGTTTGAAGAAAAAAATAAAAATAAAAATACTCTAAAGTAATTTAATTACCTTCTTTAATCTCTCCAAAAAAGTCAACTAGCTCTTATAATTAGGACCGGAGGGAGTATAATCTAATGATACACAACATATGAAATGATTAAGTAACTTATTTAGCTTCATTAATCTCTTCAAAAAAGTTAACTTGGTCTTATAATTAGGACCGAAGGTATTAAGTTAGTAGGTCTATATGCCATTCATGTCATTTTTATTTTAAATTAAGGTGCAAATTTATCGTAGAAGTTTTCACTCAGGAGTACTAAATATTCAGAAGCTTTCAAATTGTAATAATTTCACATTGGTGGTATGTTATTCATGTTAAGTTTAACAGTTAGTTAACTAAATATATTAAAATGAAAAGTATACATATCTTTCATTTCATTTCTTTTTAAAGTTATATTTATAAATAAGTAAAAAAATTAAAAAAAGAATGCATCTTATCCAAAGGATTGGAGAAAATAAAAGAGGTATAAGTATCTTGCAAGGTAAAGAAAAAATCGAAGAGGTACCTACCACAGTAAAGGGATTCCACTGCCTTGTTCTCAGCTATCTCCCTCAGTCACGGGTGGAAAAAAGGCTTTTAAGACCGGATAAAACAGGTATATTAGGACCGGACCCGCGACAAGTCTTGTTCCAGGCGGTATTAAAAGTCTCACTATTAAGATCGGACTTGTAACCGGTCTTAAAAGAAATTCTTTTAGACCAGGACATTTTAAACATCCTAAGTCTTAAAAGTGTTTCAAAATAATAATAAAAAAGAAAAAACTCAAATGAAACAACTTAGGTCTCAAATCACCGGGAATCGACAACATTTTGAATGTCCCTCCGTCATCAACGACGGAGAACCAAGAGAAGATTGGAAGCAACAACAACAAGAAAAACAAAAAAAGATGATTACAAAGTCCAGAAATAAACAAAAATAACAAGAAACAAAAATCATTCACCATGAAAATCGAATTTGAAGTCCAGATCTACAAAAATCGGTGCTAGCAAAGCTTCAAGTAACCAAAATCGAAGTCCAGATCTGCGAGCAGAAGCTATCAATGTAGGAAATAAATCGAGACTTAAGCAAGAAGAGATCCGGGTTTGATTTCAAACCGGATCTATGCCAAGGCGCGTGGAAGGACCCATAGATCGAAGAGGAAGGAGTCGCCAGTCGTCCGGAATCCTCAAAGTAGTACGCGCTATTGCCGAGATTGGAGTCGACACCATCGCAAAACCCTCGAAGCATATCAACGCCAACGTTGCCAAGGATTTGATTGTGCGACTCTTAGGATGACTTACGAAGATTGCGAGTAGGTTAGAGGAAGAGGATGACATTCTTGTTTGAGGATTTGCCCGTGAGGCTCTTGGGACACTCGTTGAATCTATAACTAAGCAAATGTTATATCACCAAGAAGACAAAGCAAGACTCACTGACTTAACGAAGTTTAGCGAATTTAGTTTTTTTAACACTTTTAAGACCGGTTTTTGAAACAACCCGGTCTTAATTAAGACTTGTTGTTAAAAGTGTAAAAAAAAAAAATGATTAGGGCAATTTCGTAAATATATAGAACACTTTTAAGACCGGCTTTTTGAAACAATTTGGTATTAAAAGTGTTCTATATATTTACGAAATGCCACCAATCATTTTTTTACATTTTAAGACCGGTTGTTTGAAACAACCGGTCTTTTAAAAGTGTTATATATTTAATTAGTTAGCGTATACGATTATATTGTGCAATTATCTTAATTAAGTTGTTAAGAGAGATTTTAGGAATTAAGTTAGTAGATCATGGTTTTTAATTTCGTAATTAAATTCCTGATCAGTAGTCATCTTAATTAAGTTGTTAGAGAGATTTTAGGAATTAAGTTAGCTTGAGATCATGATTTTTTTTGAATTTCGTAATTAAATTCTTGATTGTAATCATCTTAATTAAGATGTTAGAGAGATTTTAGGAATTAAGTTAGCAGATCATGGTTTTATGAATTTCGTAATTATATTCCTAATTGTAATCCCTAGATTATAGGAACTGCCTAGGTTTATTTACTTATTAGCATCCGTATATAATTCCAATTAAACGAAGGAATAAATCATCGCATTCTCGGACTTGATTTGTAATACCCTAAAAACTGACTTAGGGTAAATATCAAAAATTAGGAAAATTATACCTATTGAAAATAGGTGAATATGAGGTCTCAAACACATTGTATTGAATTTATCTTGTTATTAGGGTAATTTCTCTTGAAATTAGATAATGTGCAGTTTGGTCCCTAAAACGTTTGAAAGTTTGCAAATAGGTCCCTAAAATATTTGTGGGTTATAAAATACCCTGTGAAAATTATAAAGAGGCAAGTAAATATTTATTTGAAATAGGGAGAATATTGTCCCTAATTTAGGTAATTTATTAAATTATTACCTTGGAAAAAGTGAAGGAGAAAAATCAAAAAGTATTGTGGGGCCATAATTGACCCCATGATTTTTAATATTTTACATGGAGCGTGAAATACCAATGTCAGTAAAAATTTTGTGAGATAATGATAAATTCTAAATAATAAAATTATCCACAATTAGTAAGTGATTAATTGGATAATTATTGGCTAATTACTTAAGCATGAACAAGGGAATAATCATGGTAAATTGTGTAAAACCCTATAATTAGTGGTTTATGGCTATAATTAGCATAAAATATGTTTGCTAATTAATTGGAAAATATGAAGAAGAATTGGTGAGATTAAGTAATTTTAAGCCTAAATCAAAGTATGGACCAATATGAAACTTTGTGGAAAAATTATGAAATTATGAAATAATTAAATAATATATATTATTAATTAAATAATTAATTAAAAAACGAAAATAATTAAAAAAAGACCAGAATTGTTGACCAAAATTTTGAGCTCAAGTGGATAAGAATTAGTGAAGAATATTCTATGGAATATGGAATATTCTATTGAAAAAGAAAATAGGATAAATGACCACCGATAGAGATTAAATCCTATCTAGAGAACCATGAATAAGGTTTCTAAGGTCAAAGTATTTTATAGACAAGTGAATTTTTATCTCGGAGTGGGCTGTCTCCGAAGTCATTTCCGAAACCGAAACAATAAGGGAATAAGACGAAAAGGACAAAGGGAGCGTTGAGGAAATGAAAACCTATAGAAAATAAATCCTAACTCAATATCGGGAATGAGTTGGTAAACAATGGACATATTCGGAATCGGTGGATTTTTGTCCAGGGTTGATGATTAGGAAGTTATTTCGTAACCGAACGCGTTTTTCCGTAAATCTTCTTAGACCGGAGAAGACCTGAAAGGGATAAAAAATTTAGTTAACCCAAACATTTCTAATGAGTAGGAAAAGAACTTCAAAGTTGTGATTCCGGATTTTTGAGATTTTACAAGATTACGCGATTAGAACACCGATCAGGGAACTTATCGGTAGGAAACTTCTAAGACAAGTTGATGACATCATTGGCATGACATCATGGCCTTGGAAGATGATGTAAGGAGGTGGATTGTGTGGCCAAGAATGAAGCTTGAATGAAAAGATGGATTGCATGGCCTAAAATGAAAGTTGGAAGTTTACCGTTTTGCCCTCCGATTTCTTCTATAAATAGACCCCTTGGTTCTCTTCACAATTCACACCAAAAACCTCCTAGATTTCGAAATTAGAGAGAGGTAGAGAGAAGGAGGAGTCCGGGAGGAAAGCAGAAAGCTACGGGTAAGTTTTTCGGTACCGAGTCTTAAGTTCTAGTTTTCGATTCGGTAGTTATAGTAGGAATGTTATTTTGATCTGTAGTCTTCCAGTATAGTTTAGATGTCATGTTTTAAGATTAAATATGATATATATTTCGAAAAACATGTTGGAGTAGGAGTTATGTTGAAATTTTGGAAGATTAGAGTCAAAGTAGCGAAGCGCTGGCAAAATTCCGCCGATTAGGGGCATCAGGGGCAAAATGGTCATTTATGCTTAAAATGCCTGTTATGATATCAAATGTTAATAAAATGTCATATTATCCTTATAGGATATCTCTGTAATCACAAACCTGCTGTTGTCTGTCTGTCGTGTTGCATTGTCCAAACGTACGTTTTCCGTCGAGGCACCGATTACCGTCAACGAAGGTACGTTCGCGTCTTTGTAACACTAAATGGCCGATGTTTATGGTATGCATATATGTGAGTATGTGTGTTGTATAGATGTTATATTGTTTGAATGCATATAGTGGTTAGAGGATATACGTCTGTTCTGAAGGCAATCTGTACGTATCTTTGAGAGCAATATGTCGCACGTCTGGGGGCAATACATATGCATGGGTTGTGATAGAGTGATTGTATGTGCCGAGGATATTGTGGATGTGCGTGGTTTGTATGTGTATACATAAACATGAGGTTAACCATTACCCGAGATCCGAGGCGCTGGATCTCGGCCTTAACATAGCGTGAGGTTCGGAGGACCGAGGAGAGACAAGCAACAACCACGTAGAAGTTCCTAGTGAAGACTTCTTTTGTTGTTTCGGCTGAAGCCTTTGCTTTTGTACTTCACTTTTGAAACACTTTCGATTCTTGTACAGATTCATTGTAAATAGCCAGCCAGACTTACAACACTTTATATATATACATATCAGTTACTCAATTGCTCCGTTGCTCTACTCTGATGATTTTGAAATGATGTTTTGGAAAAAAAAAATTTATACTGCTTGGTGAAAACGGGATGTTACATGATCAGCGTCTTCTCATAATATTTACGAAATTGCCACCGGTCATACTTTTAAGACCGAATATTTTATAGCCCGGTCTTAAAAGTGTTCTATATATTTACAAAATTGCCACCGGTCATACTTTTAAGACCGGATCTTTTATAGTCCGGTCTTAAAAGTGTTCTATATATTTACGAAAGTGCCACTATTCATATTTTTAAGACCGGATCTTTTATAATCCGGTCCAAAAAGTTCTTTATATTTACGAAACTGCCACCGGTCATACTTTTAAGACCTAATTCTCTATAATCCGGTCTAAATGAGGCGGTCTTAAAGCCTTTTTTTGTACTAGTGAGTGTATCCTACATCCAGTAATCGAATCTTCTTCATCATTACTTTCTGTTGAATGTGAGCTCCTTAATCTCTCCAAAAAGTCCACTGATAGTCTTATATTTAGGATCAGATGCAGTATCTTATATTGGTGTGATGTCAATACACATTTGTTCTCATGTAGCTGATGAGCTATAGTTTAGACATAGCGGAGATATGAATGCCAGGAAGACTTGCTGATGTAATGATAGAAGTAATATCCTTTGACTCTCATGTAGTTTATGGCGATCACTATGCTGATCAATTGTTATCTTTTACGCATGTTTATATAATACTTCATCCAATTCTAAATACACATGAGTTGACTTCTTTTTAAGAGGTTAAGTAAGCTAAATATATTACTTAATCATTATATATGTTATATATTATTAGATCATATATCAGTTTATAAGTTAAACTAATTAGTTTGGAGAAAAAACGGTAGATTAAATGAGTTAAATAATTTATTTAACTCATTTAATCTCTCTAAAAAATAGTTAACCGAATACATTTAGGACCAGAGGTAGTAGTATTATTTTGTGTTTGTGCAAGCTCATTTTCCAATAACCAAATTACGTTAAGGAAAAAGTTAATTAAAATTGGTTAAAGATAATAAATATGTAAAAAAAAAATATGCAACTCATTTTCCAAAAACACCCATATTTATAAAGAATGTGAGGTGGGAGAAACAATGAGAGGAAAAGTGATGAGAGAGAATGAATGGGAAAAAGTGTGAAGAAAGAGACATAATTAATTGTGTTATTTGATATATTCTGGTGTCAATATATTATATAGGGTTAAGGTGCAATTTGATCAGTAAATTATTGGCTCAGGAGCGTCCAACACAATTAACTATTAAGTGGACCAAAAATACCAACAAACTTTTAAAAAGATGCAGCCAGCACAACACCATTAGAAAAAGTTAACGTCCGTTATCTAAGGTGCAGATTGGCCAACGAACTTTTACTCCATAAGCGCCCAGCACAAAAAAGTTTTACTGAGGAGCGTCCAGAACAAAATTCTAAATTTTACTAAATTAATTTTTTTTTCTCAATTGTCATTATTCAAAACCACTTGTATAGATATCTATGAACAAAAATTACTCATTCTTCAATTTTGTTAAAATTATAATTTTCTAAAATAAACAAATTTTTTAATTAAAAATATAATTATATGATTTAAATAAAACTCAAGGTGTTTTATAGTTTATTATATATGTTAAACAAAAAAAATTATATAATTCATTTTTATTTTAGAAGAAATTTATGTGAGTTAAAAAATTTATTTAATGTTAATGAAATTTAAAAAATCTATCTTGAAAGAAATGAAATGAGTTTAATTTTTATTTTTATAAAAAGAGCTTAATAGATATCAACATTGGTACTTAATAATATAAATCCGGCAACTTGATGATATATTTGTTAATTACGGACGTTAACTTTTTGTCTAACGGCGTTGTGCTAGGCGCTCCTGAGTAAATTTTTTTTTTTTGTGTGCCGGTTGTACCTTTTTAAGAGTTAATTGGTATTTTTGGTCCACTTAATAGTTAATTGTGTTTGACGTTCCTGAGCCAATAGTTTATTGGCCAAATCGCACCTTAACCCTATTATATATCATTTGTTGATATTTGATATATCTTAGAAATGATATATCTTAGAAATATTATTAGTAGGTTTATATTTGATTAAGATTTATTTAGATTATATTATATTATATACTAGGATTAGTTTAATTAGGTTATGCTTTGTCTATATAAAGGCTCTTCCTCAGTTGCTTGTATTAAAGATTAAGTATTACTCCCTCCGGTCCTAATTATAGGAGTACTTTTGTAGTGCAATTTGTACTACGAAAGTGTTCTTATAATTAGGGCCGGAGGCAGTAAGATTTAATAATATTTTAGATGTTATTGTTTCCTCTCTATTTAAATCCTTCAAATTCTAACAAATTAAGGATAAAAAAAATGCATTAAAGGTGTAGACATTTCTAAATGACATCTTATAAAAAGGAACACACCTACTTAAATAATGATATCTTATAAAAAGGAACGGAGCGAGGGAGAGTCCTAGTTACGCTTGTTTAATTTATATATGATAGTAGGATTATTCTCAGACGCACCTTCTTGGAATCCTTGTTCATAATAATTATAACTTATAATATTGTATTTAAATATAATTGAAGAAACATAAAAATACGAGCGCACAGACCATTTGGGGAAAAAATGTTAAAAAAGAGAGTGCTGTGAAATGTTATGGGGGAGAAAGAACTGGTGGAGGGAAGAAACATTTTTATATTTTACAAGAAGCTGGTGCGTCTGAGATGGTTTGGTCCCTTTCATGAATGCAGCAGATGAGATTTTTTTATATATATTTATTTAAATTTAGATTATATGAAGATTATAACATTTGATATATTTCTTGAGAACTAATTTAATTAATTTGAGATATTGGGTGCAAAAATTCTTAGAAGCAGGTACCTAATTATGTGCACATAATGTGCACCCCTTTCATGTTCATGCACCCACCACACAACTTGTTCTATTTAATTACACATGCTGATATCGAAAAAAATAATTACACATGCCTCTTGACCTAAGGTCATTTTCTTTAATTTATTCCCATTTTTTATTAAATATTTTATCTTAAAAGTTTACGTAAGTTACTTAATTATCACAGTTGGAACATATTTCAAGACTTAAGGTTGAGTTTTGCTCCCAAAGTGTTCCCACGTAACAAGAATGTTGCCTCAAGTTCTTTTTTAATATCGTCCAGCAAGTTTTTAAATCATAGCAATGTTATCATTATGATTATTATTTAAGTTAATTTTAACCGATAATTTACTAAATATAAGTTAGCGGTCCATATATTACCATGTGATTTTTGTTGTTAGTTAAGATGCAAATTTGCTCCAACAATATTTCACTCAGGAGCACCAAGTATTCATAAGTTTCCAAATAGCAATTTTCACCCCAATTGTTATCTAGATTAAGCTTAAACGTTAGTTAATAAAATATGTTAATCTGGAAGGTCTGCATGTCATTCACCTCATTTCTTTTTAAAGTTATATTTATAAATAAGTAAAAAAAATAAAATTCACCCCATATAAAAGATTGGAGAAAATCAAAGAAGTGTAAACATTTGGTTTGGTGAAGAGAAAATCAAAGAAATACCCTCATATCTTGACATACATCAATGGGGCAAAGTAGTAGGGGGTTCCTAGCTACCAGCTTTGTTCTCGACAATCTCACTCAATGCATCTTGTATTCAATAATCGAATCTTCTTCTTCTTTACTCTCTAAAGAATGAGAGCTCCTCCTTCATATGTTGTTTCTTCTTCACTGTTGTTTCACTTTACCAACTTAGTATTGATTAAATATATTTTGGGAGTATATTTTAATTTACTGTTTTGGACTTTCAGTTTTGGTTTTATAAACATGTAATGATTTGAGATAATTTTAATGTTTCATTTTTAAAAAAATGCTATCACTCTTTTTCTATTTATAAGTCTCTTTTAACTAAATAAATGAGATTGTGACAATTTTGCCTATATTAATTGTACGAATGAAAATAGAGAGAGAAGAAAAAGTTGAAAGATACCCAATTATAAATGAGGGTAAAGTTGAAAACTTACCCTATAATCATTGAGCTAATTACATTTCCTTGGTATGTGTAATTTGGTCAAAAGGGACTTATAAATAGAATCAAAGTTATATGTTATATAGGGTGGCTTAATACATAAGGCTTCCACCTGATAGGATCTAGAGAGTGATAAATGTATGTAGCCGTGGTCTCCAAAATTTGAAAAACATCCTTCTCTTTGCTTCAAGGTTCACCCTATGTTACTATTCCTAAGTTTTAGTTTTTTTTTTTTTTTGGAAAAATTGAAGAAAAATCTCTCATTGGTAAATTAATTGGCCAATGATGGAATTTGCAATTAATTATGAGCTTTCATTTGCGAATTGCAACTTGCAAATTTCAAGGACCATTGGCCGATTAATTTTTCAATGAGAGACTTTTCCCGAATTTGCCTTTTTTTTTTTTAACAAAAAGCATATACACATAAAATGGCTATGAATACAGAAGAAATAAATTAGATTAAAAAAAAAAAAAAACGAGTGAAATTAGTAACTAACGTCAAGGGCATGCAGAACAAGAGACCTGAGATGTGTAACACCTAGATAATACTAAAATAATATTGAAAATTTAAAAAGAAGTTTGGTCTCTACCAATTCACCATCCTTCCACCCTGTATGGAATATATGGATCATGAAAATATTTTATTAGGTGATTAATTAATAAAAAAAACTTCATAATGAACAACTTGGAATAAATTAAAGAAAATGACGTCAGGGATGAGGTCATAAATTTTCAAATTTATAATAAATTTAGGCTATACGTATATTTTGAAATTTCAAAATATACGTGTACCCGAATATAAGATGTGAGTCTTAATTATATGCTAACTTAATTAATTTTCAGCTGGTATATCATTTTTGTGTTGGAAATTTAAAGCAAATATACATTTTTTTTAATAACAAAATTTTAGGAAAGGGGTTGGGTTCACCTACAATCCAAGGACAGGCGAAATCTCTTCCTCCTAGGTGATGCCGATGTTGGGTAGGGCGAGCCATCTATTACCATCAGGCGTTACATTTCTTATATCTAGGCTACACGTATATTTTGAAATTTTCTTTGGACCCACATCTAGCCATCTTTTTATGGATTTTAACTTCCTTATTGATACCACCTCCAGTCCTAATTATAAGGTCGTCTTAACTTTTTTTTTTCGAGAGATTAAGAAAGTTAAATAGGTTACTTTGTGTATCTTTAGATTAATATTAGTTTATTAGTCAAATTAAAATAATTAGTTTGAATAAAAAATAAAAATACTCTAAAGTACTCCAATATCTCCAAAATAAAAATATTAAGGAAGCTAATTAAATTAATGAGTTGCAAATATTATTTACTTTATAAAATATATAGGTGTATTGTTAAATTATTATTGTCTTTAATTATTATTGAGAAAGTACCAATTAGGAAAAAATTGATAAAAGTTAAAACTTGGTCTTACAATTAGGACCAAAATCAACTTCAACCAAACACTCATAGATTAAATCAATTATGAAACTTTTAACCAAACACCCATAATTTTGATTAAAATTAATGATAAGTTCGTCAACGATATTTTTCATATGCAGCCTTGACATGATTCGGATGAATTTAAATTAGTGTTGGAAAAACAAAGTTTATAAAATTAATTTATAAGCACAATTTATTTGATTAAAATTGGGTGTTTCAATAAATTTTTAGGAAAATATAATGGAAAAGTAGGTAATAGTAATTTATGAGGTTATCATAATTTTTGGAGCCATAGGAGTGTCGTAGGTAGCTTATAAAATACTCCATTCGATTCTAATTATAGGACCTAATTAATTTTTTTGGAGAAATTAAGAAAGTTAATTAAATTATTTTAGAGTATTTGTATTTTTTTTCTTTCAAACTAATTAGTTTGACTAATAAACTCATATTAATCTAAGGATATACAACATATGAAATGATTAAGTAACTTATTTAACTTCCTTAATCTTTCTAAAAAAGTCAACTAAATCTTATAATTAGAATCGGAGGTAGTAAGTACAACCTCTGGTCTTTAATACAAGACCGACTTGATCTTTTTGGAAAGATTAAAAAAACTAAATAAGTTACTTAATGATAATATGTGTCGTGTATCATTATACTATATAAAAGTTTATAAGTCAAATAGAGTTATCTCAAGATGACTAAACTATGAATTAATGAAGGTTATTTAATTTTAGGTGAATTAATGAAGGGTGTTTTAAAATTTATATGATTAAAAAATAAACAAAATTAACATTCATTAATAAATACGACGTAGTTTTATGGAGATAACTCTATCTCCAGTGACTGGAGAAATCCTTTACTCTTATATTATATATGAGTTTATAAGTCAAATAAACTAATTTAGAGAAAAACATGAAATATAAATATTTTAAAGTAGGTTATTTAGCTTCTTTAATATCTCCAAAGAAATTAATTATATCTTATATTAAAAATGGAGGTAGTATGATATGATTTTAGTATGTATTTGGTAAGCAATTGACCAGTTACAATATCAAAATTCTTATCCTAATTAAGTAAACAACTATAATTACAACATATTTGGCTCTTTATCAAAATTGATAGTTTTTTATTGGAAGGATCGATCCTGATCAACCAGTTCTTCTTCTGTTATTTATTTATTTATTTATTTTAATATCACCACTTTACCACAGTTGACAGTCTAGTTTATTAAATTACTATTAGTACCACTACTAAATAAATATCATTGTCAATTTGCACCAAACAAAAACAAATCATTGTCAGCTGGAAAACAAAAATTGATGGCTCAAATTAAAAAATAAGGGTCAAAACAAAAAGGAATGATTATTTCTTCATTGGCATCAAGTATATTCTACCAATAATACTAGAGACTATTACTCTTTTGATGTTTTGATAAAGAGAACAAGAGTAGACACTTTTAACTATATTTTTTTTAGCAAAGATAATTAAAACTTAAAAGCATCCTCTATTTAGAATATATAGGCGCAATTTCTTCATATCATGCTCTATTATGCCAAAACAATTTGGTTTGGCTGTTTTTCGATTTAGTTTAATTCATCATCTTTCTCTAATTTCAAAATTTGGCACAAAGACACTTTAAACTAGCTTCACAAGAATGGCAATTTAGATAAAATATGGTTTGAATTAGAGAATAGATTCTGTTCGTAATAGATTATGTGAAAAAAAGTAATTTTGATAAAATGCTAGGGTTTAAATATTGTTATTAGAATCACTTTTTCATGTTCAAATTATCATAAGAAACATTTAGCTTTTGCGATAAAAAAATAACCCAAACATATATTTATTAATAAATTGTATAGATTAAAATTATTTATAAATAGTAATTATCTGAAATAATATATTTTAGATTAAAATACATAATTTATTCGATATCAGAGACTTACAAAACTTACAAAGTGGAACCTTAGCTTGAATAAATAAGAGTGATGTTTTTGTAACAAAATTTAACTAAGGTCTTTATAGATATAGTTTTTTTCCCTAATACAAATTTGTATCCATATCATTTAACAATAAAACAGTTTACTACAAAACACAACATACAATTGTTCATGATCGGGATATAATTACATTTCACTCGACTCTAAATAATAGAGTAATACTACCTCCCATCCTAATTATAAGATATAGTTGACTTTTTTTGGAGAGGTTAAAGAAGATAAATAAGTTAATTAATCATTTTATATGTTGTGTATTTTTAGATTATGTATTATTTTATTAGTTAAACTATTTAGTTTGAAGGAAAAAATATAAATACAAATATTTTAAAGTAATTTGATTACCTTCCGCAAAGTGATTGGTTCCCCCCCCCCCAAAAAAATATAGTCCAATAAAATATCATCAATCTCTCTCCATTTTGTTTTTTCGTGACCAAAAACACTTAGGCTTCTATTTACATTTTACCCAATCAAATAATGCAATGTTATGTATTTTATCCCCGGAAGGAAAAGTCAACAAATGGCTAGGCCTGGGTCTTTGCAAATTGGATGATGACGGGGTCTATGATTATTTATTTTTGTATTCTTGCTAAGAAATTTTGGGAATGGAATCCTCTCACCTATTTTCTCATCATCTCTCTTCATCCAATCTAAAAGATTTAAAGCACTTTAGGTAATGTGGCTTTCTCTGAGCAGTTAGATATCAAATGAATGGTCAAGATTTAAAGCTAATGAGGGATAAGGAGAAAAATGGTTTAGGAGAGAAATTGAACTGAATCCGAAATTTTGATGTTAAGATTCTTTAGTTGTTGATTTTATGAATTTATAGCCATTTACATGTTTTCTTCTTTTAATTTTTGGATGGAGCCGCCGGGTTGATATAATGTGATGTGAATCATTATAAAAATTAGGAAAAATTGTAATAAAGGACCTAAGAAAAATAATATTTATTAAAAAAGATCATAAAAATGATAATTATTTTGAAGGACAAAAAATTAAAAAATTAAAATAAAAAGACTAAATTGTCTTTAGCAAGATTTTCTTTATTCTCTCTAATTGAATCAGAATATGAAGTGATGGATAATGATAAATAGAGACAAATTCAAATAACCTTGATTTTATGAATTTATAGCCATTTACATGTTATCTTCTTTTAATTTTTGGATGGAGGTGTCGGGTTCATATTATATAATGTGATGTGAATCATTATAAAAAGGGTTAAGGTGCAGATTTGCCAATGAACTATTACTCAAGGAGCATCTGGCACAAAAGATAATTAAGGGTACCAAAATTACCAATCAACAATTAAAAAATGAAAAAAAACACAATTAGGTGCAAATTGGCCAACGAACTATAACCCTGTCACTGTCTTTGTGTCTCCGTCTTCCACTCACAGTCTTGAACTCATCAAGGTCCGTATGCAGCTTCAGGGCAAGAATTACGCACCAAAACCAAATCCAGCAGTCCACAGCTTTCGACTGGCACGCGCCTTGCACCCTGGTTCTATAACATCCTGTTTTCACAAGCAGTATAATTTTTTTTTCATCAAACATCATTTCAAATCATCAGAGTAGAGCACCAGAGCGATTGAGTAACTGATATATATATTAAAATACCCACGGTATCATGTCTTGCTGTTTAAACAGCGGTACAAGAGTGTTTCAAAAGTAAATAACAACAGAAAGAAGTCTTCAAGGGTCTTCTATGCGGCTGCTTGCCTCTATCCCTGGTTCTCGGTCCTTCCGATCCTTAAGCTAAGTTAAGAGCCGAGGTCCATGCATCGAACCCCTGTAACAGTTAACCTCATGTTTATATACAACATACATGTACGATTGTACATTCATAGACTTTTGGCAACACTTACTACGGTCAGACATAGGGTATACATATCAGATATGTAAGGCAATAACAATACAGTCAGAGTCACTTCGTTACTTTGACCCTAATCTTCCAGAATTTTGACATATCTTTAACCCCAACAATATTTTCGAAATAAACACCTTAATTACCCCTAAAATATGATATCTAATCATACGAAAAACTTACCTAGAGCGTCGCTACTCTTTCTCCAGACTCCTCCTCCTCTCTTCCTTCTCTCTATTTCGAAATATTGCTCTTGAATTTGGTGTGAGAAATGAAGAGAACTAAGGGTCTATTTATAGAAGAATTCGGAGGGTATTTTGGTAAACTTCCAACTTTCATTTTAGGCCATGCAAACCATCTTTTCCTTCAAGCTTCATTCTTGGCCACACAATCCACCTCCTTACATCATCTTCCAAGGCCATGATGTCATGCCAATGATGTCATCAACTTGTCTTAGAAGTTTTCTACCGATAAGTTCCCTGATCAGTGTTCTAACCGCGTAATCTTGTAAAATCTCAAAAATCTGGAATCGAAACTTTGAAGATCTTTTCTTACTCATTAGAAATGTCTGGGTTAACTAAATTTTTGACCCCTTTCAGGTCTTCCACGGCCCTGCTGAAGTTTCTCGAAAAACGCGATCGGTTACTTTAAATAATCTCCGGAATTATCAACTTCGGGACAAAAATTCACTGATTCATAATTTGTCCAGTTGATTACCAACTCATCCCTAGATATTGAGTTATGATTTATTTTCTATAGGTTTTCATTTCCTCAACTGCTCCTTTATCCTTTTCGTCTTATTCCCTTATCGTTCCGTCGGTTTTGGAAATGACTTCGGAGACATTCTACTCCGAAATAAAAATTCACTTGTCTATAAAATACTATGACCTTAGAAACCTAGTTCATGGTTTTCTAGATAGGACTTAATCTCTATCGGTGGTCATTTATCCTATTTGCTTTTTCACCAAAATATCACAACTTATATTATATTTTAATAACTTAATATCATGATATTTTATACTTCATTCTTATCCAATTTTGAATCAAAATTTTTGGTCAATACAGCTGGTCCCTTTGAATTTATTTTCTTTTTTTATTTATTTATTTAATAAATATTATATTATAATTATTTTACAAAATTTCTCTATTGGTCCATACATAGATTTAGGCTTAAAATTACTTAATCTCATTTATTTTTCTTAATATTTTCCAAATAATTAGCAAATATATTTTATGCTAATTTTATCCATTAATATTTAATTAACGGGTTTCCCATAATTTTCTTTGAATATTCCCTTGTTTGAGCTTAAGTAATTAGCCAATAATTACTTAGTTAATCCCCCACTAATTGTTGATAATTTTCTTATTTAGAAATAATCATTTCCTCACAAAAATTGGACTTATATTGGTATTTTATGTTCTACATAAAATATTAAAAATCACGGGGTCAACAATGATCCCGGAATACTTTTTAATTTTTCCCTCACTATTTTTCAAGGAAATAAATCCCAGAAATTGTCTAAATTAGAGACAACATATTTTCTAATTTTTAATAATTATTTTGTTGCCTTTTGGGATTTATCACAATATTTTCAGGGCATTATATAACCCTAAAATACATTTTTTAGCCTTTTAATACCTCACAAGGGCATTTTAGTAATTTTGGCCCTTTAATCCCTCTAATTTCATTAGAAATTACCTTATAAAATAAGATAATTATGATATTTTTCCTAATTCAAATTTTAGGGTATTACAGGTTCCATCCCTCCGATGCCACAAGCAGCAGCCGCCACTGCCACAACGCCTGCTCGCATGGGTCCCATCTCTGTTGGTGTTTGCCTTATCCAACAAGAAGGCTTAACCGCTCTTTTCTCCAGCGTCTCCGCCATCGTCCTACTCCAGTGCCTCATATTTTAACGTAATTGTGATAGTTGTTTTTTTTTAAAAAGTTATTTGGTACTTTTTTCACTTTTTAATTGTTGATTGGTAATTTTGGTACCTTCAATTGTTTTTTGTGTCAGATGCTCATTGGGTAATAGTTCGTTGGCAAATTTGCACCTTAACCCTTGTAAGAATTATTATGTAGACTTCGATAAATTTAGTTTAAAAAAAAGGCATTTTATAAAAAAAAATCATATATTTATCATAATTAACTAACTTAATTATATTTTTTAATCTAATTAAATTAATTAGTGGAGTAGTTCTTACATTACCAATGGGAAGAGTATTAAATAAGGATATTCTTAAGAAAATATAATTAATATTTTATGTAATATCACTAACTTATAATAAAAATCATATTTCCTCTAACCATTAATGTAAGATATATTTAGCTAATATAATTAGGTTAAGAATGTTAGTTAAGTTAGTTAATGTAACATCTATTTTCTAAAACACCCTAATCTTAATTTCTTAATTCCCTCTTCCCCTTGATTATTTTTAAGGAATCATCAATATGGTTAATTTAGGAAAAAAAATTATAAAAATTATATCTTATATTTAGGATCAAGATAAAATCTCCAACTAAGTCCTATATTAAGGACTTGGTGGAGTAATATTCTATCATACAATAAATATACTACAATGATTTTTTAGATAATGGAAGTTAGTTAAATTAGTTAAAATGACATGTATTTTCTAAAACACTCAAGTCATCTTCCTTGATTCCCTCATTCCTTCTCCTCATTGATCATTGTTGAGGGAATATTAATGGGGTAAATTAGGAAAATATTGATAAATATGAAAATTATGTCTTGTATTTAGAACCAAGATAAACTCTCTTAATATATTTTATATTAAAGACCGAAGGGAGATATTTCTTCTATAAGAAGATTAGCGGAGTACTAACACAGAGTTAGTGTAACGGTGTAAATCTCCATTAAATACCTGGTAATAAGATGTAGAAAAAATATCGAGTATCGAAGGTCAAAAGTGATACTTATATTGGAAAGGGTAACCACAAATTTCGAACTAAATTCTAGATAATAATATTAAAAAAAAGGGAGTCCAAGATAGAGTGATTTTACTTTTTAGAGTCCAAGAGGGATGCGGTAAGCAATGACGAAAGGAGAAGAGAAAGAAGGGAACATTAACATGAAAGTGACCCCAACTCGTCCAAATTCACTCTGGCTCACATATCATATATCCATCATTCGCCCTTGTGGTGGCCACTCTTTTAGTCTTTAATGTCTCTTATAGAGTCCCCTTTGTTTTACTCTTCCCTCCCTTTTACAACAAGTCTTTTATAATTTTTGTCTGATTCATACTTTGATGGCATAAATTATAAAAAGGTTTTGTTAAACTACCTTGGGTCCCTTTTAACAAGAGATATTGTTTATAATGTAATTTACACTACAAATAATATTTTATATTAAAGACTAAAGGTAGTATTTTTTTTTTTTTTTATAACTAGGAGTGAGTATACTTTTGAAAGAAGTGATTCTCCATAGGGACAAAAGCATAACATTGGGACTTCTATTGGTTTATACTACCTCTAGTATAAGATCTCATCTGCATTACGAATGAGATCTTATATTAAAGACAAATATAGTATGATTTAATGGCCAGATAAAGGGGAGACTTTGTCGAGGAAAACATGTTGTTGGCTCTACAGATAATCAAAGACATGGTGCTAAATTGATTATCTCATTACCTTTCTAAAGTTTATCATGGAGGATTGATTAATGGGCTTGGTATTGGTGGCAGTGATACAGTGGATAAAAGGTTCGAGCGTATAATTAAGCACTTTTAAAGGTTCATAATCTCTGTGTCAATTTCGTCTTAGCATGCTTCTTTCCTCCATTTTCTATGATGTAGCCTAGCTAGCAAGGGATCATGGATCATGGATCATGGCTTTTATGTTCGGATGTTGTGGCTTTGGGTTGGGGAAAAATAGGTGGCAATAATTGGAGTCTCTTTGGGCATATGGGTTGTCTTGTCAATGTTGAGGGCTATGCTTCTCCCTACATGGTGTGGTGATGGTGAATATGTTATCATGCTAGCATATGAGTTTTCAACCCTTCTCCTTGGGTTAAACTGGGAAAGGGATCGGATACTCTCACCAAAGGGAGGGGGTTCGATCCTTGAGCTGATTAAGACGCTGGGGGTGACATCCTTATGAGTTGTTTGATAGGAAGAAAATGAAGGGGTGACATTTGGTAAAAATAGGAAAAATGCATATTTTACCCACAAAAGTGATCAATTCAAAATGAAAAGATTTTTTTTTTCTAAAATATATTTTTAAAAAATAACCTCTTATCAAGTTCAAATTTGTTTAAAATATTCTCTCACCAAGTTTAAATTTGTCTAAAATATTTTCCCACAAAGTTCAAATTTGTCTAATATATATCCGCTAAATTTGAATTTGACTAAAATATTCTCCTGCGATAAATTCGAATTTATAGCATAAAAATAAATTCGAAATTTAATCAAATTTTCTTGAATTATAGAAAAAAGTATTTTATGAGAAGTAAATATGTTCAAAAGCGTCATTGTTCATTGTTCAAAAGCGTCATTGTCCATAAGATAAACTCCACACAACTAAAAAGGTGGACCCTATCATTTTTAGCTTACGAACACGGTGTCTCAGTCTATCCAATTTTGCGACGGACCGATCGCTCTGTCGCAAATTTGCGATGGACCTGTTATTTGTCGCACTTTGCGTTTGGACCTTGTGTCCGACTGGCCATGTTTTGATGGGTCCATGTGCGTCGTAAAAACCGTTTGCGACTTGGACTCGAAGTTCTGTCCGCAGATTTGCGACAATTACTTGTTCCATCGCAATTTTTGTGACTGAGTTGTTTTTCCGTAAAATTTTTTTTTTTTTTTTTTTTGCGGATTTTTTTCTGCCGCAAATTTTGTTGAAGGTTGCGACGGATTATTTTCCGTCGCAAATTGTGAATTTTCTAGTAATGTGAGCCCGCCCGTGGCTCACATAACGAGCTAAAATTTTGGCCGAGCTGCCCACGGCCCGGCTCAGGGCATTAAGAGGCTTGTATTTTTTACAAAGCCAAAAGACTCAAATGCAAACAGCTTAAACAGGCCTACAATATACAGCCGACAACAGCCTAATGTAAAAAAGTCGTAAACAATGCCTACAAGATATAAAGCCGACAACAGCCTAATGTAAACATGCCAAAACAGGCCTAATGTAAAAAGCCAAAAACGTTTATTGATGTCTAAAAAGCCAACAAAAGCCTAATCAGCCGAAAATAGGCCTAATGTAAATAGGCCGGAGGGATATTAATTAATGTTTTTTATAAAAAATAATTATTCTTAACAAGCGGAGCCGTGGTGCCTAACTTGCCTATTGGAGGCCTAGACTGGGCACTGTTAAGACAAAACAGCCTTAAAACAAGCCTTGGCCTCGACTTTAGCTTGACAGGCTAAGCTTGGTCATGCACTTTTATAAATTAGCCACGTGCCCTGGCCTATTTCCACCCCTAATTTGGACATAAAAAAATCAATTAAAATTAGTTGAAAATATTGAACTTCTTGAAAAATATATAGATTTTTAAAATTACTTTTATATAAAAAAGAGTTTAAGTATATTTTTGCCCTAAAAATGTTCTCAAAGGACTTAAAAGGCGTTCAAGACAAAATTGTGAAGGATAGTAGCATATGATCTTTTGAAACTGATGTAATTTTGTCCTTTTTTAACCTATGCATATAGGTATTATAGAAAAGCAACAAATAATAATATAAGAAATTAAAAAAAAAGGAAACTCTATATTACTTCCTATCCTTAATATAAAATCTACAATAAATCTAATATTAAGCAAGTATTCAATATTAAAACAAAACTTTTAAATAAACTTGATATTTAGAATAAGAGGGGCTAAAAACTTGATATTGGGAGGAAATTTCCTGTGATCATCATAAAAACCATTACTGACTTAAAACTTAGCATGTGAATTAAAATCTCTCTTAAAATGGTAAGGAAGAAAAATATCTCAACTTACGTGGTGTGTGTTTTTTAAAATAATGCATCAATAAGAACATATATCACTCTGGTCTTATTTATAAGTCATTTTTAGTCAAAAATTTGGTCCTATTTATAAGTTCATTTTGACCAAATAAATGAGATTTTGACAATTTTGCCCATATTAATTGTACCAATAAAAATAGAAAGAGTTGAAAGATACACATTCATAAATGAGGGTAATGTTGAAAATTTACCCCATAATCATTGAGCTAACTACCTCTCTTTGATATGTGTGATTTGGTCAAAAGGGACTTATAAATAGGATCAGAGGTATAAAGTATAGGAAAATATAAATGGCCCAAATTTGAATACTCCCCCGGTCCTATTTATGAGCCTAGAGAGAATAAATATTTTAATTTTATTTATAAAGCACCTCATTAAATTTTTCATATAAATATAGAATTTTACCCTTTATTTATTATTGTGTTGATTTTGTTTTTATAAAGTATAATGTATATTAAATAGGGATAAAGTTAGAAAATTGTTGATGAAGTTTATACTCACTCTGATCCTTATTATAAAACACTAACTAACAAGTGTATTTGTTTTTTTTTACAAGACACTTACTTGTTTCCAAAGAGCATTAAATATTTTTTTTTCAAGTATGCCCATAATTAATAAGGATAGTGGGTGAGAGTAATAATTACTCCCTCCGGTCCTAATTATAAGAACACTTTTGTAGTGCAATTTGCACTACAAAAGTGTTCCTATAATTAGGACCGGAGGTAGTAATATATAATAGAGTTTATTGCAATTAGTAAGGGTAATATTGAAAATTACTTAAATTTTAGGACAAAATTAATGACTTTAACTGTTTTTATTGGTTTATGAGAATTGTTAATTGATATCTTATAATAAGAACTAGAGAGAGTAATTGTTTATTGTTTAATGTTTTTCTTCATCTCTCTGAAATTTGCTACAAGTGGTATATAAATAAGACTAGAGGAATACGTCATATAATTAAAATAATGTAGATGATGATCTGAAATGTCATCTTATGGCGCCTGAAAGATGAACATATTTTAGGGTTACTTGGATCTGGTTGAGCATCAACACAGCAACAAGTTTATAAAACTCATTTTTCCAATCCAATTCAACAAAAGATTTAAGGAACAACCATGTGCTCCTCTCTCTTCCCTCACAGACTCAAAGCCCCATAAGTCAATTAAGAAATAAATAAATATAAACCATACTCCTAGTATATTGTTAAACAACAACCCAGTTCATTTCAGCTGTTATATAATAGGAAAAAAAGGTGTATTTTTTAAGGTTATGGAACTTGGACTGACCACTGAACCGGCGGGGATGTTAGGTCAATGGGTTAGTTCGAAGTCAAACCAACTAACTCAGGGCCAAACTGGTGAAAAATTGAAGATTTCAAGGTAATTAATATAAAATTCTAAAGATTTTTTTTTTTTAAAAAAAAAAAAAATACCAAACCGGTTCCTGCCCGGATCAGACCGGTTTATTGATCAGTTTGTTGGTTTCCGGCCCAGTTCAGCTGTTCTAGTCTGGGTTTCAAAACCTTGGTATTTCTTTTTCTATAATTTTATTTAGTTTTAATTTGATCCCTCAATTTTATAAAGCACTTTTTTAGTTTACCAACTCTAGCACTGTTAGTTGCAACTTGCAAATGATATATATATATATATATATAACAGTCATTGTTATTTTAAAGATTAAATTTATCATACCAGCGTTTGAGAAAGTTTTGTCGACATTTAAAATTCCAATCTTAGCGATTTTTTTGGTTAACGATATTAAAGTAATAGGAATGAAAAGACAATTTATAAATATATAAACTATTTATATGTTTCAGATAAAAAAAAATAAACTTCAATATAAATAGGTCACCTGAGTTTATCAAAAAAATAAATAGGTCACCTGAATTTCATTTAATAGGACCCAATGAATTTAATATTTTAAAAAATTGATTTTTGAATGATACAACTTGATTTGTAATATTTGAAAAACGTATTTGTATTTAATTTTTCTTTAATTTAGAACTTATGCACAATTTCCCCTAATATTTTACTTGCATGTTGGAACTTGGAACCAAATAGTAGTATAATGGGTCTGGCTACGGGGTCCTCTTCCTCTCCCATCCTCTTCCTTATTTAAACCGTTGGATGAAAAGTTGAACGGTGCAGACTTTTTTTTATAATTTACCACATGCAATTCACGATACCGCGCGCGGTTGAGTTAATTATTAGACAGAATAGGGAAGTGGACGGTCCACGAACCGTAGCCGGAGGATTCAACCATTCTCATTGGAACCATTGAGATTCCTTGATGCTCACACTTATGAGGCTCAGGTACCCACACAAATCAGAAAATCATTCTTATCAAAAAAAAAAAAAATCAGAAAATCATTACTATAAAATATGCATTGATGTTATGATACAACAGACACCAAAAGCATTTGTAAGAGCACATGTGTCCACAACTTCAACACGGCACCAAAAAAATTTCAACACGGCACCAGGCACTTGGACTTTGGGTACGCAGAACGACATAACACAAAATCATACACAGCTCACAATTCAAAGATAAAATGGAGAATCACTATAAAGGCACAGACAAGGCAATATATAATCACACAAACAAAAAATAAAAAAATATCACTGTAAGCAAACAATATACAATAATAAGTTTCAATACAGAAAATGACAATTGGCCCATACTGCTCATTTGGTAAAGACTTTTTGATAATTACATTTACTATGAGATCTTTTAGAGCATGGAAAACCATCATGAGGTCTTTGATAGAGACTTTTTGATAATTACATCTACTATGAGAACTTCTGGAGCATGGAAAATCATCATGAGATCTCAAGGTATGATGAATGTAACTACTAAAAAGTCTCACAAGTGAGCAGTGCAGTATATAACGATAAGTTTCGGAGTAGGAAATGATCATAAATCCATCTTACTCACTTGTTATTGAGAGATTTTAGTAATTTTCCTTAACATAAATTGACAGGTCACGTGGTGAGGTACTGAGTGATATTAAACAAAAGGTGAGAAATGACAGCCATTCAAAGATAAGACAAAAAGGACACTTACAATGAATAAGTCAAGCATGTGATCTGAAATAAGAGTAAGTGCTTGCTTTGCTTTTGTCATAGTACAAAGTAACGCATCACTGAGAGAGATTGATCAGATAAGACTATTTAGTATAAATGAATTAGGATATGAATTGTAGGACAAGGGGATCATGGAAGGTAACAGGAACCACTTATCTTATGAGGGTTTACATCAATAAAAGGACATTCATAATAATAACAATAATGGATAGGTTGAGATAATTAGCTGTCATGTACTGCATTTTACATGTGTTGATTGATTAAAGCAAGACAAAGGACAAGGAACAAGTTTACATTTTTTTTTGTATACATAAATATTCATTTTCCCAAACAAAATTGATGATTTTGGGACAAATCTACATGCATATCTTAAATTGTCTTGATCTCAAAAACGTTGAAGCCTTTTTACCCAGACATAGCTTGGAATACTCTCAATTAGAGAATGGTGTTTGGCCCCATTTACTGTGCTATAATGCTCATCTTCTCACAGCTGCACAAGAAATCAATCCCAGGAACAAGATGAATTAACAGTAGACGTTGTGACATTCTAAAGCACACAAATGAATGGCAGATTACTTTAATTGTTGGAAAACTTTGAGCAAGTTCTTCAAGTATTTACTGTTTTGTTAGTTAATAAAACCATAACGTTTAATGGAACAATTTTTAGTGCCTTAATCACATGATGTTGAGCATAAAAATATCAACATGTCTTTCTTTTTTCTTTTGAGAAAAACGTTATTTTAATGGAGGGAATATGACAAAAAAAATCCGAGTCAACACATTGTTGATGAGCATGGAATGGAAGAACAACAATGCAAACACTTCAGTGATTGGGAAACTATAAAATTTTCTTTCCTCTGCTTTTATTTGGGAGCTTGAGAAAAAAAGATCCATTAAAACTGCATAGAAGTTAATATCGCATCTGATAAAAGTCACCTAAGCAAAGCATGACGAACCTGCCCTTAAGACTCATCTTGTTGATGGAGACAACATGCCAATTAAGTGTAATAACAACTACTTGTGGCTACCCTATGTGAGACTTCATCAGTATCTTGTGTAGTAATCTGACCATAGAATCTTACATTTATACAGCTTACTTATCACAGTTTCAACTTCAAACAACCAGTTGCTAGAGACAGCCTTGGTGTTCATTAGCATTGGTTGGTATTCCCCAAAATGCTTGATTTTATTACTAGGTATGCCAATTAATATGCAGAGTATTGAGTTACAACAGTGACAAGCAAGTCTATACCTGGATGGTAATATTGTATAAATGCGGATCAGTCAGCAAAAGCAAGCTTCCTTTGAGTAGTCACAAAAGATGAATCAGCAAGATGCGAAGCAAGCAGAAACACTTGCATAATTTTGATTAGTATGTTCCTCGTGTAGTGAACTTTTAACATATCTTCATTTCCTACACCAGAATAAATATTGACTTACTTTATAACAAAGAACCTTGCACATAAAGCAATTAAGCATAAGAAAGTAAATTATAAATTACAAAAGGACGGTATTTGCAAAGCAGAGAAAAAACAACTAAAGCCACCAAATGTATGCAAAAGTCACCAAAAGAAAAGGCAATCTATCATTATTTCTTACTTTTGGATAGCGTAAATTTGCAGTATATGTTTATAAAATTCCATATATTTCTTTAGCCTATTGCCTTTCCTTCCAGTTCAAGTCCACCAGTTTCCTCTGGGTTGAAAAACCCTCTGAATTACTTGAAGCCCAAAGAGCAGTAGAAAATGTAAAATAATGGTGAAAAAAAAAAGTGTTTAAGATCGGCAGATTTCATCTTCATGGTGGTAAGCCTATGAAGGGTAAACTTGGAGATTATGAGTTCAAATGCGTGTACCAACAAGCAGAAGCAAAAAAGAAATAAGTCTTTAAGAGAAATCTCTCTAATATAATCCTTTTAATCCATTGAATTGTGCCGTTCACCATAGCCATGATGATAACTAAGTTACCAGGTTATAGTCCTGAAAGTTCTGCTCTATAGGCACGACTAGAGCTGCCACATATTCTCGCATTTGCCCGTTCAGAGTGTTGTCAAGGAAAATACAAGGAATTGAGTGAAAATATTTCGGTAAGATTTTTATCTGGATGAATGCAAATGATTTCTAAAATTCGGCGTCTACAAGTTTAATGACCTAAAATTTATTTATTGCAGTCGACAGAATTCACTCTCAAAGTTTCAGCCTAATAAAGAGAAGTAGAATGGACTATTTCTGTGGAATGGTGGTTATCATGCTATGGTTGGTGTAGAGGATCAGCGATCTGGTGAGAGGAGGTATGCAAGGACAGAGAGATCTCAAAGACCTTCCGTGGAATCTTCTGCAAGAATGAAAATAGTACACTGACAGTGTATCGTTGAGTGAAGAATGGGTGAATATGAGTGCTTCATTTTTGGCACCCAACACATACAGAAAACCTTTAGCTAGATTCCTTGTATGAATGGCCCTCAGGTTGTCGCTTGTTACACGAGAGGGAGCTATCCAAACACGTGATTTTTGCAGAAAGCACCACAAAGATGTTCTTTTTTGTGCACATCTTTTTTCCATAAGACCCATTTGAGTAAACTCTCCATGCACGAACCTCAAGAAAGCCTTTTTTTTTTCACACACCTTATCTAATCTACATTGTCTTGGAAGGAAAACAAACATCATAACAACACCTAACTTCAATTTTAGCTGTTTGCCATCTGATTTTGTTTTTTCACCTAACTTCTCCATTTTCTACTGCAGAGATAAGAATCAATCCCTCTCCACCCTATCATCACAATCGATACAGTACAAGCAAACCGTTTTCACCCATAGAATGTCATAGAGGTTTCTTCATCCCCACCTCCTCCCACTAGATCGCTCCTCCTTTCTCCCTCAAGCAATAACTAGGAAACAAGAACTTGTTTCCCAGTAACATACTGTTTAATAAATATTTTGTATGCTTGTAACAAAAAGCAAGCACCACAGTGTCATAGTCTATGCATTAGAAGAATGGCATTTGGATCATCAAGGGTCCTCGTTCTTGTAAGTAGTCAAATTTATTAGTAATGATGAGTAACATAAACTATTGAGCACATTGATTAGTAGACTTCTCAACCCAGAAACTAGGAATTGACTCTTACTGATAGAATCATAGTAACAAAACACTTTTTATATTGCTTACCTGTCAGGGTTAGATCTATTAGAAGAGTGAGATCTATAATTATTGGTGAGTTCCTTCATCTGTTCCAAATATTTGAAGAAGTTAGAGAGAGCAGTCGTATCATTATGTGTGTCTCTCTCAACTAACCAATCCTCATGCAGTTGGATGTCTACATCCCAGTCAAAAATTGTGATGAAGAAATAATACTTCAAGATTTGAGTGAAGGAATGGCCAAAAGCACACAGAAATTTTGGGTGAAGGCAGCATGGATGGATTCGCAAAGAAGAATTTTCCATGAGTAAAAGCTAAAAAGCAAAGAAAGTGAGGCACATTAAGCAAAAATGAGGCGGAAATTGTAGAAAGAAGAAACGCCATTACCTTTTCAAGGCCAGAACTTCATAGTTTCGTCGAAGGTAATCAGCATACTTCGTAAGGGCTTCCTGGGCATATGGCCGTCCCACTGTCCGCACTGCAGCTGCATTTAACAAAGTCTCCAATGTACCATGCTTTTTAATAAGTTTTAGAGCAGTCTTCCGACCAAAATCAGGGACCACTTGTTGGATACCAGGAATGCCATCAGCTTCATCGCCTACAATGCATCCTACATAATCAAGGCAGCAGCTGAATACATTAACAGAAATATAAAGTGTTCATAAGGGTAAAAGGGATTATCAAGTTCTCAATAACAAAAATGTCGGATGTAAATTTTCCTCATTTTCAGTTATATCTGTAACTATACCCTTGTCCCTCAAGCTATAAGGGTTGAATCAGATTAGACCACGTGTAGAAGTTCTCACTGATTAAAAGCCCATCTGAAGGCATCTAATTCAAATATATTATAACGTTACTGAAAAACCAAAAGTTCAAATAATTTTAAAATATAGAATTTATAAATTAGTGAGCTGACAGAGCTTTTATAGTGTTTTAATTGTTGATTGATATGTCTCAAATAGATGGGAATAGCATCATTATCATATAAAGTAAATTAGTGATACTCACTAAGGCTCAGATCAGATTGTGGGTCACAATTATATTGAGCTCTGTAGTGCCTTAACGTGTAGAAGGACCACCTTTCCAACTCTGGCAAAGGCATAACGAGTTGCACATCTTCAAAAATGAGCTGTTTAAAATCCTTATCAGGAGAGGCAATCACAACACGAAGACCTCTACTAAGAACTTGTCCAACAAGTGTGGCAACAACATCATCGGCTTCTTGGCCATCAACTTTTATGAACTACACAATTTCATCAACTCACTAATGTAACTGATGTAGTAAAAATAAGAATAATATCAAGTCAATATTTTGCAACAATTATTTTTATGTTCTTCTTTTGAAAATGTTAGAGAAGCAACTAGTATCAGCTATTTCACACATACTGATCCACATCTAGAATCTTATCATCCTCATATGGAACAAAATAATGAATTAAGAAAACGGGAATCAGGGAAGCAGCTCTATATCGATGACTGGTGGAAAATGTATTGAAAAGTGTTGCAAGTAAGATTAATTTTTAGTTATCGTTATAATTTTTCCAACATGTTCTTGCCAAGCAAACCCAACCATATCTCCACAGGAGAGGTGGAGGAAAGGGAGATAATGGAATTCTGCATTGATCACTTTATCTACATTGAACCACTATCTCTCAGAACCTTCACCATTATAAATTCTCAGAAGTACAATCAAGAGAGTCGTCCAAACAGTCAGAAAATACCACTACCTCGAAAAGGAATTCTATTCTAATGAGTAAATAAAACATCAATAATTAATTGAATTTCTAGTTGGAGACTGAATATGTTCCAACAGACATGCAGAACAAAAATCTATGTGTGATGAGCAAACTCCCCTTAAATATCATCAAAATATGTAGTGAGTGACAACAGGAATGTTGAATAATAAGCAGACTGCAGCAAGCACATCTAGCTACCATGATACCAGAAAAATCTCTATTTTTAAGAATTTGGATGCATCAAATCAGTAACGTTCATTATAAACAAATAAAGGCCTTAACTTCTTCAGATGCTGTTCAGGCATGGAACTATACTAAGAATATCTAACCATAGAGTAAGCTTCAGAGAAGACAATGAATGAGAACCATAGCATATTATTAGAAAATAAAGATCATACAGAAGCATGTCTAAAATGTACAAAAGAAATAGAATGACAATGATGAAAAAGACCACTCACTGGCACATTGCATTTCCTAAGAACATCAGTGATCACTTGATGGGACCTCCCAACATGACCTCTAGAAACTCTTAGTGAAGATGATGAGTGCCATAAGAATTTTTTCCTATGGGCTTTGTATGAAGGTAGTAGCTGTCTACGATGCTCACTACCCTTTTCTCCATCAAAAACCTGTTTCATTCAAACAAGAAATAAATAGAAGCCCAAAAACAAAAAGAAGAGAAACGATGATAGATGGATAGAAACATTCACAACGATCTTTTTAATAAAAAAAGAATTTATTAATGAGAAGAGAATAAAAGTACAAGAACTGAAACAAAATAAATCCTTCCCAAAAAGAAATGAAAAATACAGAAATTGGCTCAAAGTATCGTTCCAGCGTCTTTATAAATTCACCAGAGATACCCCAATAAAAATAAACAATAAAAATGGCTCTCTAAAATAAGGTGCAATAAGGAAACTTACAATTAAAGACTATTGTATTCCATTCCCCATGAACTAACCATGAAAATACGCTGCCAAAAGACTTCATAGTAACACTTATATAATGGAAAGTTAACATAATAAAGATAGCCATCCCAATTTAAAACTTTATACATCAACATATGTTCATTTGCAAAAGCTCAAGCGCCCAAAAAATATTCATTCTTTCCACCCTTTCTAAGAAGATCTTTCTCATCTTTAGATAAAAGAGTCTGAACCATCCTGTTGTTTCATGCTCCAAATTCTGCAGGGTGATATTAGCCACCAGTGGAATCAATTCTATCACACTAGACATACTACCTTATAAACGGCCAAAATTTAAAGCTCAATACTTTGGGTTTCAAAACCAAAACTCAGATGCTTGAGGTTTCTATATCATACTTTTTTCTCACAAAGTTGATCTAGCATACTTTATAAACAAAATTTCAATAATTTTGTAAGCCCAGTCAGACGACAGATTTAGGACATGAAGCAGCCATATTTTGACAAGAAAATATGTTCAAGAAGAGTTGATACCAGATTCCTATACTTCTAATATCCTATCCTCATTACCATCTCTACTTCATTGCCCCTGCTGTCCCAAGTCATAAAACAAATTTTATCTCTCAAATCCAGGTTCCTAACATTTGTACTGCACACTTTTGCGGCAGAAAGAAATCACAAACATCCAACTCTCTTACTCTATACCTCAGATAACACATGCTTCATTACCAAAATCAATCACTCGTGACCGCGAATGTTCTCTTTGAGATGATAAAGCAGAAAAACATAACTAAATATAAGCATGTATTAGCTGATAGTTGAACTTGATTGACCTCCAACAATTTTCAACAATATAGAAGCATGAATTCAATTTAAAATTTCAATGGGCAGCCAACATTTACCAGTACCGTTCATCTAATGCACTCAAAGGTTTATATATCCATGCAAAGATGTTCTCCGCTGTGAAATAGGTTACTTCTGATACCAATTGTTTATCTCCAATTACATTATGATTGAAACTAGTTATCATATCCTACACGAAACCATAGTCCCAATAAATGGACCAATGCATGATAACTTAATAAAATACTAGGATAATTCAATGAATTGCAAACAAATCCAGAAGCAAACTGAGGTATCAAATGATTTTCATTCAGCCAAGGGATATATTACATATTATAACAAAAGGGTAAGAATGTATGGAGATGGAGAGATAGCTTACAGCAATAACAGGGTCGTTGCGACTGACTTGAGAGAGAAAAAGAGAGACCCATCGACCAAAGGAGTACAAGCTGGGTGTGTTTCCTTCATAGCATAGAGGATTAACATCTAAAAAGAAGACCCGTTTCTTGCTAGCCTTCTTATCGTGAATTTCACTTTCTGAAAGTGATTGCTCTCCACGTGTTTGATGAAAAGACCAAGTGAAAGAAGACGACGACTCATCAGCTACAACTCCAGCACGGACCTTCCGAGCTTCATTATCTTAATGGTGACTTGTGCAACAGATTTTTGAGTTGTGGATGGTAGAGAAAGAGAAAAATTGCAAGGGAAACAAGTCTGAGTATAAGCGGCAGGGAACAGAGCTATAGCTAATGCTTTCATGGCTAAAACGACGAAGTGGTGATACAGGTATATAATGAACTCGTCAGTTGCTAATGCACTTGCAGGCTCTTGAAGCAATATGGATCAAGCAAACACGATGGATCGAGGCAGTGAAAGTCTGAAACAACGCATTTGCTAGTCTGCAAGAGTGCCATTATCCTGTAAAGCTCACGGTCACGGAATTCGGTATGTTCGGAACGGTTTTTTTTCTTTAAAAAAACAAAAGGGGAATTCCATAAAAGAATTTAAAAATGGGAAATAATATGTTTTGAGTACTCATAATATCATAGGGATGTTAATACCCGATTTGTCTTTTTAAAATTTATACCAAAAGACACAAATGCCCTTATGTATTATTATTTATTAAAATTACCCTCACTGCTATTGCCATCAGAGCTCTAGCAAGAATATTTTGTCTGAAATAAATATTCCCAAAATGATAGGGGTGGGGGTTCAAACCCCACCATTGGGTTTGCCTAAAAGATTGGTGAGTTACAAGTGGCTTTCAAGATGCAAAGAAATATATATGTTCTGGTGTAAAACACAGATGTCCAGCCGAATGGATGGGCTGGTGCTTTGATGTTGGATCAAAGGTCTCTTCCTGGGTGCTTATGAGGGAAGCACGCACCGGAGGTGGATCATCAGACACAACCGTGCTCTTCGCCAAGGGAGTGGGGTGTGCACACAGTGTGACTATAGGTAAATAGTTCAGGGTTAGAACGTGTGTACCTTAGGTCTCTATCTCAGTATTTATAGAGCATGCCTAGATCTGCCTGGCGTGATATCCGACCCATGATCCGAACTGCCTTACCATGTGCGGTGGTGCTCCTATATTACCGGGTAGTTGAGATCCTCCCGGGTAGTAGGTGCGACCGGTGTACTACGCTTATCCGATGTTGGGCCTTGTTGCCATTGGGCTTAATGCAGGTCTATAACAGTTGCCCCCCAGCCCGGTAGTTCAAAGTTTTGGACTGTCGGCGTGTATGATGTCCTGGATAGGTCATCCAAGGTATTGCTCGTCCCCTGACGTCTGCGTCGGGCTAGAATTTGCTGAGCTCATTTCCCTGGGTATGTGGTATCATCGCAAGGTCCGATGAGCGGGGGCGGCATCCTGTGTCTCGTGAAGTGTCATGATGATGACCTATGGCTTGAGAACTATCGTGGTGAATACCGATGACCAAAAGGGGACCGAGGTAATAACCTCCGGTCCTAAGGGCGCCGCGGTAAGAACCGACGACCTAAGGGTCCGAGGTGGTAGACATGGGGCCAAGCGTGATTTCGGACGAATCATGGTGCCGGGTTAGTGTCCCGCCCTACGAGGATCCAGGGTGGCGGTGGTGGCCTCCGCGTGACTCTTGGGGAGTACCCCTTTGGTTCTGTCATGATTGTCTGTGACACCTGGCTCCCCCGGATTGGGGATGGATTTCATCCGTCACGCCTAGCCGCCCCCGGGTTTCGTGCGCATTTAATGTGCCAGAGGCACGCCGTACGTCAGTTGTGCTTTTGGGATGAAAAGTCGTCCCTGCCCCTGACGGTTGAGTTGCTTTTGAACTTCCCTCCTTTTTTCTTAACATTATATGCATTTGGGACTCTTTGTTTCATTTCCACTCTCCACACTTCAAAACTCTTTGCGCGAAGAACTCTCTCCGCTGGCTTTGAAGATTCCTGCTCCCATTTCGCCTGATAACGCTCTAGACTTCCTTCTTCTTGCACTCTAAGGTCTTCGAATCTAGAGGTAAGTTACTCTTCCTTCTGTTCGAACACTTTGCTTTATTGTTACCGTTTTGGTTTTCCACTTCTTCTTCTTCATTAGTGCATTCCGTGCTTCGGGTTTTTGGGTTTTCTGGGTTGGTTGAGTTGGTGTTTCTGAGTGAAGTGTTTGCGAATAGCGCTATCGAACCCGTAGGTTTTTGTTTGGGAGTCATTGATTTTCATAGTTTTCCTCGTTTTCGTCTCTCCCCTTTCTTATTATCCCTGTGATAACTGTATAGGTTTGAGCCTTTGATGGATAGGGGGAAGCGCCCAATGTCTTCAAATCAACTTTTAGATCCGACCGACGATGAGGCCTTGTGAGACCGTTATCCTCATCTTAGTTTCTTGATATTAGGACTCCACCGACCGAGGAGGAGAAACTAGCCTCGCCTCTCCTGGGTGGGTCGGTACTAGAGAGCTGGGGGTCTCACTGGTCCGTTCCTAGATCCAAATCACCAAGTTCTAGCTCCATTAGGCCGGATTCGAGAGTCCACCAAAGGCCGAGGTCGTTTGGCCGAGCCTATCAACTTCTTTTAGGCGCGTCATCCAACCGGTCTGGGGTCCCTCCCGGACGGATATCTCGGTCCCTGCTGGGAGTGTGTTGCCCAGAGTTCTTCACTCATTGCAAGTGGGAAGGACCACATGGCCGATAGTGTCTTAGGCTCGTGTCGGCATAGGTCGTCATCTGAGCTTGCGTCGGCTACCAGGGATCCCCGCTTCTCGAGGCCATTTACCTTCCTTCTTCCCATATTAGTTTGTCCCAATCGTATCCTCTCTAGCTCTGATTATAGCCTTTTTGTTGTTGTTGTTGTTTGTTATAGGTAAATGGAATCCTCGTCTCCTCCCCGTGCTTCTACGTCCGACGCGGAAGCGGATTCCACTAGTCCTCCCCTGGCTCTTAGGGCTAAATATCCCTTGGTGACGCATGAGGTTCTATCAACGCGTTCCTCGATGACTCGAGACCGACGTGGCCCACTGAAGGTGCCGGACTTACCCAGTGTGAGCTGAACCCTCCCGATGAGGACGAGCCAATTTGTTCTACCCGGAGACCGAGTTTACCAATTTCTTCTTTTATAGGGAATATCTTCTCGTCTCGGTATTCGCTTCATGTTTACCGACTTCTAGATATTCGCCCTTAACCACCTTCGTATAGCCCCTTCTCGCCTTCACCTCGGGTGGGCTTACTGGCGGCATTCGAGCACCTTTGCCGCTCGTTTGACCCATCCTTCCTTGCACCACCAGCTTTTTCTTCTACTTCTTTGGCCCCCTTACCCCTCACTCGGGTAGGGAGCCGCCTTCCTTGAAGGGGTTGACTTCTCTCAGGAGCGAGTCGAACAAGAAAATTTTTAACCCTTTCTCTGACTCTTTTAAGCATTTTAAAACTTCTTTTTTCAAGGTGGCCGCCAAATTTGGTGAGCAACCTTGCTTCCTTAACGGCCCGGAAGGCCCCGAGGTGGAATGGCGGTTTCCATTATACTGGTCCGTCGGCCATCATGAACTCGGGTCTTCGTCTTATCAATTCACCGCCAAGGATCTTACGGTGGAGGAAGAGGTCGCGGTGGCTAAGATAACTTCGTTCGTTGCCGAGAACAGGGTGAAGAGCGCGACCTTCTACATTAGCGTTAGCTAAGCCCTGGCTTTGGGGTCGGCTTCGGGATCCAGTACGATCCTTTCCATTTAGTTTGTTGCTTTTTACTATGTCGTTTTCTTTCTTTTCGAATATAGATCCTGACATTCTTGCAATTTTGTAGGTCAATGTATGGAAGAGGACCTAGACTACCTTGCCTATATGAGGCCGGGGGTCGGGGCGCCACCAAAGAAGGCACCACGAAAGCGGGCGGGCGGCCGCTGAGCCCCAGAAGAAAAAGGCCCCCGACGCTACTGCCATGGCTTCTAAGGAAACCTCGACTAAAAAGGCCAAGGTTGGGGAAAAGCCTCTGCCCCGTCCATCTCAGTCCACCGGCCCAACCTCCCAATCGGTCGACAAAGGCAAAGAAGTCTTGACTCCCCTGACTCCCTCTTCATTTGCCTTCTCCCACTTGTTCGAACGCTTTGCACCAACATCTTGTGAGTTTACCGAGTGCGGCACGGGATAAGGGTATTACGGAGGAGCTGCGCCTTGCCTTTCTCCGCCGCATCAATACATGAGTTAGCGCCTCTTGCTCGGTTGGCCCGAGGTCCACGGGGTGGTGAACCACCTTTGCAAGGCGGTCGGGGTGTCCACGCCTACCTTCAACTGAGGGGGGAATACGTCAAGTCGACGGGTGAGGTCCAACGCTTGAACGTCGACCTGGAGATGGCCCATGAGACGGCCAAGAGGCTTGCTGAGAAGAGGCGGCAAGCAGAAGCAGCAAAGGAGCAGGCCGAGGAGACATCACGTCGGGCTGTGGAAGAGCTCGACCATTCTAATGCCGCTGCGGGTAAGGCGACCGAGGAGCTCTTGCTCACGAAGGCCGCATTGGATCAAAGCAACTCTAAGGTGGCCAGATTGCAGTCGGCTCATTCCCTAAGTATGGATGCGGTGAAGACCGTGACGCAGCAGCGCTGCGATCTGGCTCGGGAGCTTAAAGGGACCAGGGGTTCTCTTGAAGAGCAAAGGACTGCCTATCAGAAGGCGGTAGCGGCGGTGAAGAAGACCGCGGAGCAATGCTTCAAGGCAGCCTTGGCCCAGATCCAATTTCTCAACCCCGGGGCGGATCTGAATCTAGCCGGTTATGACTGCCGCTCTTTCATTAAGGATGGCGTTCTTGTTCCACCGTCTCCATCTCCTGAAGTGTCGCTTGCGGATGACGACCAAGGAAGGCAGGTCGGGGAAGATGTCTCCTCAGCGGTCGAGCCCGAAGGTGATGAGGCGCCCGAGAAGGAAGCGGCCCCTCCAAGCTGAACTTTGTTTGATTTTTATTTCTTTTTGTTTTTTAACTCTGCCCCGGTGTATGATATCGGGTTTCTTTGTAATCTTTTGTACTCTTCACTTTACATCAATGAAGGTTTATTTAAGTGTCTCGTTGCATATTTCTTCATCCTTATGCGTCATTTGCATGTCGGTTATGACCGGGCCAGGGTCTTAAGTAAATAGAGTCCGTTAGTACTCTTATGATGTAAGAGACCAGGTGTATAAGTAGGGGTTTTAAAGTTAACCACGCTACGAGGTTTTGGAGTCGTTATCCAGTATCTTAACCATAGTAAGGGCAAACTGTCATATGCTCAGTCGGGGTCGGATTGACACACACTTAAACATTTTGACCTGATCAGGGTCCGGCATGACTATTCGCCTTCTAACTCGGTGTCAATTTTGATGCATCAAAATATTTATAAGGGCTTATGACAGCGGCCTCGTGTAGTTTTTAAGAATGACCAGGCTTGTGGGCCTCGGTGTCGGTCTAGTTAGTTAGCAAATCGTCAAGGATTCTTGGAGTTGGACTTCGGTTAAGGAACCAATTATTAATTTAAGAAATGATTCGCTCTAACAGGCTAACAACTTGAAAATAAAACTTGCACAAATGAAATGACTGAAACCAAACTAGAATGGAAATAATTCAAGCGAAAACTAACTCGGACCGGATGCATCCGTCTTGGGAGGCCGACCCCGACTAAGCCTAGTTGTAGTAGACTCTCAATTTGTCGGCATTCCATGTCCTCTTAATAGGTTTTCTTGCCAGGGTTTCGAGAACATAGACTCCTTTGTCGAGATTCTCTTTAACCCGGTATGGGCCATCCCAATTCGTGGCCAGCTTGCCATCTTTGGCGTTTTTTTTGCCCATGTCAGCCCTCCGGAGGACTAGGTCGCCCCGGTCAAATGTCTGGGGCCTAACCTTTCGATTGTACTTGGCAGCGATGAGTTGCTTGGCCGCCATGTCTCGGCAGTGAGCCGTGGTCCTGACCTCATCCACCAACTCTAGCTTAGTTGTCAGAGCTTTGTAATTTGATCCTTCCCCTTCCTCCAAGATTCTAAGTCTTCTCCATGACGGCTGGCCTATCTTGACTAGAATCATGGCCTCGCATCCGTAGGTCATGCGGAAAGGAGTTTCTTGGGTACCCGACTGTATTGGGGTTCGGTAACCCCATAACACGTTGTAGAGCTGTTCGACCCAACTGGTGTTGGCGTCCTCCATCTTTTTCCTTAGGTTGTCTAGGATTACCTTATTCGTCGTCTCGGCTTGACCGTTTGGTTGAGGGTGTTCGATGGAGGCGAAGTGGTGTGTGACTCCGAGGTCGACCATCATGTCCTGGAAGTTCCTGTCAGTGAATTGGGTGCCATTGTCAGTCACGACCTCGGCCAGGACCCCGAAGCGGTAAAAGATGCTTTGTTGGACAAAACACCAGACCCTTGCCGACGTAATGGTGGCGAGGGGCTCGACTTCAATCCACTTAGTGAAATAGTCGACTGCCACAATTAGCCATTGTAGTTGTCCGAGGGCAGGCTTAAATGGTACCAGTAGGTCCATTCCCCATTTATAGAATGGCCATGGGGCTGAAATGTATTCCATGTCTGACGGAGGGGACCAAATTATTTTGGTGTGCTTTTGGCAGCTGTCGCATGCTTTGACGAACTCCTTGGAGTCCGCCAATTTATTCGATGGCGTCCCGGAGCTCATAGCACTGGTCCGTGGTATGCCCCGGACTATCGTGAAACGCGCTGCCGACATCCTTATTGGTCGGGTCAAACTCCTGGAGGAAGTCCAGGCTTGTGACTTGCGGGTCGGGCTGTAAGTAAGTGTGTCGAACTCGGATTGGCTCGTTTTACGAGGGTCGAGGCCTCTCAATCTTCGCATCTCGGTCGATGCCACTTCTCTCCATAACTGGGAGCGGGAGACGTTCAGAGGGGTGTATTTGTCATACTTACCCTTTAACTCCGGCTTTGCACTTGGGGGCTTATTGTCTAGATCCCCGCCACGGCGATCTTGCTTGCGACCCTCGGACTGGTTTCTATCCCTTGGCGGGGTACTCCTGTCCGGGTCTCTTCGAGGAGCTTTTTCTTGTCGCATTTGCTCCACCTCAAGGTACTTCTTTGACCGAGTTATGAAATCATTAAGATCTTTAGCCGGTTCCTTAAAGAATGATTTAGCCAGGCGTGAGTCCCTATCTAGGCCGTCGGCTAAAAGGTGAACGTGTACGTCCTCCTTTAACCCGCACACCTGCAGTGCCGCATGTTTAAAGCAATCCAAGTAACTTTGGAGCGTTTCGCCGGGTCGCTACCTAATCTTGGACAAGGTGTACTGGGACTTCGGTTGCCGTTTGCTAGTCGCAAAGTGCAGCTCGAAGGCCTCGGCTAAATCATCAAATTTATGAACCGACCCCACGGGCAGAGTGTGGAGCCATTTTAACGTAGGTCCCTTAAGGGTTGCGACGAAGATCCGAGTCATGATAGGTTCCCCAAGGCCTCTTACGAACATGACCACCTCAAAGTCTTCCAGGTGAGTTGTCGGATCTTGAGAGCCGTCATATTTTGTTAACTCAGTGAGATTTAGCTTCTCCAGGAAACGAGCGTTGAGGATTTCGACTGAGAAAGGGCTGTTGTCGATCTGCCCAACATACCTTCTCCGCTGATACCCGGTTGGAGGAGGCCGAGGTGACCTGTCACCCCGGGTTGACTTCCCCCTTTTTGAGTCCTTGCTTGAGGAGATCGGCTTCTTGTTTTGGCCGGTTTTTGTCTCCTCCATGCTTTTGTGCTCACGCGAGCTGTCGCCTTCTTGATCCTTTTCCCAGGTCTTATCATCCTTGTCTTCGTTGGAGGACGCAGAATCCCTTGTCTTGATACGCTCTTCCAATCGCTGGAAGTGGAGGGTGTGCCGCTTGTCCATGTTCTCCATACGCCTCATCATCGCGGCCAACGAATTTTGGAGGAGGAGAAAATCAGGATTGGCGACAGGGATCTCTGCGTTAACGACCGGGTTCGAGTTCTGAGGTTCATAGCTATGATTATGCGGAGCCGAGGACTCCGTGTCGGACGGGTTGTCTTCCAAACGTCCATCATTGTTGGGGATGACAGGTTCTTCGAGAGGTTGCTCCAGTTGTGATAGCCGGTCTTCTTCATCCTGCCCATTGTCACCGAGAGGGTTGGTCGGCTGCTCAGTGCGCTGTGGTTGCTGAGGTGGTTGACACTGATCTACTGGTCGAACCATCTCCGACTGTTTCTTGCTTGAACTATGGGTGTTAACCCTCATTGGTCACGGGAATCGAAATTTACCAATCCCCACAGTCGGCGCCACTGTTCTGGAGTAGAACACAGATGTCCAGCCGAATGAGTGGGCTGGTGCTTTGATGTCGGATCAAAGGCCTCTTCCTGGGTGCTTATAAGGGAAGCACGCAGTCGGAGGTGGGATCACTGTACACAACCAGGCTCTTCGCCAAGGGGGTGGGGTGTGTGCACAGTGTGACTATAGGTAAATAGCTCAGGGTAGAATCTGTGTACCTTAGGTCTCTATCTCAGTATTTATAGAGCATACCTGGATCTGCCTGGCGTGATATCCGGCCCATGATCCTAACTGCCTTACCATGTGCGATGGTGCTCCTATATTACCGGGGTAGTTGAGATCCTCCTGGGTAGTAGGTGTGACCGGGTGTACTACGCCTATCCGTTATTGGGCCTTGTAGCCATTGGGCTTGATACAGGTCCGTAACAGAATAGGTTTTAACAACTTTTGTTTATCAAGTGAAAAATTCATACTATGAAGTCATTCACAAATTTTGTTAAGAAATTCATGACATTTAATTAAATTTTAATAACTTTCATTTACCAAATAAGTAATTCACACTATTAGTCATTTACGAGTTTGGTTTCAGAAATTAATGATATTTCATTAGGTTTTCACAACGTTCATTTATTAAGTAAAAAATTCACACTATGTTATTCACAAGTTTTGTAGAAATTCACGATATTTGATTAGATTTTAACAACTTTTTTTACCGAGTAAAAAATTCATACTATTAGGTCCTTCATAAGTTTTGTTAAGTTCACAATATTTCATTAGGTTTTAATAATTTTTATTTCCCATAAAAAAGATTCAAAAGTTGTTAAAACCTGATAGTGTGACTTTTGTGACGAAAGTTGTTAAAACCTAATCAAATGTCATGAATTTTTTAACAACAATTTTAAATAACTTGATAATGTCACTTTTTTTCTTAGTAAACAAAAGTTATTCAAACCTAATAAAATGTCGTTAATTTCTTAATAGCTCATTTGGTTTGATTCTATGGTGAGAAGATTACATGTAATACTAATGTAACAAACTGATTACATCGTTTGGTTGGGCTTTTGTAATGTAAAGATGATTACATTTTGTAATCTTCTTTACTTCATTTAACATAATTAGAATTACATTGCTAGGATTGATGAATGGAGATACAGACATCCTGTAATCAAGTGAAAAAGACACTAGCCATTATAATTTTTAAAATGGACCAAAATGTTTACCCATAAAGGTTATCGAATATTAAATAATCAACACCATTAGATATTAAAAATTAATTAATTATATAAAAAATATTAAAAAATCCCAATTGAAAAATTGAAAAATTAATTTCACAGATAAAAAAATATTAAAATATCCCATTAAATAATATTCTCACCATTAAATATTAAACAATTACTATGAACCCAACTTGTACACTACACAAATTGAAAAAATATACATATATGTGTAGTCAGGGATAATTTTGTCTCTTGTATATTATTCTCATATATTCGCATGTTCGATGTAATCTAACAAAACATTTTTATGCATATGCATACTCTTTCCTTAATGGAAAACAAAACAAATTCAACTAATCATCCTTACATTCTATTCCATTACATTACCTTTGATTTTGTGAACCAAAAGGGTACTAACAAAACTTGTGAATGACCTAATAGTGTAACTTTTTTATTTGGTAAACAAAAGTTGTTAAAACCTAATGAAATTTCATGAATTCCTTAACAAAATTTGTGAATAACCTCATTGTGTGAATTTTTTATTGGGTGAACGGAAATTGTTAAAATCTAATAAAATGTTATAAATTCTTTAATAAAATTTGTGAATGAACTGATAGTGTAAACTTTTTTATTGGGTAAACGAAAGTTGTTAAAATCTAATAAAATATTGTGAATTCCTTAACAAACTTGTAAATGAACTTGAGTCAAAATTAAAGAGTTAGATTTTATTTTACCAAAAAAAAAAAGAGTTAGCTTTTATATATATATATATATATATATATATATATATATATATATATATATATATATATATATATATATATATATATATATATATATATATATATATATATATATATATTGTTTGCTTGCACAAAATATATTGAAAATGACAAAACAAGTGGTGGGGTTTCAAATCCCACCCCCACCACTTTGGGAATATTTATTCCCAACAGAGCTCCGACGGTCACCAGCCACAACCGACAACAGTAGGGTTTTTTTAAATGTGTGTGTAAGGGCATTTTTGTCATTTCCTTTTAATTTCAAGAAAAACAAATTGGGTCTAACTCTCCTTTAGAATTATGAAGATTCAAAATACCTTTTTGTCTTTTAACCTTCTTAAAGTTCTTTTTACTGGAATTTCCCCCAAAAAAATAATCTAATTATCCATTTTCTTATTTTTTTGGTCTATTTTTAAACCTTTAATTTCTTTTTTTTTTTTTTTGTAGATAGCCCTCTGTTCTTTTTTTTTTTTTTTCCTTTCTTTATTTAAAGGGCATACATATGGTTGTAAGTGGGATTGAACTTGTGAGTTTCCACTTATAAGGAAGTATCCATACCGTTAAGCTTCAAAATTATTGACAATAGCTCCCTATTTTATTTTTCTGAATTAGAAAGGTGGACACTAACCACATGAGCTTACAAGCTATACGGAACTCAAATCAACATCGTCTTAAGGAAGATACATAAGAAGGAAAATTGATCCCAAGCTACCAAAGACCATCAACTACCTCAACGCTTGGTCTTCTTTTGGTATGGTTTAATTTTGATTAATTGTTGGAACCTAGGAAACCTAATTTGGGTTTTAGCCAACCTTAATAGCTGCATCAGTTGTTTGAAAGTGTAGCACATTGTATGTCCATTGTTCATGAAGTTCATCAACCAATTAATTCTTTGTTTGGTTTTCTGTTTGCTTAAACTCATTGAATGTGTATGTTGTTGGTTGTGGTTTCTTCAAATCAATTAGTGGATTAAAGGGGATTTATGTGTACAGACGTGACATTATTGTTTTCCAATCACAAGGTTCTGAATTGTCATGTATGGCAGTATCCATTCTTCCTTCTTTATCAAACAAGTTTCTGATAGGTGCTGTTAGCTACCTTATGAAGGTTTGACGTCAAGGCAGGTTTGTTCTCATGAAGCTAATGTCAGTTTAGACATCATGAAGACATGAATATGAAGAAGATCTATATATGCCTGAAGTGGTATCATGTGACCCATATCTGGTTCATGGGGTTGTAAATTCCTATTTCATAGGTAATTTTGTAGCTGTCATGTTCTGTTTGTGTTTGCTTGTTCCAAACTTCTTGTACATTTCTTTTGTTTTTAATGTATTATTGATATTTCATAAACAAATACTCCCTCTGGTCCTAATTATAGGAACACTTTTGTAGTGTAATTTACACTATAAAAGTGTTCCTATATATAATTAGGACCGGAGGTAGTAACAATGATTTAAACATTTTTATATAACTCATACTTTGGCATTAACAGCACATTTAAAAAAAAAAAAGAACCAAGCAGAACAGCACAAACTCAACCAGAAAAGCCCAAATCAAATAAACTTAAAGGAATAGAATTCTTGCTTTTTCACCAAACATGCTGTTATATATAGAATTTCTTTCCAACTCCATTCACTTACTTAGGATTCCACGCAACCAAACACACAGTATTGTTAGTTCATGACAGAAGCACATATGAATTGTTCTTTTCATCATGTGCAGCATTCTATGCTAGTTTTATTATAAACATATTAATTGATGTTGATGATTTTAGTCATTGTCAAGACTCTACCTTAATCAGTTAATTGTCATCATCATGAAACATTCTATTATTATCTTGTAAAAATACATCATTTGGGCTTCAATAATGGTGTTGTTTGTTGTAAATATATGAATATATGTGTGGGTGCGTCAAAGAAACTAGTCCCACATTGCTTGAGAATAAGAGTGTAATACCCGATTTTCGACTTACCGAAAATCCGGTATTTTAGGAATATGTTACCATATTTAATTGGCTAATATATGTGACATAAAATCACATAAAGTAATGGCTATTTTAAGTATAAATGAGCCATGGAAGAATTATAAAACACTTAATTAAATTAAGTATCTATTAGCAAATAATAGACAAATAAGCTTTGCACTAATTGAGATTAGTGGCATAACTCTTCAATTTGATTATGAGAAAATTAAATTAATCATTTTTGGAATAAAAGAGGGCTAATTATTGAAGAAAAATTAAGGGCCAAAGATGAAGAATTAAGCTTGTCTAAATAAGCACAAATGACCATGATTAGTTAGCCAACAAATCCTATGTTGACACATATAATTAGTGGGCATTTAAATACTTGATTAAAGAGTTAATTTAGCTTCCTAATCATCCCCAAAATCTAGCCAAAAACGTGCAGCTCCTTATGAGAGAAGAAAAGAAGAAAAACTTAATGAATTGTGTTGAAAAGTCAACAAAAAACACTAGTTAATAAGAACACATGAAACAAGGGATATTTTGCTAAATGAAAAAAACATATTTAATGGCTAATTGGATGGAGTATGTCGACCATGAGAAAAGAGGGGAGGTGGAGATTAATAAACCATTATATATTAAAGATTGAAAAGTGGCGCATGAGTGAATCAATGGGATATTTTGCAAATATACATTAAATGGCTGAATAAAGGGAGCATGTCGGCCATCATTTCCATGGAGGAGATTAAGTTTCATAAAGCAAGATCCAAAGGCCTAAAATAATTCTATCATTAATCCAAGTGAAAATCAATGAACCAATGGGGATTAAGTTCTAGAATAAAGCATAAAGTAAAATCAAGGATGCTTGGAGGGGAGAGGGGCCACGGTTTCAACAAATTTGGAGCAAGGAGATGAGCCACACAAGTTGGATATTATGTTATATACACATGTGGTAAAGTTTAGTCAAGAACAAAGTACAAGGTGTAAGAGATTTTTGCAAAATGGAAGAGAGTAGAAGGTTGGGGAAGGGGGACGGATGGGAGTGCTGTATGGTGAGGATAAGAGTTTAAAAAATACTTTGATCCAATGGTTGAAGATCAAGGGGAATTAGGTTAGAGTTAATTGCCAAAATGCCATACTAAAATCCTATAAATAGGGGCCTTTGGCTTTCACAAATTCTCACACCAACACAAGCTTAGTAATCTGCATATAGAGTGTAGTGAGAAAGGAGGAGGATCATCTTGAAGGAGTTTGAGTTTTGGTAAGTAGTTCTTTAAGTTTGAGTTCTTAGTTTCTTAGATAGATGTTGCTTTGATCTTAAATATACTAGAATAATTTTATTTTCATGTTTTTATGGTTAGAAATAGCTTTATTTCGAAAAAAATGGTGAAGGAAGGGTTATAGCAAAATTTTTGGAAGAGAAACATCAAAGTAATGAAGTTAAAGCGAAATTTTTCGGGTAGGCAATTTCTGGAGTCAGCTTCGTTTAGGCTATAAATTTATGTTCGAAATGATCTTCAAAAATCATGAAATTTTTCATGAACAAATTAGACATCCAGGGCTTTTTAAATATGTGTAATATGTAGCAATATGAGTTTTTTTCGAGGAGATAAAATTTCCTAAAGTTAGGCCACGTTTTTCTGGGAAAATTCTGGGCAGAGGTTGAAGAACATTAATCTGGGAATGATACGTTGAATCTGGGTAAAAATTAGTATTTTTATTCAAAATTATACATGATAAGGATTCCAAGGAATTTTACGGAACCTCGTTTTGATTTTTGTAGAATTATTTATGGTTTTTCAAAGTTATGGGAAAATCTGGCCAGGAATGTTAAGCCAGCGTTTTTACGAAAATAAGGGAGGATATTAAATAAAAATAAAAGGCACCAGGGGTAAAATAGTAATTTGTGGCCAAAATATCTGTTAGGATATTGTTCATGAGTTAATGGACACGGTGTTACCCTTTAGGATATCCGGGAAGTCCGGAGTCGGGTTAAGAAGGCCGGACGTTTGGCCATTACACGGTGAAAGGTACGTTCACGACGTACTGTAACACTGATTCTAGTGCTTATGTTATGCTTGTATATGTTGTGGATACCATGAACAGGACTCTGTCCTGGACATGCACTGTGACTAGGGAACCGTATCTAGATCACTAAATACAGCTTTACACGGGTTATAGTCATGATAATGCCGTTATGTTTTCCTAGCGCTGAGGACACGACCGTACATCGTGGCACTGGGTATGTGCAGACCAGGGATAACTTTGCATGGTAGTGTAGTTGTTATCAAATGATCATACGACGTACTGGCTTGATCATTGCTGTAATGTTAGAAATATCTGTTATGCATATATTGATACATAAGCATGAGGTTAACCGTTACCTGAGGTCCAATGTCCATTGGACCTCAGTCTTGAATGATAGTACAGGTAAGGACTAGGAACAGAGAAGGCACCGGTTGATGGAGCCATAGAATGAAATCAAGGGGCAAAGTCGTAATAATGCACCGGTCGAGTCAAGAGCCAGAAGAAGATTATCAGAGCCCATTGTCAGGCATGGGTCTAATAAAGTTATTTCGAATAGTTTGGTGCCGAATGCAAGGCTAGTCTATGTGGGTCAGCCAATCAGTCGCTGTGAACTCGGTGAGGCCCCCATGATAGACACTTACCTGACCATTCTGTTCGGTTAACAGAGTTAGGTTCATTGCCCCAAGTCTAGTCAAGGCTTGGTCTAGGTTGTATAGTTACTTTTTGTGAAATGTAATTGTACAAAGCTCTGTATATTGTATCACATGATTATTCCTTTGGGAAATTTTTAATATACCAGCGTACGCTCGGTATCATCATATGTCGGGGTATTTTTATATCAGTTACTCATATATTGTCCAAGTTTTAGTGCATTGCTCTTCGTTTCCGCAGTACTTTGATGTAGCACCTCAAATTCTGTTGAATTTTTCTAAAACCAAGTGTCATCCGACACAATTTGTAGTATGAAATTTGGGGTGTTACAAAGAGAGTATAAGCCTATATATATAATCATATTGTATTTGTCCATAGTTTTTCTTGTTGTTGTTACTATTATCTTCCGTCAGTTCTACTGCCTTAACTTGCTCAAGAAGGGTCTGTTTAATCCTGGGGAGCACCGCTTCCTCTTTGCCGGTGGGCGTGGAATAACTCTATAGGATAGTGTTTTCAGACACGACCCAGATCATCCACTTCTTCTTTCTTCCAGATTGCTTGTGAACTACAACAATCTATAAAGTTATTTTCAACAAGTATGGACAACGACGCTGCTAACAAGAGGTACAAATCTAAACACCAACACAAAAAGAAATTTGATTACAAGCCCAGTGATTCTAACCCCAAATTCAAGAAAAAAGGTAGTTGTTTTTTTTGTGGCAAGCCATGACATTTTGCTGCTTAGTCTAGAAAAAAGGCCAGAATTGAAAAACATAAAAAAAGAGACGAAAATCCTCCAAAGCCAAATGTAAATTTGGTTGTAAGAGATGAAAATAGTGATGATGAAGTTATTATCGCAGTGGTCTCTCAAGCCTTATTGGTCTACGATGTGAAAAATGGGTGGTAGACTCTGGAGCTACCAAGCACATATGGGCAAATAGGGAGATGTTTTCCTCTTTCCAAGAAATAGAAGACCATATTTATTTGGTTGATTCACGAACTGCAAAAGTTTTAGGAAAAGGAAAAGTGGTGTTGAAACTCACATCAAGAAAGACATTAGCATTGAATGATGTTTTGCATGTGCATGAACTTAGAGCAAATTTGATATCTGGGACTTTACTTGGAAAATTTGGGGTTAAGATGTCATTCGAATATGATAAGATCGTTATGACAAAGAATAATGTTCTGATAGTAAAAGGGTTATTCTAATCAAGGTCTTTTTGTACTAAATGTTGATGAAAATAATGATAATACATCCTATTTTGCTTACTTGATTGATTCCTTTGATTTATGGCATGCTAGGCTAGGACATATACATAGATCTTATATATAGAGATTACTACATCTTGGGATAATTTCTAGGATTAATATTAATAATGTTAATAAATGTGAAGTATGTGCAGAAACAAAACAAACTAGGAAAACGCATTTTGTTACTCAAAGAGAAACTGAACTGTTGTCTTTAATACACACTAACTTAGAAGATTTAAAACAAACCAAGACAAGATGTGGAAAGATATATTACATTACTTTTATTGATGATTTCTCAAGATATACTAGAGTGTATTTACTTAAAAATAAAGATGAGGCCTTTGAAAAGTTCCTTTTATACAAGGCAGAGGTAGAAAATCAAGTAGATAAAAAGAGTTAGGTCAAATATAGGAGGGGAATACTTATTGCTTAATGATTTTTGTGAAAAGGAAGGAATAATCCTTGAAGTAACTCCCTCATACTCACTTGAATCTCATGGTGTTGCCGAAAGGAAAAATAAAACCATAAAGGAAACGATGAATGCTTTTCTTGTAAGTTCTGCTGCACCTAATAACTTGTGGGGGGAAGCCTTATTGTTTGCATGTTTCGTACAAAATAGAATACCCCATAGAAAAACAAAGAAGACACTATAAAACTTGAAATATTTGAAAGTGTGGGGGCGTCTAGCAAAAGTATTATTACTTAATCCTAAAAGGGAAAAGATAGGTTCTAAAACTGTTGATTGTATGTTTGTTGGTTATGCTCAACAGAGTCTTGCATATCGCTTTCTAGTTTTGAAAAGTGAAATTTTAGAACACAATACAATTATTGAAACTAAAGATGCATAATTTTTTGAATGTATTTTTCCTTTAAAAGTTGAGCATATTCCTAAGAGAGTTGAACAATTTTCTAAACAAAATACAAAATTCAAATGAAGATGTGGTTGAAAACTTACGGAGAAGTAAAAGACAAAGAAAAGAAATATCTTTTAAAGATGATTTTTATACATATTAGTATAAGGCAAACCTAAGAATTATTGTGAAGCTGTTTCTTCTCCAGATGCAAAGTTTTGGAAAGAAGCTATTAAAATTGAGATAGACTCTTTGAATCAAAACAAAAGTTGGGTTTTAGTAGACTTGCCCTTAGGAGCAAAACCTATCGAGTGTAAATGGGTGTTTAGAAAAAAAATACTTTCCTAATGGGTTCATAGACAAATATAAAGCTACATTATTAGCCAAAGGCCTTACCCAAAAGGAAAATATCAATTACTTTGATACATTTTCGTCTTTAACAAGGATTTCCTCTATTGAAGTCCTAATTGCATTAGCTTCAATTCATAATTTGCTCCTTGGGTGATAGTTGGTTGGTAAATTTGCACATTAACCCAATGTTAAAAAGTAGATATATATTAAGTAACAAAAAATAAAAGATATATATTAAATAATGATTTTTTATTTAAGCATGTGCAACGACTGAGAGATTTTTATTTAACTGAGTAAATCTAAGTTTTTTTTTTTCCTTTCTCAAATAAGAAGGAAAAAACATATTTGTTATTAGCTTTTTAAAATGTTTATTGCACTCTAGTTTCCCAATAATTAATAATAACACCCTCATGTATTATTTAATGTAATAATATAATTCCGCATTCATCCAAAAATTATTGTGAGCTGCAATCAAACTGAAACGAATTTATTCGCTGTTGGTCACATGCTAAATAGTCTGTTTGTACATGATCTTAGCTTGTAACATGGTTTTAAATTATATATGTTTGTAGACTTGTGAACCCTTGTTGGGAAATTAAATAAGCCTGCAACATATTATATACATATTTTGATTGTGTCCTGTTGGATTTTTGGATCGTTCGATTATGGTTGATCCACCCTTAATAGGTACTATTAAATTATGGCAGCGGATAGCATCCATTACGCCTTCCATCCTCTTCCATCAAATTGCGTTGTTTTTTGAACAAAACAGTGAACCTCATGTCTTTTTTTTTTTTTAAATGTACTTGAGTTTGAGTATACTGATAAAAAATATTTCAGGGTGTTTTTTGAACAAAACAATGAACCTCATGTCTTTTTTTTTTTAAATGTACTTGAGTATACTGATAAAAAATATTTTAGGGTACTGAATGGTACTAAAAAGATACTTCAGGATACTGATTGGTACTAAAAAAAAATACTTCATGATTTTGAAAAATTATATTAGGATCTTGAAAAAATATTTCAGGATGCTAACTAGTTTTTTTTTTTTTGGTACTAAAATAATTTTTCAAGATCATGAAGTGTTTTTTAGTACCAGTCAGTATCCTAAAGTATCATTTTAGTGTCATTTAATACCCTGAAATATTTTTTCAAGATTATAAAATAATTTTTCAAGATCATGAAGTATTTTTTCAGTACCATTCAGTATACTCAAATATATTTTTAGTATCAGCCAGTACCCTGAATTATTTTTTCAAAATCCTCAAATAATTTTTTCAAGATGATAAGGTATTTTTTCAATACCGGTCAGTATCCTAAATATCATTTTAGTACTCGTCAGTACCCTGTTTTTAAAAAAAAAAAACGGCATGAGGTTCACTATTTTGCACAAAAAAACGACGCAGTTTGATGGAAGAGGATGGGAGACACAGTACACGCTAGCTGTTCCCTTAAATTATGGAGCTGAAATACAAATATTAGACATTATGGGTAAGTAGCTATGATATTCTCGTCAATTCAATATGTATAATGAAACGATTGACTATAGATAATTAATGTGTTATTGAATGAAGCTACGGGTCTTCTCTTATTTATGAGACCACAATTCCCAAGGCACTTAAGGGACCATAACTCCTCAACCACATGAGTTACATAAGCTAAATATATATATATATATATATATATATATATATATATATATATATATATATATATATATATATATATTGCACTCTAGTCTCTATTTAAATGAGTGTTGTATTTGTTGTGCATCATAATCTTCTTGGTCCTTATTTGGTCTTAAATGTACTCCATCTGGTCCTTATTTGGTCCTTAGGAGAATAAAGCACCAACTAACAAGTTTATTTGGTCTTTTTAATAAGGTACTTGCTTGTTCCGAATGAGTATTAATTACTCTTTTCCATGTATACCCCTAATAAATAAGGGTAGTGTGGATGAGGGTAATAATTAATATAATATTAGAGTTTAGTGCAATTAGTAAGGGTAGTATTGGAAGTTACTTAAATTGTAGGCTAACTTTATTGACTTTAACTGTTTTTATTGATTTGTGAAAAATAGTTAGTTTATGCCTTATAATAAGGATCAGAGGAAGTAAGACTTCACTCCATTTTATTTCCTAGATTTATAATTTTTCTTAAATGATCCCTATTGATAGCATATATTAAGACGGTTTTCATCCTTCTGAAACTTGGACCAGCCCATAAACCGGTGAACCGTTCAGTAAACCAGTCTGGTCTAGACATCATCCTGGTTCAATTTTTTTATCATTCTTTTTAAAAAAAATATTTAGAATTTCATATTAATTACCATGAAATCTTAAATTTCTCACCGGTTAGGCCCTGGGTTAATTCTGGTTTGACTTTCGTCTGACCCACTGACCCTTAATCTAGTACCCCAACTAGTTTAGTGGACAGTCTGAGTTTTGGAACCTTGAATCTAATACAAATGATTAAAAATGGCATTTTAGGGAAGCCAACATACATTTTTTTTGTAACCGATAACTAAATTAACTAATTTTTTAATCTCTATAAATTAGATAGCTAACTCTTACATTAATAATAATAATAATAATAAGAGGAAATATATATATATATTTTTAGCTAATAATTATAGCTTAACTTGAAGGACCCTGCTACCTTAGAGCTTCATGAGAGACAGTGAAAGCATATGTTGCCCACTTGTGTCCTCAACATGTTGCTACATAGTTGCCCACTTTTGAACTTCCCTACAATTATTAAATAACCAATATACGCCAATAATAAGATAAATAATCAAATAAATAAACCTTTTTTCCTGCCATGAACCTGAAAGTAACCATTTTGCAGAAATATTATTCATCGTTAACAACTTGACCACAAAATCCAAACCTACTTTAATCTTACAACTTGTTATTTATTTACTTATCCAATTGATACCATATTTTATTGAAGTTTAAAGCAAAAAAAAAAAAAAATCAGATTCTTTTAGAGATGTTTGGTTTGAAGGGAAGGAAGCAGGAAGTGACGGGAGAGAAATTTTTTTTACCTCATATTGACCAAATTGCTTATAGAAAGTTTTCAATATTCTAAAAATTAAATACACTCTCAATAAAAAAAAAATCTTTTCATTAATAGCAATTTGATCAATATCCTCCCTCCCCTCAAACTAAACAAGTTGTTCGTGTAAAAGTCCAAGGAATTTTTCGTGGGGGTGAAGATATTAATGCCTAACTCTTACCAGAAAATGTTGATTATGCATGCACCCACATGGAGGGAGTACATTATTCTTTGTTTTATTATTATTATTATTATTATTATTATTATTATTATTATTATTATTATTATTATTATTATTATTATTATTATTATTATTATTATTTATTTTACTATACACTTCCAGTGACTTACTCTATGTTTTTTTATCTGTCGTCTAATAAAATATCCATTTTTTGGCCATCTATTGTCTAAGATTCTTACACACACATTAAAAAGTACGATTAATATTTTATACTTTTTATTAAAACTTCATAATGTGTCCTTAATTTATTTTATCTATTTTCTTCTTAATTGCATTAATCCATGGTTAAATTAGTAAAGATAAGGTTATGATTGAAAAACTAGCTAATAGTAATTAATGATATTGTTTATAACATTTTAAAATAATACTCTTTCAATCCTAAATATAAGAGCTAGTTGGAGTGTTAATTTTGGTCCTAAATACAAAACTTCAATATACTTTTTATCTTAGATTTTCTCAAACTAATTTACCTAACTTATAAACTAATATGTAATATAACATTACACAGTGGTATTTTTGGGAGATTGACTCACACGTGTTATAATTAGATAATTTATTTAACATAAATATAATCAGATTAGTTAAATAGCTCTTATATTAAAGATTGAAGAAGTAAATGAATAAAAAAAATCCAAAAAAAAAATGTGATAGTTATAGTGAGAAAGTTATTGAGTTGTGAACTTGAATAATGAGATCTTTCATTATATAAGTTGAATTATAATTGCTATAAGAATATATACCAAAGGGGAAAAACATTGAAAATAGAATGCACAAGACTTGGAATGAGAGAGAAAACTGAAAATAGGAACTGTTTTATTAGAAGCAACTTTGAAAATTGAAAACCAGGAAAAAAGTGAGGAGAACCGGGTCCAAGTCATGACCGGTTCGGTTCATGTAAACCACACTACCTCCCCACCCTTGCACATTATTTTATTACCCCATCATCTAAAGCAAACTGGCTGGTTCACTCACTCTCTATCATCATCATCTACTTGAATTTTCGACTTAAATTTTTTTTGGCCTTTTGGGGTCCACCTAATTACACATATCTATGACCATGATGACCACAATTTACACCAAAAAAGACTCAATTGTTCATTTTGCTAGCTTGCCTACCACAAAAATGGCAGTTTTTTTAAAGAGTTGCACTCAACATGAGACTTAAATTTACATACAGATATGCTTATATATTAAAAAGCAAGGACCCCAATTTTGAAAGAAAATTTGCTAATTATTTTCATCAATGCATCCTCCTATAGCGCTCGGCTTGAAGTCTGGTGGTGGAGATGACAACAAAATCATCGATAATATGCCGCTAGCTGCGGCTGCCATGGCACCCACAACGAACGCCGACAAGTTTCCACCTCCAAAGAGTGCATCCCATGGTCCGTTAACAACTGATACAAACATCTGTTTTTTAAAAAAAGTAAAGAGATCATCAATATATATGTAAAAAAAAAAAATTAATAATAAAAGTGGGGGAATCCATATATTTTTCTTAATAAGTTATGAATAATTTAATTACCTGTGGTATGACAATTGCAAGGTTGAGAACTGCTAAAGATAACCCTGAAAAATGGAGGCAAATAAAATAATAAATAAACAATGATAAAATTCAGTTTAAATTAAGTGATCAGATAAATATGAATCAATTGAAGTCAATCTTAAAATCAAGTGGGATTTGGTTTATTGAAAAAAAAAACACGGTTTAATATTCATTTACCTTGGCCTGCTCCTGATTTGTTGGAGAAAATGGAAGCTAAGGCAAAAGGAATACTGTAAGTGATCTGCACAAAATAGGCAAAAAAAAAAAAAAAAACACTTCCAGTGCAAATAAATTTCCTATAAACAATTGAACCTGAAAGTAAAAATTTCCATGAGATATTTTATTAATGAGTGAGCAACTTGCCTTGGAAAAAATTATATCAAAAAAAAACTTGCCTTGAAAAATAAGCCCAAATCCAAAACCTACTTCCACCTCTCAACTTGTTCCTTTAAAAAAAATAATAATAATAATCCATTTGCAACCATGTTTTCTTTTTATGCCTATCAAAAGAATATTCGGCCCAAAAAGAAAAACCAGATTCTTTCACCGCAAAAATACAAGAAATTTTTTGGGGTTGCAGAAAATCCTGCCCAACTCTTATTCCCCCGTGTATATTTTGTTCATCCGACTTTCATAAGATCGGATTTTAATTTATAATTAAAGTAATTAAGGGAAAAAAGAAAGAAAGAAAGATTCATGACGAGTGACTCACCGCGAGGGGAATACCGAGCAAGGCAAAGAGAGACAAGGCGGCAGCGCTGACTCCGGCGGAAGGCGGCAGAGGATCATTTGAGCCCGGGGCGAACCGCCGTGACTGCTCGGCCATCTTAGTGACCAACACGGTGGCGGCCAAGCAGGCGGCTAGCAAGATGTTCACAATTCCCCACAGCCTCTTCACGCCCCCAACCACACGCGCCAACACCTCCACGCCCAACGACACCACACCCAGCACCACCGAGTTCAACATAAGCCCCAACGACCCCGCGTGCACCCCCTTATTGTACGCCTTCCCTTCCCCAACCGTTCCCCCGTACACCTCCTTCGCCATCCAATCAGTGTCGAACATCAAGAACGGGAACCAAGCAACCCAGTTGAGACACGTCACCAGGAGCAAAATCCACATAGGCCTCTTCAACTCACGGAATGCCCCCAGCAACTGTCCGAAACACGGTAAGCTTCCTGATCCCTCATCCACTAAATCATCCCCCTCGTTCCCGCCTTTTTGCGAATCCAGGGGCTTCTCCTCAAAGTAAAACATGGCGATGACCGTGACAAAGATGAGCAGAGCGATGGATATGAAGAAGCAGCTCTTTAAGTTCGCGCAATATTCGTTGCAGGCTTTGGTTTTAGTGAAGGCGAAGCTCTTGTAAAGCTTGCCGTCGGCTCCGGCGGCGTAGCCGAGGACGTTCCCGACGGCCATGAAGAACGAGAAGAAGCCGTTCGCCCTTCGCGTCTTTCGGCTGTCACCAGCAGCGAGATCGGCTAATAGAGCTCGGCACGGGCCTTGGAGCATGTTGTTGGCTACATCGAGGATCCAGAATCCGAAGACGAAGACCCCGATGGATCTCGGTCGCGTCTTTTTCTCCAGGGAATCGCCCATCATGTGGCCGAGATCAGCGGAATAGCCGATCAAGAAAACGGCGACAGCGACCGCTAGTGCACCAGCGGCGATGAAAGGTCGCCGGCGACCGAATCGGGAGGTACATCGATCACTGTAGAAACCAACAATTGGCTGAACCATCAATCTGGAGACCGGACCACAGAGCCAAATGAAGGAAGCCCAAAAGTGAGGGGTACCGAGGAGCTGAACATAGGGAGTTAGCAAGGAAAGCTGAAGTACGCCCATCCGAAATTAATTCCGGCGGCAATGGCAGCGACGACGATGATTTTCCGGAGAGGGCTGGGGTCTGGAGGAGGGGTAGCTGGTTCAACATGAAGAGAAGGAGGTTTGGTGTTGTTTTGGTTAGTAGCCATGATAGATATCAGAGAAAAAAAGTAACTGAAACTGAGCCTCTGGTTATTTGGTTTAGTGAAGCTAGAGGGAGGGAGCCACTGAATTTATAACGAGAAAGAAGGAATGGGTTTTCAACTTTTGCATGCAACTATTGTTCAAAAAAAAAAAAAACTTTTGCATGCAACTGTATTGAGAACCATAATATGGAAAAGTGGGATCCAGTGGGTGTCGGAGGAAAAGTTGCATTGTTAAGTTACTTCCTTATCTGTGAGGCATAAAAATTAAAGAAAAAAAATCACAATTAAATTTTAACTGAGAAATTTGACATCTAAATAATTACGTTACTTTTTGCGGCTACTGTTTATTAAAGTAAACTAGAGTTTTTGTGTTTTATATTATTTTATATTTTTATTTATATAGATTCGCATGAAAAATAGTAAAGATAAATATGTAACTTGTGCTAAAATTTGACTTTCGCATTTTTTTATTATTATTTTTTAAATCTCCAACTCTCATTCCTCTTCTGGTGCTGCTCTGGCTCGTTCGGTATGGATTTTTACTCTTGTTCAGCACAAACTTCCATAAATTACGATGCAGAGAGGGGCCTCTCATACTTAAGCAACTTATGTTGTTAAAATGGTCAAGATGTGAAATTCCTGGATACATGCAGTTAACTTTTTTCCAAATTAAAGTTATCTTTTACTGAAACCCTGCAATACTTTGGGTATGCTCTGCAAAATGGACTTCTATTCCAACTCCTATACTTGCGTTTGATCTCAGTGTTTTAATTGCATATACAATAGAAGGATTAGAATATATGGTTTTTCTCTAGTTTGGGTGAGCTTTTCGCTTAGATTAAGGCTCTGTGTGATGTGAAATTGTGGGATTTACAAATAGGATTAATGTTTGGACGGCTATGAATCCAGTATTGACGGTTCTTTTTCTCAAATGCCAAAATATCTACTTTTTTTTAATGTTTTTGTTGTGTCGGTATTGATGGGTACTTTACTTTATCAGCACTAGTTATTGGCAAATTATTCTGTGTCTTTGGTCTGAGATTGTGCACTTACATTCTGTTCTGTTATCATCATTATACAGAGTTCCTGTGAAAAGTGCGGCATCCTGGGACTAACTGTGCCCCCATGTGCTATCAAAAACTGTTGCTACCGCTCTTGCTTTGATTCAGGTTAGTTCAAAATTTCTGGTTTTGCACAAGATCAGTTTTAAATTTATGCCGACTTTGATGCTTTGATTGGGAACTAGGCAATCTTTTTAAGTCTTTACTCCCTCCTTCCTTTGCTTGATGTTGCTAAATCTTGTGTAAATATATCTGGAATATTTTACTTGAAGGAAAGTGAGATCTTTAATGAGTTTTATTGAGTGTCTGGGTAGCTCTAAAACCGTAGTTTCAGAAGCTTTTTTTTTTTAGCAAATTGACATAAAACTCCCTTTTAAATACTTGTCTCATAAATTGTATAAGTTATTTTTTAAAAATAAATTAATCATTTTTCTTTTTTAGTTACCTAATTTTACGCTACTTCTTAATTGGGGGACTACTATTTTTTTTTTGGGACCAAAACTACTAACATTTGTTTGAGAAATGATGCATCTTTATATTTCATAATTATCTATGGGTCTGATTCCATTTGAACTTTGTTAAAAAAAATCCTTACTTAAATCATTTTTTAAGAAAAAAATAAAATTATGAAAAAATTGGGACAATTTGATTGATAAATGGGAAATATTCCTTTTTTTCAAATTATATATTTTTTTTCATTATCATTATTGAATATATTTACTTTTGAAGTAAGTTCAGTATCTTCAAATTTATTTTCCTTTTATTATTATTATTTTTTTTTTTGCAAACTTTTTTGAAGTTTTTACTCTTTTAAACCCATATTCAGGGCCTTGATCATTTGGTATTGGCAGACTTCTGTTTGCGTTTGACACGATAATAACTTCATTCTTCTTTTAAAAAATTTAAAACCATTAATAATTAAGAGTTTCTCTTTTTTCTAATATTTATCTCAATATGTGCCACGTCTCTCATGAAGGCACAGTATTGTTCCAATGTTAATCATTCGTGTCGTAACCAAGTGGAAAGCAAACACATAAGTTGCTTGATAATGGAAAGATGATGAGAGAAAGAACAAGATTTGTATTATTAGGAACTAGAGCAACAAAGACCGAAGGCAGAACAGTGGGAAGAACCGGGTCAAAAGTCTTTGTCCGGTTCGGTTCACCCAAACCGGCCTACACCCCCCACCTGTACATTATTTAACTTTGAAACCTTTCCTCTCTCATCTCAGTCTCCCTAGCCCTCAGTTTCAAGTACAGAGGCCCCCAAAATGGGACCCTATCCTTTAAAAATAAACAAAGGCTTCTTTTTGGGGTCCTCGTAATTACACAACATAAACTTCATCATCAAGCTCTTTACAATAATAATGACCCCTTTCATAGTCATATTCCTTCACTTTGCTTGCTGCCACAAACATGGCAGTTTTAAATTCAAGCGTTTGTTGGACCTTGGACACACAGCATGAGAGGCTTTAATCATATTTAAGACCCTGGGACCCCCCCGATTTACAAAAGGAAACGGAAAAAACAAAACCCAAAATGGAAAAAAAATGAAGGAAAAAATAGTAATTAAATTGTTCTCTCTAATGGATGCTTCCAGATGCGGTCAACCCCTTTGCCAATTCTGGTGCTGGAGACGGCAACAAAACAATCGATAATACACCACTGACTGCGGCAGCGACCGCAGCCACAACAAACGCCGGCAGGTTACCACCACCGAACAATGCGTCCCACGGTCCACTCACCACCGACACAAACATCTGTTTGGGGAAAAACAAAGGAATCAACAAATCTGGATGATAAAAATTTGGAAAATAGAAACAACTTGTGAAAGAAATTGATTCAAACAATTCACCTGAGGGATGACAATTGCCAGATTAAGAACGCCCAAAGATAACCCTGAAATGTCAAAAGTTTAAATGAAATGGGTTAATTAATTAATTAGATTAATTAATTAATTAATTTAAAATAAATGGTTATAAAAAAAAAAAAAAAAAAAACAGGAGTCACATAAAAAACAAATTAACGTTAAGTGGGACTCACCGCCAGTGGAATTCCGAGCGCCCCGAAGATAGCTAACGCGCCGAACTTGATCCCGGCGAGTGGTGGCAGAGGATCGGTAGAGCCAGGGGCGAATTGCCGTGAGTGCTCGGCCATCTTTGTGACCAACACCGTCATGGCTAAACATATGGCGAGAATGAAGTTAACGATTCCCCATAACCTTTTAACGCCTCCAACTGCACGCGCCAACGGCTCCACGGCCAACGACATCACGCCAAGCACAACGGAGTTGACCATAAGACCCAATGCACCCGCGCGCACGCCCCTATCGTATGCCACACCTCCAACCGTTCCTCCGTACACCTCCTTGCCCATCCAATCAGTGTCGAACAACAAGAAAGGGAACCATGCAATCCAGTTGAGACACGTCACCAGGAGTAAAATCCACATCGGCCTCTTGAGCTCACGGAAAGCACCCAACATTTGTCCGAAGCACGGTACGTTTCCTGATCCCTCACCCACCGAATCATTTTCGTTCTGGTTCCCGCCAGTTTTTTTCTCAAGCGGCTTCTCCTTCACGTAGGTCAGGGCGGAGATTGCGACCAGGGCCAGGAGCGCGATGGAGAGGAAGAAGCAACTCTTCAGATTCGCACAATACACGTCGCAGGCTTTGGTTTCCGCGAACGGAAAAATCTTGTGGAGCTTGCTGTACGATCCTGCGGCGTAACCGAGGACATTACCGACGGCCATGAAGAATGAGAAGAACGCGTTAGCAGTCCGCGTCTTCCGCTGGTCGCCGTCGGCGAGGTCGGCTAATAGAGCTCGGCATGGGCCTTGTAGCATGTTATTGGCAACGTCCAGGATCCAGAATCCGGCGACGAAGATCGCGATGGCTCGCGGACGCATTTTCGCCTCCAGCGAGTCACCGGACATGTGGCCCAGGTCAGCGGCGTAACCGATCAAAAAAACAGCGACAGCAACGGCGCACGCACCGCCGGCAATGAACGGACGGCGGCGGCCGTATCGGGAGGTGCAGCGGTCACTGTGGTATCCAACAATCGGTTGAACCACCATACCGGAGACCGGACCGCAGAGCCAGATGAAAGCAGCCCAGGTATGTGGAATACCGAGAAGCTGGACATAAGGAGTCAACAAGGAGAGCTGAAGAGCCCATCCGAATTGAACTCCGGCGGCAATGGAAGAAACAACGATGATTTTCCGGAAAGGACTGGCTTCCGGCAGAGAAGCAGCAGGTTCAACCTGCAGAGAAGAAGGCTTAACCATATCGCTTCCCTTAGAAGCCATAAGAGAGAAAACAGAAGATTGAACAAAACAAGCGAAAAGAAAGCTAGTGATCAGAGTTGTTTGGTTCAATGAATTTTCAAGGGAGGAGGTGGAGGAATTTATAGAGTTGGAGGGAGCGGTTTGAATGTAACGGTAAATAAAGCAAGAACCCGAGGACACAGGTGGCCAAGGTCCCTATTCTTAACTACCACAAACCAGATAAGCCTGTGCCATTAATGGAGGGCTATGACATAATTCTGAATTACTGGATAATCCTCATTTTACGAATATAATTTCCAAAATAAGTTTACTATTCAAAATGTGGCCCTTTTTTCTTTCTATAAATATATAAGCCACTGTGTTTTCTTTTCCCTAAAATGAGGCATGAACATACATATGTACATTTTCCTTTGTGGGAAAAATAACTTTTTTTCCTTTAAAAAATATCATATGTGTGCATATATAATTTTTGACAACTATCATCCTTATCAAGGGTATATAAGGAAGATGATTCTTTCATAATTTTTTTTCTTCATATCTCACATCAGCCTCGTCTGAGCCGTTGATTATGAAGATAAGAGAAAAGTTAAAATAATATAATGTGACTTTTTAAATTAATTGGATAGATACGATTTAGAGAATATGAGAGAAACTTAACCCAATATATGGTAAAGGATAAAGGATATAGATGTATACAACCTTAACTTTGCTGTTTTTGAATTTAAACACCTCAAAATGACATAGCATATAGCAACCTAACTTTTATTTTGAGCTATTGATCAAATATAATATAATATAAATTTTGAAAAAAAAAATTAAAAGTAGATTTTCCTTTTGAAAAACTCACAAAAGTGGAGCCCACTCTTCTATAGGATCTATCTTTCTCTCTGTTTTTTTTTCCCCTAGGAACATCTATCTTTCACCTTATTTTAGGTGAAGTGCATCATTTTAATGAAAAAAATTATGAATATAGTATGGATAAGTCTGCCTACTTAATTTTTTTTAAAAAAAAATGTAACAATGGTTCATTTATTGTAACATTTGACTTTAACACTAGTCATGAGTAAAACCTCCAATATGAAGCCTTTCAAAAACAAAAACTTGAATGGACTTTTTTCTCTTCTTGAACCACACAAACTTCCATAAATAAAAATACAGAGCATGGAGAAGGAGCCAATAGTTCTCAGCCTAGCTAGGCTGTATTCTCTTAATTGCCATCCATCAAATTTAATTCAATCCAATTAAAATATTACTACTCCAAGTACATATTTATAAGTGACTTATATCTAATTCTCATAAATTAAGAAAATTATTAAATAGATACATTTTTTAAAATTTACTCTTATTTATAAAAGGGTGCACATTATCTCTTACACCTTTTTTATCTTCATGCATTTACACTTCTCTCTTATTAATTTATTAATAAAACCTCATTTAATACCCTATAAGCGACTGATTATTTTGAACAAAAAAATTTAAGTACAAATGACTTATAAATAGGCACTGAATGATATATAAGAAGATTGCTGAAAAGAAATTTTGGTTCAAAAATTAAGAGGTTAATAGGATAATTAATAATTGTCTCCCACTTTTACCCCTGGTGGTAGAGGGAATAAAAGTAACAAATATTGAATGCGCGTTTGAAAATTACATTATTTAATAAGGGTAAAATATAAAATTTTTATCAATTTAAGATATGTTACTTCCTCCGGTCCTATTCATAAGAGTCTGATAACCGAATTACGTACATTGTTTAAGAAAGTTGTTAAAATTAAAACAATAAATCTATATGAAAGAAACTTTTTTCCAAGTATGCCCTTAATTATAAAGGGCAAATAAGATAGAGAAATAATAAATATAAATATCATCAACCTTTTAATTAATGTAATATATACAATTAATGAGCGGCAAAATGAAAAAAAAACTCATTAAATATTCAAACAACTTTTGTCAGGGTCAAACAACAGGAGTTAAGTCTAGTGGAAGGGACTAGTTCCTTAAAATATGGTAAACCAAGTTTCGAACCCGCACTAGGAGAGATGTTCACATTTAATATCCGACATTGTTTCGAATAATATTGATTCCAATAAGAGGATATATATGCTTAGCAAAAAAAAAAAAAAACTTTTGTCATGCTCTTCTTTAAAAAAAAAAAACTCAAAACATTTCAACTTTTGCTCTTATAAAAATGATAAGAGAAAGTAAATGACTAAACTAACATTACTTGGTTTGTCTCAATTAATTAATGTTTTTATATTTTCTCTTGTACTATTTATAAACAATTTCCTTTCTCATGGGACAAGTCCTTGATACAATCGATTTTTTGTGTGTCTGAAAGTTTAAACTATTTTTATTTTTACTATTATTAAATATATATCTTAATATGAATTATTTCACGCTCAACAAAAAATTGTACTCCATAATTAATCTTTTACATTTGATCATTTATTACACATTCTCTTTCATTTTTTATTCATTCTCTCTCCTATACTCTTTTCATAAATATAAAAATATTTGGGAGAAAAAACATTAAACATTACTCCCTCCGGTTATTTTTATAAACAACCTTTATTTTTACGACGCAAAACGAACTAGCAGTTAAAATTAGTTAAAAGTAATAAATGTGTAAAAAATGTCCTGTTTTTTTTTTCCAAATATGCTCATATTAATGAATTGAGCATATATAGGATAGAGAATGAGTAGCAAATATAAGAGAATATAAGTATAAAATATGAGAGAATGTGTAATAAATGATTAAATAAAATAGAATTAATATTAGTGGGTGATAATTAATATAAAGATATGTATTTAATAGGGGTAGAAAAATAAAAAAATAGTTTAAATTTTGAGACACAAACATAAAGTTACTTATAAAAAAGGATAAATCCAATAGAGAGAAAATTGCTTATAAAAAAATTGAGGGAATATATTTCTAACATATTTATTACTTTTAACTAATTCTAGCTACAGTTCATTTTGTATAATTTAAAAAGATTTTAAAAAAATAAATAAAATGAGAATGAGTAGATATAAGTTGAGTTAGTTGAAGCAATGCTTTCTGAATCGGATAAGCTTCAGATAAGGCGATGAGTGTGTAGCTTGGGTTTGAGTGCAAGAAAAGGGAACATAGATATACTAGTAATGAAGAGGCTTTATGTCAAAGGATCTTGGAAATTTCAAACCATCCATTAACTAATTAATTAATGGCTGTGATTGAAACAAAATCTCAAATAAATAATTATTAATATCTCTTACCTATAATTCAACACAAACAATTAATTTACGTAAGACTTTAATAATATTTTTCCAATTCCCACGACCATTTTCCCACATTCCAATCTCGTTCAACAGATCGATTCACTTTTGTTCTTCAATCTTCTACACTGATGTTGACTATATTTCAGCAGGTTCGTGCATTTTCTCTGTAGATATAAATAAAACAAAATCCAATTTTTTTTTTTTTTTTCAGAAAATAGGAAATCTTGATATAACTAATCAGAATCTTTAAGTTGAATCCACGTTTAGTTTATTAATCTGATCCATTCCCAGCATTTGACCACATAATTAGAATGTGCTTTAGTATGAACCGAGTTTGCTTGCAATATGTGTATGACTCAAACATTTTAACTTATATATATATATATATATATATATATATACTCTGGTCCTATTTATAAGTCTAAATTAAATAACTCTTACTCTCTCTGATTCTTATTATATGGCACCGACTAACAATTATAGGTGATCCTCTTTTTATAAGGCACCTGTTTGTTTTCAAAGTGCATTAATTATTTTTCCATGTATGCCCATATAAGGGTAATGAGTTAGAGTAATAATTAATATAAATTAGAGTTTAGTGCAATTAGTAGAGGTAATATTGAAAGTTATTTAAATTGTAGGACAACGCTATTAACTTTAACTGTTTTTATTGGTTTGTGAGAATTGTTAGTTAATATCTTATAATAAGGACCAGAGGGAGTATATACCAAGGAGAATTAGTTAACTCATTAATTATGGGCTAAATTTCTAATTTTTCCCTTATATATTATTTGTTCCAAAAGTCAAAATGAATAATTTTTTTTTTGTTCATTATAATTAATATGGGCAAAAAAGTAAAAACAAAGAAAACACATATATTACTATGAAAATGGAATTATAATAAGGACAATTTTTTTTTTGTCAAAATAGATCGACTTATAAATAGGACCAGAGTGGTATATGTATATACCACTCTGGTCCTATTTATAAGTCTATTTTGATCAAATACTATCACATACCAAGGAGAGGTAGTCAACTTAATGATTATGAGATAAATTTTCAACTTTACCATCATTTATGATTGAGTATTTTTCAACTATTTGTTCCCTCTCTATCCTCATGAGTACAATTAATATGAGTAAAATTGTCACAATCTCATTTATTACATGAAACTGGACTTATAAATAGGACCAATTTTTTTAGTAAAAATGGACTTATAAATAAGACTAAAGTTGAACACGTACACACTCTCTCTCTATATTATCCCAATTGATCAAGGAATCCACAAAGATAATGTATGTGGATAATTAATTATTTAAAAAGAAAAAACTTATTTAGCAATGCATTAATTGATGTTTGTAATCCACGTCAGAATGTTTGTTTTCAGATAAAGGGAGGGTGGAAAAAGGAAGCATTGTTAATCCTAAATAATAGATATTATATTCCAAAGTATGAATTTGACATGGACCATTATATCCATACCAATTAACGGCTTCTAATAAGGTGTTATTATTCCATTTTTTATTCATGTTCTATATTTAAACGACAGAAAAGAAAGAAAAAAAGTATTCTCATAATATTATTATGCGGGGATTTTTTAAAGTAACTTTAATTTTATTTTTTAATTTCAACTAAACTTTATTTTATTCGTTTATCTATGTTGTGAATTTCATTCTTTAATTTTACTTTTGTAACCTTTTTTTTTCTTAATTTTTTTTACTATTGTTAACACTTTCACTTTCAAAGGGAAAATGTGAAGAAAAAATAAAAAGAATTAAATTGAATTGTTGCTAAATAAAATAAAAAAGTTAAAAAAAGGGAAGGTGTGAGGAAAAAGAAGGAATGAAGTTTGGGAGGGAAAAGTTGAGAGGTCACGCGTTGACTCAGGTGGGACCCAGAGCGACCGACAAACTTGAAGGCAGAGAGAAAGAGAATGCGAAACGCCCCGACGACGTCTTACGACGTCATTGGGTCATAATAAGCAATCAATGTTACTTGCTCAGTTGAACATTCACCGAAAGAATAGCTTCAATTTAATTTTATATTACCCTAGTTTGGATTACTTCTTATTCATAATCAATTATAAAATTCAAAATCATGTGTTTTTTTAAAGATATCTCCACACACTCTAATATCCCCATATCCTAATTATAAGATCTAGTTAACTTTTTTAAAAAGATTAAAATATTTAATTAAATTAGTTTAGAATATTTTTATTTTTATTTTTTCTTCAAAATATTTAGTTTAACTAATAAACTAATATATAATTTAAGGATACACAACATATGAAATGATTAAATAACTTATTAAGCTTTTTAATTTCTCCAAAAAAAGTCAACTAGATCTTATAATTAGACTTTCGAGTAGTATATGTTAAAATTAATAATAAATTCAAAACTAAGCACTTCTCGGTGGTTATTGGAATATCAATTTTCTTGGAACGAAAATTAAATTTTAAACTCCTATGGAATAAATAACTTGAATAAATTAAATATGCACAACGATTATTTTATGGTTGACAGTAAAATTAAGGATAAATGTTAGACTCCTCCCAATTAAATTTATTTGTATATTATTTTTGAGCAAATAAAATTTCTTTTTTACCAAGAGATAATAATGAATAATATGACCCATGAAATATTATGTGGTATTAACAGTAGTTTGTGATGATACATCAAATAATCGTTGTGCATATTTAATTAAATCTGGTATTAACGATAGTTTGTGATGATACATTAAAAAAATATTACATGAAATTAAAGTGATAAATAAAAAATTAATATTTCATGGGTCATATTATTTATTATTATCTCTTGAAAAAAAAAAGAAATTTTATTTGCTCAAAAATAATATACAAATAAATTTAATTGGGAGGAGTCTAGCATTTATCCTTAATTTTACTTTCAACCATAAAATAATCGTTGTGCATATTTAATTTATTCAAGTTATTTATTCCATAGGAGTTTAAAATTTAATTTTCGTTCCAAGAAAATTGATATTCCAATAACCACCGAGAAGTGCTTAGTTTTGAATTTATCATTAATTTTAACATAAATTAGAGTGTGTAGAGATATCTTTAAAAAAAAAACCATGCTTTTGACTTTTATAATTGATTATGAATAAGAGAGTAATCCAAACAAGCCATAGTAGGAAAGCACGTTGAAGCTATTCTTTCCGTGGATGTTCAACTGAAGCAAGTAACATTGATTGCTTATTGTGTCCCTACGGCGTCGTTTTATGTGCAGCGGAGGGCAGCGGATATTAAATGAATTGGACGAAAGCCAGATCCCCCAGAGCGACCGACAAACTTGAAGGCAGAGAGAAAGAGAATGCGAAACGCCCCGACGACGTCTTGACGTCATTGGGTCATATTCCCAGCTCAGTCTAACTACCAACGGACAACGCGCTTTCTTTTAATTTTAAATTAATTTTATTTCCCCTGATATTTCTATTTCTTAACAATTTAGGAATTTAATTATTATATATCTACTGTGTGTGTATTACACACACACCCTCTGTCCCCATATATAATAATATAATGTCTTTTTAACCCGATTGCAAGTTTTAGAAAACAATTAAAATTGATTTAAGATATAATAAATATGTAAACAAATATTTTTATTTTTAAAAAATGACCCTATTTCCTAACGAGTAAGAGCAAAAGTAATAAATGATATTAGAGTAGTTTAGGGTAAAATAGGTTAAAGTGCATTTATTATTTAAAACAGTTTAAATGAGATCTTATAAAAAAACAAACTGATAAACCCATTTAAAAATGAGTTTAATGTTTCTGCATTTATAGCAGAAACTTTTTTTGGGACCCACTCACTTTTATGTGAGTACTACAGAAAAAAAGTTTCTTCAGTAAATATGGAAACATTAAATCCTTAAAAAATAGGACCTCATGTATAAAAATAAAGGGGTATATATTATCATTCCATGTAAATCATGCTACTTTTTATTCACATAATTTAGATTGCCAACGTATACAAGCATGTATCATCAGTGGCGTGTTTATTTACCTTGATAGTTTATATGTAGTTTTTTTAAACAATAATATTATGACTAAATAATTTCTACTGGGCCATTATCCTTTTTTTACGGTTAATTAAGGTTCTTATTGGTTGAAACTTCGAGTTATCTTAGTAGGAATTTGCTATCCTTATTTCCGTCTCAGCAAATTCTTTTTTTTTCCAACAAGGGATCGTGATGTCTTTCTATAGAATCGCTGTATCCTTATATCCTTCTTTTAGGATATTGTAGTATTTTTTAATATCCTAAAATGATTTTTCTAAATCATGAAGTATTTTTTTTTAGTACCAGCCAATATCTCCAATCAGTATCTTGAAGTATATTTTTAGTGCCAGTCAGTACCTTGAAATATTTTTTCAACAGCCTAAAATAATTTTTCAAGATCATGAAATATTTTTTCAATATTGGTCAATATCCTAAAGTATCTTTTTAGTACCTTGAATATATTTTTTTAAAAAGGCATCAGCTGTCATTTTGCGTCAAAAACGACGTAGCTTTAAAGAAGAGGAGCGCAGTGGATGGGAAGGGGCAGTGGACCTCAGCCGGTTCCCTTATTGTATGGACGGGAGTAATTTTAACCTACAGTTCCTTTTGCACAATTTCATATGTCATATATCCTTAATGCTAATACAACACACACACTGAAGTTTAAACTTAAGTATTTCAGTCTATAATATATATTCATTAGCCTTTATAAAATTTGTTTTGGTGTAGAACACAGATTGTTTAGCCCTGAGGGGCTAGGATGTTGATGTTGATTGGGACTTGACCTAGGAGTGATTCCTAGGGCCTACGTACCCTGAAGAGGGATCAAAGTCCACGTAGTTCGAAGATTAATGGAGGTGTTTAGCCTAAGGGGGTGGTTGTATGCTCTGTGACGGCTGTATGTGATTAGCCGGAGCGTAGACCGTGTAGAAGAGATGATGAACCTTTAGGGTTAACCTGCTATATATAGAGGCTACCTTAGGTTTAGGGTTTGAACTGTGGGCTTCTATGCCTCAAAGCCCAAGTGATGTGGCGTCATATCTGTGCCATGTGGATTGCCCCTTGTTGGGCCATACAGCGGAATATGAGCCTTATATAAATCCGTAACAGTTGCCCCCCAGCCCGGTAGTTCAAAGTTTTGGACTGCCAGGGTGTATGTTGTCTTAGAAATGTCATCCGAGGTGTTACCCATCTCCTGACGTCTGCATCGGGCTAGGATTTGTTGAACTCATTTCCCTGGGTACGTGGTAACGTCACAAGGTTCGATGAGCCGGGGCGGCGTCCTACGTCTCGTGAAGTGTCATGATGACGACCTATGGCTTGGGAACTGTCGTGGTGAATTCCGACGGCCAAAGAGGGCGACCGAGGTAATAACCTCCGGTCCTAAGAGTGCCGCGGTAAGAACTGACGACCTAAGGGTCCGAGGTGGTAACCTCCGGCCCTAGGAATGCCATGGTGAGGACCGACGACGTAAGGGTCCGAGGTGGTGGATATGGGGCCAAGCGTAATTTCAGACAAATCATGGTGCTGGGTTAGTGTCCCGCCCTATGAGGATCCGGGGTGGCTGTGGTGGCCCCCGCGTGACTCTTGGGGAACACCCTGCGGTTCCGCCATGATTGTCTGTGACACACTGGCTCCCACGAACCAGGGATGGATTTCGTCCATCCATCTTAATTTGCTTTCGTAGCAATTTTCCCTGCTAATTATCCGGTTTATATTCCTGCATTTAATAACATGTAAGCAAATAATAATAAATGGAAAATACTTACTGTTTGTGCAAATCCTTCAACGTGCTCATTTCGGATATTTGTCCGAGCTTGCATTAAACTTTCTGGTTTGCATTAATGCCGGTTATTGGTAACACGCTTTTCCGCTTAACAAATCGTTGTCCACTCTGTTGCCCTAGCACGGTATTTCGGTTTCGAGTTGCCGGGATGTGTTACTTTCCAAATTCGGGCGAGGTGCTCGCGATTGTTGGGATTCCGTGTGTCTTGCTTCTGGGTTGGCCCAGGGTGGCGAGGCGCCGTGGACGAGGCGGCCCCTTCAAGTTAGAAGTTCTTTTCTTTTATTTCAGCGTAGGGTGCTGGCTTTGCAGTACTTTGTAGTTCAAATTTTATTGTACTTTTGAATGATTAACCTTATGAATGAAAATTCAAGTAGCTAGTCCATTATGTACTTTTAACTTTTATGCATAGACTACACATAGTCAAGTTCTAGACCGGGCCAGGGTCTTTAATAGTTAGAGTCCGCTTAGTACTCCTCTGGTGTAGACAACCAGGTGTATGAATAGGGGTGTCTAAGTATACCACACTACGAGGTTCGGAGTCGTTATTCGGGATATTAACCAGTGTAAGGGAAAACTGTCACATGCTCAGCCGTGGTCGTCAGGACACACATTTAAACATTTTGACCTGATCAGGATCTGGTATGACTATTCGACTTCTTACTTAGGTGTCAATTTCAATGCATCAAAATATTTACTGGGTTTATGGACCTCGATGTCGGTTACCGGGCTTATGGACCTCGGTGTCAATACAAGGGTGAGCGGCCTCGTGTCATTTAAGGAAGTTTTGGAAGCGACCGAGTTGCAAAAGCTTACGGTGACAACTTCGCTTGACTGAAAAGCCGGGTTCGATGGCCCTCGGCGTCCTTTGTTCAATGTATCTGGGTTCCAACTAGGGAACACGGTCGGTTTATCTGAGTTCCGAAATGACCATGGAAAGGCGGATTTAACTGTTCTTTCAGTGTTACCGAGTTCCGAATTGGTTATGGAGACATGGATTTAACCGTATAACTTTATCTCGGAAAAACTCTACGCGGGCCCGGTTTTGATCGATTCGGTGTAACAGGTCCGCCTTCAAAACTTTTCACGAGTGGGATGTTAACTTGAAATTTGGTGTAACTGGGTCTGCCAAGGAGGGAGGATGAGGATCCTTCATACTATCTTCTCGTCATGTGGACGCATGGAGAATTAAAAGATGAACACATTTTGGGTTCCCAAGGAGAAAGGAGGGAGGATCACGGGTTCCCAAGGAAAAGAGGATAATAAACGGGCTTCCAAGGAAAGAGGATGACAATCCTGCCTACTATCTTCTCGTCATGTGAACACATGGAGAATTAAAAGATGAACACATCTGGGTTCCCAAGGAGAAAGGATCCTGGGTTCCCAAGGAAAGAGGATAATAACTCGGGTTTCCAAGGAAAGAGGATGACAATCACGCCTACTATCTTCTCGTCATGTGAACACATGGAGAGTTAAAAGAAAACCCATGTGAAGCAGCTCAAAACCAAAGTCGTTTCTCAAACAACCATCGTTTCTCTGAATCCCTTCACAGGCTACTATGATTCTTGATTTTCTTTGCTATGGATTTTTGGGCCTTTCGTGCAAAGGCATCTGACTACTGCTTCTGGTATTGACCATCTTTGGTCGTAGGAATCGAAATTTATCAATTCCCCACGGACGGCGCCACTATTCTGGTGTAGAACACAGATTGTCTAGCCCTGAGGGGCTAGGATGTTGATGTTGATTGGGACTTGACCTAGGAGCAATTCCTAGGGCCTACGTACCCTGAAGAGGGATCAAAGTCCACGTAGTTCGAAGATTAATGGAGGTGTTTAGCCTAAGGGGGTGGTCGTATGCTCTGTGATGGCTTGTATGTGATTAGCCGGAGCGTAGACCGTGTAGAAGAGATGATGAACCTTTAGGGTTAACTTGCTATATATAGAGGCTACCTTAGGTTTAGGGTTTGAACCGTGGGCTTCTATGCCTCAAAGCCCAAGTGATGTGGCGTTATATATACGTGCCATGTGGATTGCCCCTTGTTGGGCCATACAGCGAATATGGACCTTATATAAATCCGTAACAAAATTGAAGTTTAAAATCTTACTACCTCACATCTTAATTATAAGACCTAGTTGACTTTTTTGGAAAGATTAAGGAATCTAAATAAGTTACTTAATCATTTCATATGTGTATATCCTTAATGCTGATAATTGATAGGGGCAAAAAAGTAAGAAATACGTTTATTATTATGAAATTGACCAAATATTTTTGTTAAAATAAATTTATAATTAGAACTGGAGTGAAAACCACTTGTGAGAATTTTTAGCAATTCAAAATATTAAATACATGTAATGAATGTGTGAGATTTTCATGGCAATATTGAAATTGTTAAAAGTGTCATAAATGTAAAGGATTTATTCTTTGACCAAAAAAAAAAAAGGATTTATTCAGTGGTTGGGTAATAAAATAAAATAAAAAAACTCCAATTCCTATCTCATTGTTATTCTCTAACGGCACATGAAAGGTATTTAAAAGGTTAATAAATAGTGAGTCAGTGGAAGCGTGGCTAGCGTGCGCATCCCCGAGTCTAATAAATAAGGGGCAGAAATATTTGGGGGAAATCAAGGAAAATTGAATATTTATTATAGTAAAAAATATCCCAAATTTTTATAATATTTCAAGGGAAAATACCTGAAATAAAAATTCAAACCATTAAATAAAAATTGTCAAATTTTTACTATTATTTAAAAGTATACTCCAGTATGTCTTATAATATTTCTATGTACATAAATGGTACTACCTTCAATCCTAATTATAAGAACACTTTTATAATATAAATGCACTACAAAAATGTTCTTATAATTAGGATCGGAGGGAGTACTACCCAGCTAATCATTTATTGCAAAAAAGTTTGGTTTAAAATATAAATCATTTATAGAATAAATATGAATTTAATCTTATATTTAAGATTGTGTCTAATATTTCTACAATACATTTAATATAAAGCACTTGCTATTAAAATTTTTTAGAAGTATCTTAAAATAGGACAATAATAACTTTTTTTAAAAAATAATAATAATGTGTGTAAGTATATATTGTTAATGATAAGAAGGTGTAGTCCTCTCTCTCTCATCCTTTTTATAAGAACCGGATAAGAGGTGTTTGAGTATTTTTTTGTTTTTTGTCTCTCATTAATTATATATATTGCATTAATTAAAATGTTAGTGATATTTATATTTACTTTATTTCACTCTCTTAGTTGGCCCTTATATAACAAAAATTTATTTCACTTATATTTTTTATTTTTTAAACCATGTAATTCAATTATTTAGTATTAATAAATATAAAAAAAAAAGGAAATAAAGTACTCCCTCTGATCCTTATTATAAGACACTAATTAACAATTATCACAAAAAAAAAAACAGTGAAAGTCAATAAAGTTGTTTTAGAATTACGTAATTTCTAATATTACCCCTATTAATTGCACTAAACTCTAATATCATACTCTCTCTGATCCTTATTATAAAGCACCAACTGACAATTCTCACAAATCAATAAAAATAGTCAAAGTCAATAAAGTTGTCCTATAATTTAAGTAATTTCTAATATTACCCCTACTAATTGTACTAAACTCTAATATCATACTCCCTCTGGTCCTTATTATAAGGCACCAACTAACAATTCTCACAAACCAATAAAAACAATAGAAGTCAATAAAGTTGCCCTATGATTTAAGTAACTTCCAATATTACCCCTACTAATTGCACTAAACTTTAATATTATATTAATTATCACTCTCACTCACTACCCTCATTAATTATGGGCAGACATGGAAACAAATGATTAATGCTCATTGAGAACAAGCAAGTGTCTTATAAAAAGGACCAAATAAACTTGTTAGTTGGTGCCTTATAATAAGGACCAGAGGGAGTATTAATTATTACTCTCACCCACTACTCCTATTAATTATGGGCATGGATGAAAAAAAGTAATCAATACTTCTTGGGAACAAGCAAGTGCCTTATAAAAAGGACCAAATAAACTTACTAGTTGGTGCCTTATAATAAGGACCAGAGGGAGTATTAATTATTATTTTCATCTACTACCCTTATTAGTTATGAGTATACATAGAAAAAGATAATCAATATTTTTTGAGAACAAACAAGTATCTTATAAAAAGGATCAAATATACTTACTAATTTGTACTCCTACATTATAACAAAAATTAGAAGGAGTATTATTGGGGAGTAGAAGATAAGGAAGGTGGTTGGGATTTGGCTTAATCAGCAGATTTTGTTGAACAAAATTTCAAAGGTAATTAAACAGTAAGTCATCCCCAAGGCCATGAATGACTCAGAGCCAGAGATAAAGTGAAGTCCATTGGAGGACTTCGGATAACATCGATCACATCGCCTCACGCTTTCACACACACGCGAAGAGTCTCTTAATTCCAACCCTGAGTTCTTACTACTTTTTATAAAAGCCAACTACCTACCAGCAATTTGTTGGTTAAGAATTTAAACACAAATTTAAATTTTAAGAAGCGTATTAATTAAGAGAGAGATGAAAATCCATTTATGCGATAACCTTAAAAAATGGAAACCTTTGACGAAATAAAAAAGCAAACCCCTGCATGTGCCTCTCACTTGATACAACTATCTTCAATATATGTGGATTCATAATAAGGATAATAGTGGTATTTCAGTATTAATAATGTGTGAAAATATTTAAGAAAAATATTTATACTTCCTCTGATCCATAATATAGGGTGCTTTTAGAAGAATTGATTGGTCTAAAATATAATTCTCGGGCCCTTAACATAAAATACTAAATTTGAAGAGTTGACGTTGTTTAAAATATAAAGGGTTAAGTACCAATTTTGTCCCTGAAGTACGCGCCCAGCAGCAATTTTGCCTCTTAAGTTTTAGGTGGAGCAATGTTGCCCTGAAGTATCAAAACGGAACAATGTTGCCCCTCCGTTAGAAACCTAACGGTCAACGTTAGTTGACCTAACGTTGACCGTTAGGGTTTCTAGGAGGCAACATTGCTTTTTTATACTTCTGGCAACATTAGGGCTGGCACTCTATCATCTCTTGTCTCTTCATGTTGGATTGAAATGCTTACGCATTTAATGTTTTATATAATATTATTATTAATAAAAATTAATAAAAAAATATTAAAATATTTTTATATTAAATCTGCGGTTAGATTTCAACCTTGAGGCTGATGAAGGAAAGAAATGCAACATTGCTGCGTTAGCAATGTTGCAACATAGGAGCAATGTTGCCCCGTTAGAAACCTAACGGTTAATGTTAGTTGACCGTTAGGGTTTGTAACCGAGGGCAACATTGCGTTTAATACTCGGGGCAACATTGCTCCATTGAAACTTAAGGGGAAAATTGCTCCCTGGCGCGTAAAGGGGCAAAATCATTTAACCCAAATATAAATCACTTGTAAATAAATGAGGTTTTATCAATTTTACCCTTATTGACTTATATTAATAAATTGAAAGAGGTGTAAATTTATAGAGATAAAATTTGCATTATTTCACAATAAACAAATGCAAATCTAGAGAACTTTATCCATTTAATATTTTTCATAGTTTGTGAGAATGAGGTACAAGTGACTTATAAATAGGTATTGAGTGATAATTCACTTGTAAGATAATTATTCCTCATCTTTCGAATTTTGTCTATGTAATTAATACATATTTCTAATTTTCCCACTAATTAAATTTTCGACATATTTTTCAATAAGGGTAAGAATGAAAATTTATTTAATATACAACATATTTAATGAGTTAACTGTCACTTATTATTATTTTTTTTGTGAGTTAGTTAAAGTGCTTTACATTATAAACCAAAAGAAGTACTCCCTCTGGTCCTCATGATCATAAGACATCAACTAACAAGTAGATTTGATCATTTTTATAAGGGACTTATTTGTTTCAAAAAAGTATTAAATATTTTTTCCCCATGTATACCTATGATCAATAAGGGTAGTGGGTGATAGTAATAATTAATATGATATTAGAGTTCAGTGTACTTATTAATGGTAATATTGAAAATTACTTAAAATTTAAGACAAATTTGATAACTTTTAACTATTTTTATTGGTTTATGAGAATTGTTAGTTGGTGTTTTATATTACCTCCTGTCCTAATTAAAGTACATAATTAACTGATTTTGGAGAGATTAAGAATAAAAGTTAAATTAATTAATTTTACTCATTTTCTTAAAATGACTATTGTCCCACATGTCCACATGTTGCTCACGCTCATTACCTGCCTTTCGGTAATACGCAGCTTTTGCCCAATTTCTTCTTCTTTTCATAACATCAACCAGTTACAAAATCATTTTTTGAATGCACCCATCGCTTCTACATTCTTATTCTCGCATTGTATGGATAATACTTTACCACCAACCCCCTGGTCGACATACCTCCCCAAACACTCTCAGAATTTTCATCAATTTAGAACTATCACTGCTAAAATTAATTTTTATTGTGAAAGTATCAATAGGGGTATTTTAGAAAAAAAAATTAATAAAAATTAGAATGTTGTCTTGTACCACTCTGATCTTATTTATAAGTCAATTTTGACTAAAAAATTGGTCCTATTTATAAGTCCAGATTCATGTAATAAATGAGATTGTGACAATTTTACCCATATTAATTGTATCTATGAAGATAGAGAGAGAAGAAACAGTTGAAAAATACCCAATCATAAATGAGGACAAAGTTGAAAATTTACCCTATAATTATTGAGCTAACTACCTCTCATTGGTATATGAGATTTGGTCAAAATGGACTTATAAATAGGACCGGAGTGGTAATTAGGACCAAAACTAACTCTAAAATATTATCCTATAATTAAGACAAAAGAGAGTAATAAGGACAATATGAAGTATATAAAAGCGTGAAGCATCTTAGTATGTAGCTGAGAGTTGAAGTGTGGTGATGGTTTTGGCGTAAGGCGCGGTTGGAGATGAAGATGATGAGATTCTATGAATGATTAAGCATGTGGCTGCATTCACTTGACTCGCGGAGACTTTGAAACTTCCAAGTTTCATCCTCCAACTTGCACACCCGCCCACCTCTTTTGATTTCAATATTACTACTATTTCTCACCTTTTTAGAGTTTTATTCTTCCTCCTCCTCAAAAAAAAAAAAAAAAATCAAATAACATTATCATTTCATTCTGGCATAAAGACACAAAAAATTCACTTAGATACGTGAGAATGACCCCTCAAATTATTTTAGTTGTTATGAAGTTCTTTTTTTTTTTTCGGTTGCCCATCCGGTATCCAGAGCTTCGCCCTGACTAATCCAGATCCGACCCCGGTCGCGCACCTGGCTATGGTGGGTGAGTCTCCCAGCGGTGCTTTTCTGTTATGAAGTTCTTAATAGACCATTTTAGAACTAAGGTTTTTTTTCTTGAGAAATGACCTAATTATCCTTTGAAAAATTAGTTATCACTATATAAGTCATTTGATAACTAGATATTGTTACTTGTTGTTGTCATTGATATATAAACAAGTTTTTTTTTTTTTTGGGTGAGAAATTAGTTTTCATTGTCTTGCAATAAATAAGTTGTTATTTATTAATATGATATTGATGTTATTCAAAGTGAATACATATAGCTAGCTAATTTAGCTACAAAATTTAATCCTAGACCAATCCTAGAAACTTCAAAGTGATTGGGTCAATCTCAGAATTTGAATTGCTATTTACAAATTTGTGATATTTTTATGTCTTTTCCTTTTCCATTTATTGATATCAAGTAAGAAAACAATTAAATGATTTAAATTATGGTGAAATCTGTTGATGTTGTTTTACTTAATAATGCCTCTATCTCAAGATGTATAAAATCAAATGATATTGTGCATGCTCCTCCTACTATTATTTTCCTTAATAAAGCATAAAATACTATAAAATTAATTAATATTATATTAAAAAAACTAAAATAACAATTGTTTTAAACCAAATTCATCAGGATACCAATAATAATAATAATTTTAAAATAAATTGGTTGTGTGTATTAGAGTCATGATAATTGTTGATTTTTTGTCTTATTTGATATTTTTAAATCATTGATAAATTGACCTTCTTATAATTACATTCCGTGTAATCATTACTACATATTTGGACATTTATAAAGCTTAATATATAACGGTTAGAACTAATAAACATCATGTATGTTGAGATGGAACATGACAAGTTTTTCACACTTACAAAAAAAATCACCACTTATTACGTCTTTTTAGGGACTAAAAACAACTTTTAGAAATTTGTGAGGATCAAAATGTCAACAAAGAATGCTTATTCATCCTTTATATGGACTAAAAGTACTTTTTTTTGGTAAGGGACTTAAATGGTTTCCAAGTTTTTATCAAGGACCATAAAGGGTATTTACTCATAACAGTCATAACTAATAAACATAATGTATGACATATTTATCATAACCCACAAGGATATTTGACGCTTAAACGTCATAGTTAATTACAAGTATTGTCATATGTATTGCAAGGTGGAATTCACGAAAACACAAAAATAACGGTTGTAGCTAACAACCATAATTTATGGAGTGACAAAAAGATGATTATAGAGAAACAACCATCATGTAACATTTACAAATGATTCGTCTTCCAAGCACTTATATCAGTGAAGACAAAACGGTTTTCAAAAACATTAGTCATTTAACTCTTTCATAACCGTTCATAACATTCAGACCTTTAATATCATAATTCATCATAACCATTCACAATCTGTTAGACCTCTATTTAAAGTCAACTATCCTTGTGATTCTTATTACTTTTCTTTATCGGTCTTCTTCTCTCCTTCATCAAGTTAAGATCCTAGGGAACTCCTCCTCCATCGCCACCTCCTCCTCAAGGCTCACTACTAGAAAAGAGGGAAATAACGATGGAAATAATTCTGTCGCAAAATGTGCATATATTTGCGACGGATTTTTTAATCCATCACAAAATTTCTTAATGCGATTAATTAAAAAACCCGTCGCAAAAAAAGTCATTTTTAGCAAATAAATATTGATCGCAAATTAGTCACATCATGGGCGTTTTTCACAAAAAGATAATGCGTCAAAAAATTACGACCAAGCATTTGATTCGTCTCAAGCGGTGACGTTGCCAGCCTTTGTTTGCGATGGAAACTTTTACGTTACCTCGCAAGGTTTGTCCTTCGATTATCTGGATCGGCAAATCGGATGAATGACAATGGGATTGTCGGCGTCCTTAGCTTTGTCCCATCATCCAAGCTTCTTACTTCGCCGAAGCAATTTATGGAGACGAGAGATTTTAAGTTGCAAACTTGCTTAGCTTATCAAATCCGTCGTAAAATAAGCTGGCATATTTAACGGCTCATTTATATTATGGGATTATGGAAATTAACGTCGCAAAAATTAAATAATGTTGTGCGGAATAGCTAGTTTAAGTGAAAATCAGGACTTATCATCCCATTTTAAATCCATTGATCTTTTATTTAAATCCTTAAGACTTAATCATCCACAAACCGTGTCTTCTGTAAACGGTTGCGAGTCTCCACTTCTATTGGTTTAAGCGTTCTCCCCATCGATTTGCCAGGTAACTCTGTGGAGTATTTTTTCCCCCATCTTTTTCATAATTTATTGTGGGCATTTTGCTTTGTATTTTGACTTGTTTGTTGTGGTTTATACACTTGATTAAGACTATGTGCTATATATAGAGTGTAGTTGCTGTTTTTTTGTTGTTTAATTTTTGACCCTTTCCAGTCAGCTATGAATTAGCAAACCGCCCATTGGTAATTATAGTACTATTACCTCTGTATAAATTTGTTTATTTCTTTATTTGGTGAACGTATTATCACTTTCAAAATTTGTATTTCCCAATTAGTGTGCTTCTTGGGGTTTGTATAGTTTTTATTTATCGTAATAAAACATAATCTTGGTTTTTTGCATAATTTTTTTAGGCATTTTATAATTATCATAACAAAATCACCTTTAATATAGGACTCCATAAGAAATTCTATAGTGCGGCCAAAAAAATAATTAGAACTATGTATATAGTACAAATTTAATGCCTAGTTAATTAATTAATTCAATATAATAATAGTAGTTTTGATTTCTATTATTTAACATAATATTCAATTAAAATTAAAGTTGATTAGATATTTTTAGTTTGACCCAATACGAAAGTGTTGTTATCTATACATTAATTGGTGATAATTTTTTTTATTTATTACAATAGTATCATCCGATATATATTCAGATGATTCATTCGAACTTGAGCATATTATTTAGATCCTCAATTTTGTTTAAGAGATGTTGCATCTCCTCCATTTAATCCCAAATTAGAAAACTTGGTTAATTCTGATTTGTGTTGAGGCTCGATTATATCATATTTTGCTCATTTGCCACAGTTGGATTTTGTGTGAATTATTCTCTTTTGCATCCTTCGACCCTTGTTTTTTTTCCCCTCTAATCAGTTGCTAGAATTGAGATAACAAACTACAACCCTGATGTAATTGTGTGTTTGCATCGTGATGAAATAATAGTATAGTTTTCCAAAAAATTTGTAATATGTCCCCTTTTTTTTGTACTTTATCATTCTTTGTTTATCCCTTCCACATGCATGTCCCCATCTTCTAGTATACTATCATCGTTCTCTAGTTGCTTGTTGGGATCTGTTCTTTGTTGACTGCATGTGTTTGCTTGCCACTTTCTTGTTTAAGTGGCAATTGGTTGGTATAAGCGGCTAGTTGTATTTGCCACTTATATTTGTGACATGTTAGTATGTAAAGCATATAAAATATATTAGTGACCTAATTAGTAAGGAAGTTAGAGTTAGTTGCTTAGCTTAGTAACTGAATTGGTTAGTATTATTGTGTTATGTTCTAAAGTCTTTGTGTATGGTTGGGTTGGGGAAGTATGGAAGGCAATTGTGATAGGAGTTGGATGTACAATCATCTAACTCACAAAAAAAAAACTTACTTGAGTATTCTTGGAGGGTTTGGAAGGGTTCATCCAATTTGCTTCGGCGCATGCAACTAATTCAAGTACCGCAAGTAGTCGTCCGTGTGTGAAATGTAGGTATTTAAAATTTCAAGATCCAAGTACGGTCAGAATCCTTTTCTGTAGAAAGGGATTCATGAAGGATTATGAATGTCAGGAATGTCATGGGGAAGTCCGACAGATACCGAGAGGTTATTATGAGGACAGTAGTCATCGAGATGATCTTAATCAATATGAACAGTTGGTTATGGATGTGGTGGGACTGTCCATTGACCAATATTTTGATCCCATTACTCATGCTGAACCATTATACATGGGAGAGGATACCGGTACACATACTCAACCATCATACATGGGAGAGGATCCTAATCCGGAAGCCGATAGGTTCTATAAAATGCTTCAAGATGTGCAACGTCCATTATGTGAAGGTTGCGAACACATTTAAAATAGTGAACATTCATCGCTATCGGCTACCCTAGCAATACTAAGCTTGAAGAGTGATCACCATATGAGTGAGAAGTATTACAATGAAATGATGCAAATCATGGGTAAGGTTGTTCCTAATGACAAAATCTGACAAAGGATTTTTACCAAGAAAAGAAAAAGGTGAAGAGCTTGGGCTTAGATGTGAAAAAATTTATTGTTGCCCCAAAGGATGTATGCTGTATTACAAGGATGATGTTGAGCGAACCAATTGTAAATTTTGTGAACATGACAGGTAAAAAGTTGTGAGGAATGGAAGGAAAACCATCCTTCAAGCATTAAGCAAGATATGATACTTTCCTCTCATGCCCAGACTTCAGAGATTGTATTCATCATAACAAACAACTGCTCACATGAGATAGCACCGGGAGCATCGCAGGGATGAAAAATTTGTGACGCGTCTATCCGATGCCGAAGCTTGGCTTAAATTTGACGAGGCGAATCTTTTGTTTGTAGCGGATCCCCGTAATGTCTGTCTTGGTTTATGTTCGGATGGGTTCGCTCCTTTCAACAAGACAGGCATGAATTATTCTTGTTGGCCTATGATTGTGACTCCGTACAACCTCCCACCTTCAATGTGCATGAGAAGATAATTTTTGTTCCTTAACGCGTTAATCCCTGGGCCATCCAACCTAAAAAAGAAGATAGATGTATACCTCAGGCCTTTGATAGACGAGTTGAAGATGTTGTGGAGTGAAGAGGTTCTTACGTACGATGTATCATTGAGCCATAATTTCACCATGTAGGTTGCCTTATGACGACAAATAATTTCCCTGCATATGAGATGTTGAGCGGCTGGCAAACGTCAGAGAAGCTTGCATGTCTGGTATGTCTTGAATAAAATGTGGGTTTTAGCTTGTAATACAGTTGCAAGATATGTTGGTTTGACAAGCATCGATGATTCCTTCCCATCGATCATTGACTTAGGAAAAATAAAAAAGACTTCAGGCAGAATGTGGTCGAACGATCAAATCAACCTCGTCGTTTAAGTGGCCAAGAAATATGGGACACGGTGAAGCACATTAAAAGTGTTGAAGAGGGGGCTGCTTCCATTGAGCCTGAGGGATATGGCGTTCATCATCATTAGAACAAACACAACATTTTCTGGGATCTACCATATTGGAAAGATCAATTGTTAAGATACAACCTCGATGTCATACGTATTGAGAGGAATGTGTTTTGCAATATTCTGTACACCGTGATGGACACTAAGGGCAAGACGAAGGATACAGTCAACGCAAGATGGGACATAGAAGCGATTTGCAGAAGGCCCTCCAAACCTAGAGTGTCGTACACATTCAACAAAGAGTAGAATTTAGAATTGTTGTGATGGGTTAAAGATTTGGAACTCTCAGACGGTTATGCATCAAACTTGTCAAGATGTGTCGACATGCATGAGGCAAAATTATTCAGGATGAAGTCATTATTGTCATTTTATTTCCAGAGATTGTTGCCGTGGGCCTTCAAAACACTACTGAAGCATATATGTACTATTCTGATAGAATTTTCCATGTTCTTTAGAGAAATTTATGCTTCTGCGGTTAATGTTGAAAAGTTACAACACCTAGAGGCGAGAGTGACAATAACTCTATGCAAGTTAGAGATGGTGTTTCGTCCTAGCTTATTTGACTCAATGGAACATTTGCCTGTTCACTTGGCCTACGAAGCAAGGGTAGGAAGTCCACAACAATATAGGTGGATGTATCCGTTTGAGAGGTGATATATATTTCTTTTGCGTAGTTATTAATTGACCCACCTGGCGCTATAGTTTATAAATACCCTCTAATTGTCCATTATAGGTTTTTACGCACACTTAAGAAAAAGATAAAAATCAAAAGTACGTTGAAGGATCTATCGTTGAAGCATATCTAGTCGAAGAAGCCACTAAATTTGCATCATATTATTATCCCCCGGCATTATATCAAGATGGAGAGGGGTACCTCGCAACGATGATGGCGATGATACGAGTGGTCAGATATCAATATTTAATTTTTCAGGCCGAGTCGTGGGAAAACAATGTAGGTCAACTCTGGAAGGAAGAGATAAGCAAGTAGCGGAGTGGTACATTCTAAACAACTGTGAAGAGGCCGCCCTGTACTTATATAAGATTTCCTCTATTTTTACTGTTATGGTAAGTATTAAAGTATTGATTTCATTTCTTTGTTATAGTTACTTTTCTAATTGGGTCTGATCGACAAATCCTTTGATGTTGGATTCAGAAGTTGATCAATTCATGAATGCTGAGTTTCTTCAATGGTTTCGATCCTACTTCGTGGAAAACCAATCAGCTCCCCATGATGTTGCGTGGAGTTTATCTTACGGAGCTGCAAGAGTTGTTACTCAGTTCAGAGAATATGTAATCAATGAGCATCAGTTTGCAACTTTTGAAGGGAACAAAAATATGTCAAGTTGCAATTATGGTGTATGTTGTCGAGGTGGCCAAGTTGATGGGGTCGAGAGTGACTACCACGGGAAGTTAATTGACATAATTCAGTTGGAGTACCAGTAGGACAAGTCGGTGACTCTGTTTAAATGTGAGTGGTTCGATAACACTTCGCGTGGGACAAAAGTGGACAAATATGGAAATGTTGAGATCCACTGGTCAAGGAGATATACAGTTGGTTATGACCCATTCATACTTGTTCAATAGGCGGAACAAATTTATTATACATCATACCCCACATCCCGCCAAGGGTGGAGGGGAGTTATCAAAACTAAAACACGAAATATTATACCCAAGTCGAAAGAGTCAGAAACAAATGACTATATGGCTGAACCGTTCCAAGATGATGTGGAACATGTACTGCCCATAAATATTGTTGAGGATAATGTACCAAGCAATCTCTTTGATTCCACTGCAGAGTTAGAGTTGATTCCTATCCAGATTGACAATGAGGAATCAGACGATGAGGCACAAGAGATTTACTCTGGTAGTAAATATGGATTCGACGACTATGAGACTCCAGACGAAGGTGTGCAAGCAGAGGTTAAAGAACAGGAATCGTTCGGATGATTTGTGTTAGTTATTTGTTTATGACGATTTGTTATACTAGATACTCCGTTATTTCGCTATTGACATATTAAGTATATTTCTTATATTTATATATATTTTGACATAATGTTTATAAGTGTTCAGAGATGGAGCATTCAACAGGTTGTTCAGGTAGTGGTCATAGTGGTGGTAGAGCCCGACCCCATCCTATCAGAGGGGTAGGGCGACATCATCTGCCCCCTTTGTAGGTAGAGGGCTTAACTCTTCCCCAGAGCTATCGCCACTTAGTTTGTCATCTTCATCGTCTACTACCAACTTCGTTATTAGCTATATAGGTATGACGGTCACTCCCACTTATCCACAGCAAGGGGAAGAGCAGGTTTAGTTTACAATTTCTGATTGATTTACATATATTTTGTTAGGATTTTTTGAGCATCTATGTACTAACTTTTTCAATACTTCACATTTCTTCCTTCAGTACACTATGTCGTCTCGGAGCCAGGTCAGGGAATCTAGTTCCTCTGATACACCATTGTGGGGATCAGTTGATCCTGCGACAGGGCTGGTATGGATCCGTCCTGTCGGCACCCAAGAGTAAGTCATGTAAAGTTACTTGTAATATTATGATTTTTTACCTTTAGTTTGTATGCTAATATTTGGATCATTTCCTTTGTTTTCAGGTTTGAGCCTTATGGTTTGGTGACGAATTTCATAAGGGATCAAGTATTTTGTAATTTCAATCAGCCTTGGGCCAATTAGTTAGAGATTCCTCTAAATATTTCTGATGCTTGGTTTAATGACTTCTTGGTAAGTTATGTGCTTTATGGTTATTAATTTCTTCTCATCAAAATGCAAACTTATTAAGTAAATTTATAATTTGGAGCACTAATTGTTTATTATTGATTTTCAGGAAAAGTTTAAGTGGTTGCCTGGCCATCGAGGAAATTTGAAAAAAAGCGTATAACTACAAGGCAAGCTGGTGGTTGTCTGATCGCTTTTATAAGTTGAGAAATAATATAGGCAAGCAAACTTGGATTCAACCTGAGGCTGCAGAACAATTATTTGAAAGATGGGTTACCGATGAGAAATTTTAGCAGAAATGTGACTAAAATAAATTAAATAGGTCTCGAATTGATGGACTGTCATATACTGGTGGCTTCATGCCATTTAGTGAGCATTAAAGAAAAATTGTAAGTATATGTTATTTTTTATTTCGGTATTCAATATTTTGTACTTTGAAGTAATATATTAACGGTTATCATTTGTGTTTGCAGGCAGCTTCCAGGGAGGTACCTGCAAAATTGGTTGATTGGACTACCTTTGAGCGGATTCATTCTTAGGAGTCTGCAGATTGTGGGAAGCGCTGGATTAACGCCAAGTCTCAACAATTAGCGGTGAGACATTTCTTACATTTATTATTAGTTTCAAACACCAATATATTTATTTCATTTTACATGCCTTATTTGTGATGTATTTTTGTGCTTGTAGGAAACTTATGAGAAGCTGTTACAAGAGAAAGCCTTGCAGCTTGAGAAAGACTCTGCATCCTCTCAGTCTGATAACGAGAGTCTCTTCATTCAGGCTGCAGGCAAATTTGACAAGAAAGGGAAACTCTTTGGGATGGGTGCCTTTGCCAGCTGAGTGAAGTCTATGAAGTGTTCATCCAGTGGTATTAGAGGTGTTTCTGCAAGTAAACGTTATACTTTTGATATTAACTATTACATTTTCATTCCCTCGTCCATTAAAATGAAGTACAAAAAATAAACTAACTTCGTAATGTTGGTTTTACAGATGATAAGAGGGTGAAAACGTTAGAATAGCTGGTGAGTCAGCAAGCAGATCAGCTGAATTAGCAAGGACAACAGGCCCAGAAACCGAGGCAAGCATCGGATGAATGAGCAAGCGCAGATGATCAAGCAGATGCAGGCTCTACTCCAGTCCCTAATGAAGGACAAGAGTACGGGGTCGGCTCCTGATGATGATGATGACCATACTACTGCTGTTTAGATGTTTTTTAGTCCATTTTGTTGGCAACATTATTATTTATATTTCATTTTTTATATGTAAACTCTTAGGATTGCTATTATATATTTTCATTATATACATTTCTTTTTTATTTTGTACTTTTTTATATAATTTTTATTATTTTTTAAATTAATTGATTTTTGCGACGGAATTATAATGTGTGTTTTGTGGAGAAAATAATATTCCGTCGCAAACTCTAAGATTTGCGACGAAATTCTAATTTCGTCACAAAACTCAGAGTTTGCGAAGGAATTGGAATTCTGTCACAAATCTCAGATTTTGTGACGGAAGTGGAATTCCGTCGCAAACTCTGAGTTTTGCGACGGAATTCATATTTAAGTCGCAAAAGATTCCCTAACGAAAAATCACTATATTTATAACGGCAGTTTTGTCCATATTATTTTTTTTTTTGTAGTGGCCATGGTAGTCAAAAACACGATTTAAAACGTAAAATCACCGTTTTTACGTTTAATTTTTAGCAAAATGCTTTTCGTTTGAGTAAAAAATGTAAACCTCATAAAACGTTAAAAACGCTGTTGTTAAACATAAAAACGCACCGTTTTTTAAAAAAATATATGTAAAAAAATCTGAAAAACTTATTATTTTATCATCGTCTTCCGAGTATTTAAAAGAAAATTAAAGCCTTTAATATGTATAGTTTGAAAATTGGATTACTACTTACCTTTAGCTTTGATTTCAAGATGCCTCTTTGGTGAAATAGAAGTGAGCAAAGTTTTTTTTATATATATATATATATATATATATATATATATATATATATATATATATATATATATATATATATATATATATATATATATATATACTGTGAGTAAAATCTACGTTTTGTATTACGACTTTACGTTTTACGATTTTTCATTCTTCTTCCGTTTTTAGGTAAAAACTCGTTTTTAACAACCTTGGTAGTGGCTTAGCTTGTTGATGGTAACAAATGACTCAAGTACTGAGGATCTTAACCACGTGTTCCCTTCTATTGTAGCCAATGCTTCCACCCCCACTACCAATCCATCTATTGCGTTGAATGGCGAGAAGATACGAGAAAATAACACCGGGGAAGGATCTTGATGTCATGAAGGAGGTTCAAAAAGAAAATTAAGAGAGAGGGGAGGAAACGTACTATAGATGAAACAAGAAAGATCAAATTTTGAAATCTGACAAATTCACAATTTGTCCTTTCTTGTTTCACCTCACAGTAAATTCCCCCCTCTCTCGTAATTTTCTTTGAACCTCTTTCATGACAACATGACACTTCCCAAGTGCTCTTTTCTCTTATGCCATCTTGTCATTTAGAGCAATAGATGGATTGGCAGAGGGGTTGGAGGCACCATCTATGCCAGAGGGGGCGAAATGGTTAAGATCCTCAGTACTTGAGGTACATAACCATTATTAAGTAAAACCCGTCACTTAATATAAGTCCAAGAAAATTAATAGTGATAGTAATTAGTAACCGTCATATTCTTGGAAATTATGCCCTAGGGGCAAATCATTGTACTTTAAACGTTATTAATATTTAAAGTATTTCTTCTTTTTGTTATCATATTATTTGCATGTTTGTTATGATAAGCCCATGATCCTTCAGACATATCATATAGATTGTCCTAAATGTCCCTGGTTGGTCATTTATGCGGGAGCAAAGATGAAATAAGACCGGTATGACTTTGATGAGAATTGAGATACGAATCAAATTCATAGGCACTTGTGGAAGTACAAGGTCTTGGATCGACCCTCTATGAGAAAGCTACATGGATTTAGTCATAAGCTTATCTCATATATAACCGCGTCACAACACCCTTTGACCTACGATCATCATGGATTCCTACATGAGAGTCGCTGATTTTTGAATGGTGATGATAAAGGCTTTGATCGGGTTCAGAGGTTTTCATGCAGAGGAATGTAAATGGTCAAGACGGAATTTGTCCCTCACATCTGTAGAGAGATAATACCAGGCCCCTCGATGAGTGAGTCAGGAAGTTGATATTATCCATACCTCATCCTTGACCAAATTATCACGTGACAAAAGGGATGTGACATGGTTGTACGATAGGTTGTATCGTATCATCAATCCCCATATGAATTAGGTAGTCACAATGTCTTGCTAGAGGCCGCTTGCTAGGCTTGTGAAATTGGTGATCAGGTTGGCATTGCCAATCTCATGTGGGCTTTGTAGAATTCGCACACAAAAGTAGCCCAACAAGAGCAATAGTGTTCAGATTCGTTGAATCTTAGATATATCTAAGATCTAATGAATACAACATTTAATCTATAATATATATATAAATAATTTCGAAATTAAATAATAATAATATTATTTAGATATTGATATTATTGTATAGTATTTGTTTTGTATTTAATTTATTTGATAAATTAAATAACCAAAATAAATAGAGATATCATTTATATAATTTAATTTGAATTGAGATACAGTATCTCAGATTTAATTAAATAGACAGATATCATATCTCAGATTTAATTTTCGAATAGAGATATCATATATCTGATTTAATTTGAATTGAGATTAGTATCTCATATTTAATTAAATAGACAGATATCATATCTCAGATCTAATTTATAAAGATAAATTAAATCAGCAGGCTTTTAATTTGGATTAATTGAATAGATTTGATTGGATATGTTGGACATATTTAATTAATATCCAAATTCGAATTCAAGCTTAATTGAGATTAGTCTTGAATATTTTAATACGGCCCAATTAGAGTTTTAGAAACTCTATAAAAGATATTGATCTAGTCGTATTAAGAGAACGAACCGACAAGCCGCGAAAGAAATCCTAGAGAGAAAAACGTGAGACACAAAGTGTAAGGGCGCTAGCATGACTGCCGTTCGTGTTGGAAGCCATTCGGTGTGGATACCGGTAAAGGGAGTGGATTCGTAGAGTCGGCTCCTAGAGATTGATCGAGTAAGAAGGTGTTAGCCCACAAGTTCTCAAGGCACGCATACCAGTTCGAATAGGTACGGTTTTTCTTAACTAACCCGATTTAAATGCCGTTGATAGATCCTCTTAATGGGGCTCGTAAAAATTTAATGGATGAATTCCTTCTGCTGTGTGTACGGATCCCTACACATATTTTGTCTCACAAGAATGACATTTGTTAAGCAAAAATCGTCATGAAACAACAACAAACGCCATGATAGTTTGAAACCTTTCCCCTTCCACACACTGATGATAATAATTTGACCCGGCCTTCATCTCCCTCCTTCGATGATAAGGATGTGGAAGAGGACAAACAAGAGGAGGATGAATAGGACAATGAGGATGGCGGTCATCCTTATCTTCCTGTTCATCCTCCTTTTCTTCGTCTTCTTATCATTAGAGGAGGGAGATGAAGTTAAACATTAATAATTCACAGTTATTAATTAAGAACCGTAAAGTATTTTTGCTAGCATACTTAACAGTTCCAAGTTAATATTGTAGTTGATTATGAAATTAACAATAGACACCAATAAATTAAAAAAAAATGTCAAATACATAATGGTTATTAATAATTAACCGTCGTCATTTTTAAAATACAATGATCTTTAATACTTAAAGACTTAACGACTCGATAATCCACGAAACCCTCTTTATGTAAATGTCTAAAAACTGAACTTTACTTCTTTATACTTCCATGTAAACTTCTCAAAGCTAACCTGTGATTCAACAAAACATCATAGACAAATGCAAGAGAACTTCTGATTTACCATCTGGCAAAAAACCAAAAGATGAACTCCCTTCGCCAACAAGCATTGAAGGTCTCATATGTTAGAACTCATGTTTTGATGATAACAAATATTAGAAATATTGTTTTGAAGGATTAAATAACTTGGAAGATGTGTTGATATAGATCACTCGAGTAAGGACATGTCACTAGAGTGATGTTTGCAAACTTTTTCACCAGAAGGTAACTGGCTAGTGAATAAATGATTTTGTGAAAATATGTTAGTGCACTCTAGTGTTAGTTGTGACACTCTAGTGATAAAATGAAATTCTATAATGATATCAAGGTACTTGATGTTAACTTCTTGTTCTTAAACGAAACATATGTTCAAATACTCGAGTGATGCTCAACAAGTTTCAAGGTACCTGATAGTAACTCCATATTCTTAATGAGATATTTGATCAAGCACTCGAGTGATGTCCACAAAAATATCAAGTTACCATTCAAAAATAGGATAAAGAGTCTTTTGAATGTCAAGGATTACCTGAGTGACACATATGGCACTCGAGTGATGTCTACAAAAAGGGATCTCTCAAGTTACCATCTAGTAACTGGATAGAAAGCTTTCTTTAAGAATCAAGGATCACTCGAGTACAACAATGTCACTCAAGTAATATTTGTAAACTTGATCTATCACTATTAAGTTACCGGCCAGTGATTAAGTTATTTGAAAGTCACTCGATTGACCTAAAGTCCGCTCGAGTAGAATAGTGTTACACTGGAGAGTTACCAGATAGGAACTCGACAAATTATATTGTATCTTTCAGACTTCTTAAGCAGTTACCAAGTAGTACCTCTCTGGGATGAAACATCACTCGAGTGATAAAGTGTCACTCCAGTGATAGTGATAACAGACTTTTGAAATAGCATCTTGGAAATTTTGATACCTACTCTAAGTGTGATATAACTAGCTACAAGACGTCCTACTATTTCTAAATATTACTAATTACACTTATGTATAAGTTTCACTTAACCTTGGATTAAACTCAAAATCACATAAAGTACTTTTGTGTCAGAAGCATTAAATGCAGTGAAGCTCATCCAATCTAAATGCTCTCTTTCACCAACGACTATATCACCTATCTAACATACACATTCAAATACTTAAATGGTCATTAGTTCCTTCCAAGCTATAAAAACATAAGCATTCAAGATAGAGCCAACTACCTACGACTAAGTTCATTGTTGCATTAAGTTCGTGTGCTCCGTTCTTATGGTATTCTTATGATATTCTCTGTACTTTAGTGTTTATCACATGTACTCTTTAGAGAGCAATTGTAAACTCATTTATTATTTTTATCGTGAGTTACTCAAGGTAGTAGGACCATGAATGTGGGCTTTGATTACAAAGTGTAAGGAGGAGTGAGTGTCCTAGGAAAGGAACTTGCTTGTACTGAGGCACTTAGAGCCTTGTGAATTTAAGGACATTAGTGAAACTCTCAGTAAGGTCTATGAGGACTAGACATAGGTCAAGTGGATTGGACCGAACCAGTATAAATCTTGTGTGTTCACTATCAGTGATATCTCTCTAAATCTACCTTCTCCATTAAGTCTCTGTTTAAGTTTGTACTTAAGTTTAAATTTTTAATATCACCCAATTCACCCCCTATTGGGTGAAATGTTTGAACTAACATTTAATATCAGAGCAGGTCTTCTTATTTTCAGGTTTAACAGCCTTAGAAGGATCCGATGGCAAGTATGGGTGAAGGGATACTTCCCGATGGAGCTTCAATCACTAGACTACCAGGTTTTTGTGAAGAACATTTCTCATTCTGAAAAGCCAAGTTCAAAGTGTAACAACAAACGAATATGGTCTCTGGCAAGTTATACAAAATAGACACTATGTTCCTATGAAAAGAGAAGGAGAAAGAATGATTCCAAAGACATTGGTAGAATTTGATCATAATGACAAAAAATTGGTGACTCTCAACAACAAAACCGTTCTTATGATCTAAAGTTCTTTGAACTAGAAAGAGTACTTCAAAATTTGTACTCTTCCCTTTACCAAAGATATGTGGGAGGCACATGAGATTGCTCATGAAGGTACCCAGGGATTAAGGAAAACAAGGTCAATACTCTTATCACTGAGTATGACTTGTTCTGAATGAAGCCAGAAGAAAGCATTGCGAACTTGAGTTCAGATACACTCATATTGTCAATCCACTATTTAGAATCCTCTCAGAATATGAAGGGAAACAAAAATTCAAAAGGGAGCTGGAAGAAATAGATGAGAAGAAAAAGAAAGGAGTAGCTTTGAATGTAGTCAAAAGAAGAAGAAGAACTTGAAGATGATGAGATGAGAATGATCGTAAGAAGATTCAAAAAGTTCTACAAGAAAGATCAAGGATTCAAACCTTAAGCGTGGTCTTTAATTACAAAGTATAAGGGGGAGTGATTGTCCTAGGAATAGAACTTGCTTGTATTGAGGCACTAAGAGCCTTGTGAATCTTGGGATATTAGTGAGACTCTCAGAAAGGTCTATGAGGACTAGACATAGGTCAAGTGGATTAGACCAAACCAGTACAAATCTTGTGTGTCTTCTATATGTGATATCTCTCTAACTTTACCTTCTCCATTAAGTCTCTGTTTAAGTTTGTACTTAATTTTAAATTTTTAATATGACCTAATTCACCCCTCTTGGTTGAAAGGTTTGAACTAACATCGTCCACACAATCTACGAGCTCTATCATATGGTCCAAGTGCGAGAGCAAGGATGCATGAACCAATACTTGAAGGAACTAGCCTCTCTCATTAGCTCTTTGAATGAGAAGGTTGACAAGTTACTTGAGAATGAAGAATATGATGATTCAAAATATTCTTAAAACATCTTCGTAACTTTTTATTTTTAGTTTGTTTATTTACTTTGTCTTTTTTTATTGTTGTAAAATAGTGGTTGCATAATCAACCACCAATTTTTTTTTTTAAAAAAAGAGGTATATACATTATGGTATTTAGTAACAACTATCACTTATTAGAATATCACGCATATACATAACGATTGTACTTTGTAACCATAATATATTGTCTCACAAGAATGACGATTCTTACCGTAAAATCGTCATGAAACGTTAGATGAACAAATAAACGATTTGTCTTATAACTTCATATCAGAAAAACAACATAACGGTTCCTCTTAAATAATCATAAACTAAACGGTCCAAACATTTCCCTTTCCCTACACTTATAATGAGAATACTATGTGCTTTTTTGTTCTTCGATAATTAGTACAAGAACCTTTTCATTACCTACCACTCTACACAATTGCTTCTCTTCAACTTCCAATGTGTGCAATGATGGTCCGAACCCATCACTTCCAATTTGTATAAACTCTCAATTTCCTTATGTTTATCGTTCTCCTCTATTATTTTAATGGCCAAGATGCAACGTCATGTTGAAGACTTGCTAGAAAATCTATTGCGTCATCCTCCTCTTATACCTTTTCCCCTCCTCCACAATCACCACCACCTCTTTATCCTCTTTCTCCTCCTTCACAATCTTCGCCTCCGCCTATAACTCTGCCTCCACCTCAAGTAGAGGCAATGATGCAACATGCAAAACACATTGACCATGAAGTAAGCAGGTTGGATGGATATTTGTTGATTATGAACAGGAAGACCAATCTCATTCTTGACAAGTATAGGATTGGCCACCATGATCTTGACATACTCCCAAATGAATTAGGCCACTCCTCTAATGACGAGTAGCATGGGGATGTGTGGTTTGCTATGAATTTATAGAACTTTTGATTCATTCAAATTGAACAATACAAAAGTTTTTACAACAGACCTCAAATCATCTATCAGGAAACTAGTCACCATAGGGTGCTATTTTTTAGATTTATTTTTATAAAATATAAAATGTAATTATTTGGTCACTAGCTACCAAATCTTTGTTTAAAAAAAATAACATATCTCACAGTTATTAACTAGTAACCGTGACATATGTATATGTTAAAATAATAACATAACTCGCAGTTATTAACAAAGAACTGTAATAAATATAAACAAATAAATATTAGTTTTATGGATATAACCGTTATGTAAGGTCTTCGGCACAACAACCTAAAAAACCGACCATTCCTCTTCTATTTAAGTTTTTGAAGAACAACACAATTGACACTTAGTTTGTTTGAACGAAAACCTCCAACATCATAACCCTAGTACTCCAACATCATCTTAATTCTCTATGACAGTTGCGCTAGTCAATACCTTCACACTTGTGTTAATGACTACCAAGCGAGATGTATTTGCTTGCCCTAACTTGCATTTTTGTTCTTTGTGAGCTCTAGCTAGGTCGCATTCCTTTGGTGCCTTGTTCTCCTTATTCAATTGAGGTTCCTTTATAAAGTTATGATATGATAAAGCATTCAAGGTGACATTAACTTGCTTTGATGGATCATGTTTTTTTTTTTGAAAACTTATTAATGCTCTGATTGATGGTTCATTTCCTGTTATAGGAAGTTGTCAACCCACACTACTAGAAAATAGCAAAATGGCGACGAAATTTGTGACGAAATTGTTTCCGTCGCAAATTGTGCCAACTTTTGTGACGGATGTAGGTACCTGTTGCAACTTGCGACGTATTTTATAAATCTGTCGCAAAGTTTTGAGTGGGTGGGGAGAAAAATGCTGTTTTACGACGGATGACGTAATCCGTCGCAAAATGACGCCAAAAAATCACGCCTTTTTTCGACCGAAAGATATTCCGTTGCAAAATTAAGTGATTTTACGACGGAAAACTATTCCATTTCAAATCGTAAGTTATGCTTCGTTTTAGATCCGTGAGCTCCAGATCTCACATTTGTCGTTCTCTCTCAATCTCCGCTGACAACTCTCCTCTCTGGGTTCATCTCCGCTCGTCTTCCCTTCCGCTCGAAACTACCTCCGTCGCGTCTTCCAATGTTGCTCGATGTTGACGCCTCACCGTTTGTTTCCGCCTCCTCGTCCGGTGCTGCCTCCCTTTCCATTTCCAGTCGCCGCTTCCCCTTCCGTTTCCGGTAATAGTATATCACCTCTCTCTAATTTATGACAATTTAGAAACATTCATTTATGGGACTTCAAACAAGTAGACCTCTTTCTTTGAATCCCACTTGCCTCTTTCTAATTGGTATGAACCAATATAGTTTATTCATGTGGAGCTATCAATCATGCATGTATTTTACTTTGAAAATTTATTGCCATTTTTTTTAAATGTAAGAATTCTCATATTTTGTCGCCCATGTTTGGGGCTATGCGTTGGAGTCTCAAAACTGTGTTTTGGCAAAGAGTGTTACTTTTGTCATAACATAGTTATGAAACTACTCTAACATAGCTGCAAATACACACTCACTATTCATCTAAAATTTTAAAATTTGAAAATTGATAGGGTTAAGATTCTATTTTGCTAGAAAGTTTTTGCATAAGAACTATAGGTATTCATAAGCTTTTTTATATTGTTCACCAATTTTTTTTTTCATATGAATATTGCCTATTGCTTCATGTGTGTAAAAAAGGGAGCAAAGTCATCATAACTGTTAAAATACTGATGTTGATTATTAACATTTTTAATAGTCAAGGGTGAGGCGATATTACTTTATAATAGTATATATGTTTTCCCCATGCTTTGTAATATGTCCCCATTTTCTTTTGTAATTTCCCATTCTTTGTTTGCCCTTTCCACATGCATGTCCCCATCTTTTGGTGTATTATCCTCATTCTCTGGTTTCTTGCTGGGATGTTCTTTGTTGAATGCATGTGTTTGTTTGCCACTTTCTTGATTAAGTGGCAATTGATTAGTATAAGTGGCTAGTTGTATTGGCCACTTATATTCGCGACATGTTAAAATGTAAAGCATAGAAAATATATTAGTTAGTTAATTTCCCATTCTTTGTTTGTAACATTTCCTCTGTTTTCAGGTTTGAGCCTTATAGTGTGGTTGTGGATTTCATGGATAAACAATTATTCCATAATTACAATCACCCTTAGGGCAATTGGTCAGAGATTCCTCAAGGTGTTCGCGATGCTTGATTCAATGACTTCTTTGGTAAGTTATGCGCTTTATGGTTGTTAATATCTTCTGATCAAAATGCAAACTAATTAAGTACTTTTATAATTTGGAGCACGAATTGTTCATTATTGATTTTCAGGGAAAGTTTAGGTGGTTGGCTGCTCATCGGGGAGATTTGAAAAAAGCTTATAACTACAAGTTAGGTCGGTGGTTGTCTGATCGGTTTTATAAATTGAAAAATAATAAAGGCAAGACGACTTGAATTCATCCTGAGACTGCAGTACAGTTATTTGAAAAATGGGCCGTTGATGAGAAATGTCAATAGAAATATGTGCAAAATAAGTAAAATAGGTCTCGAATGGATAGACCCTCATATATTGGGGGTTCCATTCCAATAAGTCAGCATCGAAGAAACATTGTATGCATACGTTATTTTCTACTTCAGTATTCAATATTTTATACTTTAAAGTAATTAATTAACGGCCATTATTTGTATTTGCAGGAAGCTTCTGGGACGTACCTTCAGAATTGGTTGATTGGGCTACCTTTGAGCGGACCCATTCCCAGGAGTCTGCAGATCGTGGGAAGCGCTGGATTAATGCCAAGTCTCAGCAATTAGCAGTGAGACATTTATTATATTTATTATTTGTTTCAGATACTAACATCTTTATTTCATTTTACATGCCACATTTCTGATGTATTTTTGTGCTTGTAGGAAACCTGGGAGAAGCTGTCACAAGAGAGAGACATGCAGATTGAGAACGACCCCACATCCTCTCAGTCCGATAACGAGAACCTCTTCATTCAGGCTGCAGGCGGATTTGACAAGAAATGGAGAGTGTTCGGGATTGGTGCCTCTGCTAATCAAGTGAAGGCTACCAAGCGCTCATCCAACCATATTGGAGGTGTTTCTGTAGGTAAACGTAATACTTTTGATATTAATTGTTACATTTTCATTCACTCGTCCATTTAAGTGAAGTAAAAAAAATAATCTGACTTCCTAATTTTGTTTTTGTAGATGAGCTTAAGAGGGTGAAGGCGTTAGACCAACAACTCACTGCTACCACACAACAGCTGGAGGCTATGACACAACTAGTAAATCAACAAGTAGAGAAGATGAATCAATAAGAGTAGATGATGCATCAGCAAGCGGAGATGATGAAGCAGATGCAGGATCTACTCCAGTCCCTAATGAAGGACAAGAAGGGTCGACTCCTGGTGATAATGATGACCATACTGCTACTGTATAGATGTTATTTATGATTTTTTTGTTCTTTTTATTCCATCTTGTTCGCAACATTGTTGTTTATATTTTGTTTTCTCTTTATATACTCTTTTATGATTGCTATTATATATTTTTCATCATATACACTTCTTTTTTATTTCGTAATTTTTTTTTCTAGATGCTGCTAAGGAAGAAACGTAATAAATATATATATTTTATATAATTTTATTATTTGCGACGGATTTAGTACATAATTCTATTGCAAATGGTTGCAAAATTCCGTGTTTTTTTCCTGTGAAATACATTTTGCAACGGATTTATTAGATAAATCCGTCGCATAATTCCTAAATTGTGATGGACTGTATTTCCGTCACAAAATTTGAAATTTGCGACGAAATATTTTTTTTCCGTCGCAAAAAACAATTTGCGGCGACAATTTTTTCGACGGACCACTACAAAAAAATTCTTTTTTTGCGACGGATTCAGTCCGTCACAAAAACTCTCATCACAATTGCGACGGAAAATGAAAATTCCGTCGCAAATCCCAAAATTTGCGACGGAATATGATTCCGTCGCAAATGTTGATTTTTGTGATGAAATCATTTTCCGTCGCAAATCTCGACATTTTTTTTAATTTTTTTTAAAAAGACATATTTTTCAAAATAATTAAAAAAAATCCATATAAAATATTAAAAAAATAATGTATATCATAAAAATATATAATAACAATCATAAAGAGTTTTACATAGAAAAACAAAATATAAATAATAATGTTGCGAATAATATAAACTAAAAAAATACCTTAAATTACAAATATGAAAATGAATTACAAATATAAATGAGAATTACAAATTACAACACATAAAAATATGAAAATGAATTTTTATTTTATTGCTAATTTAATAAAATATAGATAATACTATATAAACTACATTTGATTCTTATATTTTCTTGAATATTAAATCAAATATTGCTTTAGATTCTTACATACCGATCATTGCATTCACATTAATTTTATAAAAGGAGAAGAGAGAATAATTAATTTTATTTAAATTTTGAAATTTAAATGCTCAGAGAATGTTGAAGAAATGCACTAAACATCATAAACTCAACCAATTCTCTCTTCTAAAGTAAGATAAAAGTTAGCCTCCTCAATGCAATGCCTTGCATTATATATTCATGTAAACAAATAGAGTGGCATAATCCCACCAAAAGAAAAAGGAGGGATATAAAATAAAGTGATTCTAATTTCTAAATGACATTTATATATTATTATATGATGACTGATACATTTGGTAATTTTCTTTTTAAAAGGAAGGCAAAATGATTCTTGAGACTGTAGTTTTCTTTAATTTTTAATATAGTATATACGTATTTTCTCTTTTTAAATTTTTTTATTTCACTCGTTTATCACAATTAGCCCATGTAACTTTGTTCTCTTAGAATTGTTTGTCCATATATAGAAGAGTAATATTAAATCATTTAATAATGTAAAAAAAAATACACTAGCACCAAATAAAAATTGGAAAAAAAAACTACAAATACCTTAAAAATGGTTTTTCATAATAATACAAAGCAACTATCTAACAATAAATGATAAAAAAGTTGAAAAAAAGTATTCAAACTTACCTAGCGAAGCGGCGACGGCGGAGACCAGAAGGCGTGGCGACAGGGGTGTTGACGGGGACCGGGGGCGACGGCGGCACGACAACAGAAGGTGGAGGACGAACTGTGAAGAGGGAGAGCGCAGAGGGAGGGGCGGATCGTGAAAATGAAGGAGGAAGAAGAAGTTGAGAAATTTAAAATGATTTTGCGACGGAATTTAGATTCCGTTGCAAGACCAAGGGTGTTGCGACGGAATCCCAATTCCGTCGCTAAACCCAAAAGGGGTTTTGTGACGGAAATTTTAATTCCGTCATAAACATTAAGGTTAAATACCTAATTTGCCATGAAAGTATTGATAAGGGGGCACTTAGCACCTGGAAGTTTTTTGGGTACCAAATTTGCCCAAAACTAACGGAAGGTCAAACAAACGTTTGCCATGTTGGATTTTTTTGGGTTAAATACCTAATTTGCCACGAAAGTATTGATAATGGGGAACTCAGCACCCGGAAGTTTTTTTGGTACCAAATTTGCCCTGGAAGTATAATAAAGGTAGCAAATTTGCCCAAAATTGACGGAAGGTCCACGTAGGTCGTTAAAATGCCACATGACTTGGAAAGAAACACAGTGGAGACAGTGTCGGTAGGACCATTGTGAACACTATGGCTCTCCGATGTGGGGCTGAGGACCTGCCAAGCAGTGTGGCAAATTCATACTAAACGATTTGATCCCTTAGACCCTTACAATTTCTCAATTCTCAAATCTTCAGGTATTGCCTCCTCACTCCCCCCCCCCAAAAAAAAATTCCTTATTTTGTTTCTCTGAAATTTTACGATTTGGTGAAAATTTTGACAATCCATATGACCATCTCTAACTGGGTTTATTGGCGGTTTTTTATTTATTTATCTTGACTCGGAGAACTATTTGGTTTCTTGGTAGAGCATTTTTTAGAGTACAATGGGAATACAAAATTGTTCTAGGAATTATCTCTAACTGATGGCTTTTGCAGATCCAGAGCTAATTCTAACATCCCGTTTGAAAATTTCTGGGGATCGAAACCAATCAGATCTGAAGCAGAGGAAGGTCGCAAACAGAGTTGGTAGGCATTGTTGTGGAAGTTGGCGTACCTATCGGTGAAGGAGTGGAAGAAAATTCAGAAGCACGAACCGCCGAAAGCGAGAAGGAAGAGAGAGAGAGATGAATGAGGTGCTGATGTGGTTACATGATCCGACATATGACTCACCCTCCACTGTGTTTCTTTCCTAGCCATGTGGCATTTTAACGATCTACGTGGACCTTCCGTCAGTTTTGGGCAAATTTGCTACATTTTTTATACTTCCGGGACAAATTTGGTACCAAAAAAAAATTACGGGTGCTGAGTGCCCCCTTACCAATACTTCCGTGGAAAATTAGGTATTTAACCCAAAAAAATCCGATGTGGCAAACGTCTGTTTGACCTTCCGTTAGTTTTGGGCAAATTTGGTACCTTTTTCATACTTTCGGGGCAAATTTGGTACCTAAAAAACTTCCGGGTGCTGAGTGCCCCCTTATCAATACTTCCATGGCAAATTAGGCCTTTAACCCTAAACATTACTATTTTGCGACGAAATTTATATTTTGTCGCAAATACCCCTAAACTTGCAACGGTAAAAATTCCGTCGCTAATAAGTTGTTTTCTAGTAGTGGACCTTGATCCATCACAAATGGTTTTTATGATGGAAATTTGCTATTTTGCGACGGATTTAGTCCATCGCAAATTTTGGAATTTTTTTTTTTGTAGTGCCATTGCTTTGGCTAAAGGTTCCTACTTTATTGATCTTTTTTGAAGTAACTTCTGGAGATATGATCCCTAAAGAAAATACATCTCCTTGTTTTGGAAGTATCTATATCTTCAGAAGTTACTTCAAAAAGTTCAATAGGTGTGATGAATAAACTACTTCATGTGTATTGATAAGAGTCATATATAAACAAGTTCTATGAATAAACTAGTTTAGATGTACCGAGAGTTATATACAAACAAGCTTTGTGAATAAACTAGTTTAGATGTACTAAGAGTCATACACGAACAAGCTCTGTGAATAAACTAGCTTAGATATACCAAGAGTCATACATGAACAAGCTCTGTGAATTAACTAGTTCAGGTGACATATTGAATTTATTGTTGTGAAGTTATGTTTTTTTTTTGACATCCTATTATTGTTGTGTCTGAAGGTTCGTCTCTTGTCTTTCTATTGAGCAGGTGGTGCCAAATTAAATACTATGAAATTTAATATTGTGATCAGTCCTAGATATTTAATGTGAGAGTTTCTGAGCTACTTGGTTATATATATATATATAGGGTTTATCATTTGTCATGTCACTTGACATAAAATTATGTCCAGTGAGCCCAAAACTACGTCGTTTTGGGAGTTAAAGAAATTAATGAAATGTATTTTTGTATTTTTGTTTTAGTATTTATTATATGAATTTTACTAAAAGATCCTTCATTAATTCCCTTGAACCAAAACTACGTCGTTTTGAGAGTTCATTAATTCCTTTAACCCCAAAACGACGTAGTTTTGGAGTGACTTGACATAACCTTATGTCAAGTTATATGACAAATGATAACCCTAGATAGATAGATAGATAGATAGATAGATAGATAGATAGATAGATAGATAGATGTGTGTGTGTGCAGTATGTATAATATAGTAGTCCTTCCCACATCGAGAGCGATGCAATTTGGATGGATATATTTTTTGGGCTTTGTGCTAGAATTAATGGCACTCCTAATCTATATAAGTAATAATGTAAGTGTTCACCTAGACCTTGTGTTTTTTGAGCAATTAAGCCTGAAAAACAAAGGAAGATAGGGGAAAAAAACAAAATATCCCTATTAGAAATGGCGTAGGAGTTTTGCAAACCCTTGAACTCAAGTGTTTGCATATCCCCTCCTCTACTCTTTTTGATAGGGGTATATGTTTTTTTTTTCCAGAGTCACTTTCTTTCTAGGGGTTAATTTATGTGAGGAGACACAATTATATATAGGTCAACAATTACATTATCATTTATACATGTCAACAGTTGCCATTGATTCTCCTCACAAAGCCTATAATGTCTTAATCCATGCCAAATTTCATAGCCACACGATGTGGAAGGTACTGTTGTTCTATTATATATATAGAGGAGATCAACTAGTACATAAACTTTCACTTAAAGAGTCTTATATCCATATCACGGTTATTATATAAAAATCGTCATGTATTATAAATGTTCACGGTTCTTATTTATAAACGTTATTTATGTACTTAATAAATAACGATTGTCTACGTGAGACCATTATTAAATTTTATTAAAAGTCACGGTTCTTATATACAAATTGTTATATATGTTACTAGATAAATAATAGTTGTAAAATGAGACTGTTATGTATCATGCAAGTATTATAATATATAATGACGGTTATTTATGTATGCCCGTTAATTATTATCGCATCAATGGTGTAACATCTCATTTTTAAAAGCAGTATAATTTTTTTTTCATCAGAGTAGAGCATCGGAGCAACTGATATATATTCAAAATGCCGTAAGTCTGGTTAATTACTGAAGCGGTACAACAACCGAGAGTTTTTGAAGTAAATATCAACAGAAAGTGTCTCCCTGGCGATCCCCACGCCGTGGCAACAAAAGATAGTCTCCAGCCGGATCTCTAAGCTTGCTGCTTTCCTCTCTCCTCGGTCCTCAGTCCTCTTGACCCTGACGCTATGTTAAGAGCTGAGGTCCGCATCGGACCTCAGGTAACGGTTAACCTCATGCTTACATACACTATATATGCATTACAGATATTCATATTACACAAAAAATAAGCATATCCCAACAACACATAACCCCCTGGCAGATGTGTCACACCTAGTTATCGTGTCACACCTAGCAGCCGTTTCACACCTAGCAATCGTTTCACACCTAGCAATCGTATCCCAATACCCAGCAAGCATAACAACAGTACATGAACATATCACAGAGCTATCAACTACCTCATATAAGCATACCATACACATAGCACATATACGCATACAATAAACATCAGCGTTAGTGTTACAGTACGCGAACGTACCTTCGTTGACGGTATTCGGTATGTCTGTTGGTCAGTACGTAATCACAGGTATCCTATAAGGATAATAACGTTTCTATTAATGACCAATCATTATAACAGACATTCTAGTCCTAAATTACCATTTTACCCCTGACTTTCCTAATCGGCGAAATTTCGCCAGAACTTCGTTACTTTGACTCTAATCTTCCAAAATTTTGCCATAACTCTTTCTCCAACATAATTTTCGAAATATATATCATATTTAACCCTAAAACATGATATCTACAATATCTTGGAAGATTAAAGATCAAAACAACAACTACCCTAGAACTTCAGAACTACCGAACTAAAGACTAAGAACCAGAAGAACTTACCCTTGAAGAACTTCCTACTCCTTCTCGAGCTTCTCTCTCTAACTTCTCTCAAGGATTGTTTGTGAATTGGTGAAGAATGAAGAGAAGTGAAGGGGTCTATTTATAGGCAAACTACATGGATCTTAACCTTGGATCTTCTTTTTATCAATCAACGGTTAAGAAGATGAAAATGTGGCTTCTTGAGAATCACTCATTTTCCCTTCTTTTCTACCACACAAACCGTCCCCCCTTGTCATCCTATGTCACCAAGGTGATGTCATCTTGTGCTTTATGGTATTCAACCGATAAAGTTCCCTGATCGGTGTTCTAATCGCGTAATCTTGAAGAATCTCAGAAATTCCTTAGCATAGCCCTGAAGATCTAAACTTCCTCTTTAAAAGTATCGGGTTAACTAAATTTTTGATCCCATTAAGGGTATTTCCTATCTCGTTGAGCATTTTCGGATAACCGCCGTCGGTTACGGAAATCACTTCGGGTAATGTCATCTTTGGGACAAAAATCCACTGATTCATAATATGTCCAGTTGTTAGAACCCTAATTCAAGGATTTTGAGTTAGGATTTATTTTCTATTGGTTTTCATTTATACTATCTGCCCTTTTTCACAAAATATCATTTTCGTCTTATCTCTTAATCATTCCACCGGTTATGGAAATGACTTTGGAGATAGCCCACTCCGGGATAAAAATACACTTTTTAATTATGCCAAATTACTTAGCAATATGCTTTATACCAATCTTGATCCCTTATTGGTCATTAATCCCAATTTAAGGGCTTTAAATAATTAACTTTGCATATCTCCTTTATCCATGTCTAAATAATTATCCATTAATTATCTAATTAATCACTTACTGATTGTTGACAATTTTCTTAATTGAGATTAATTATTATCTCACAACTATTGGACTGACATTGGTAATTTATGCTCTATGTAAAATATTAAAAATCACGGGGCAACTTATGCTCCCCAAAATTATATTTAATTTTGCCTCATTATTTTCCAGGGAAAATAATCCCAAAAGTTCCCTAAATTAGAGACAACATACTCTCTAATTTTTAACAAATATTTTATTACCATTTAGGATTTATCATAATATTTTCAGGGCATTTCATGGCCCATAATTGCATTTAGGGATTTTCACACTTTATTTCCTCTAATTTCATTAGAAATTTCCCTAGAAAATAGAATAAGTATTCTACAAGGTTTTGACATCACATATTCACCTATTTCCAATAGGTATTATTCACTAAATTATGATACTTATCATAATTCAGATTTTAGGGTATTACAAATGGGCAGATCATGGGCTTACCAAACTTCAATACAAAACGGTTGTTATATTATAACCGTCATAATAAGTCTGGAATAAATAACGGTTTGAAACCATAATGTATTTGCGTCGAGCTTTTTACAATGTTGTAACGGTTCGAACCGTTATGTATGACAGTTAATAATCATCATATATCGCGATTTCTATAAATTACTTCACATCTAATTGTGATATAATCAAAAGAACTTACAATTACAATTCTTTCACGTTTTTTCTATCTCATCAACTAATTAGCTTCCACCAAACCAGACACCATTCTGGTAGGGGCCGAAGTCGGCTCAGCCGGAGATCATGCAAAAACGTCAGCCTTCTTCTTGTAGAATATATAGGACCGAAAAGGACCTTCACTTGGGCCCTTCCTGCTTTGCTCCTCACTACAGCTGTTTGTGCAACACTTCCTAAAGAAAGTCTTTAAGGACTCTTCCTACTGACGGCACATTTAATCAGATAAAGCCATTCAGTAGGTTGGTCAGAGAGATGAATGCTTACTCATTTGACCTTAAGTCTGCTACCTATAGGGCTTGGCTTGGGTTACAGATTGCGTTGATTGCGATGGTATGATGATATATTTTTCGCTTATTGGGGTGGAACTATAACATTAGTTACTTAAGTAACTGTTCTAATCCTCAGCAAATAATAGAGTAATTTACTCCAAATTAAAATAAAATTATGACATGGCGTTTTGTCAAAATTAACTGGACTTAATTTGTATGTTTTCACTATTGTTTGTCAAATTGAATGAATCAAAATTAAGATTATTCAACGCGACCAGTCAAAAACAATCATACATATGCATGACTGAAATTTTTTTCTTTTAAAATAAATATTTTGACTAGTCAAAAAAGTTGAGATATATAGAAAAAATATTTTCAACATTTATGGCATATAATTTGACCCAAAAAAAAAATCAAAAAATCAAAAAATGTATATATATATATATATATATATAATACGAAAAAGTTGTAATATTACCTATTTATCTTTCCCTCCATATTGCAATGTCCCCTCTGATCTAACTATAATTACAAGTACTCTACATAATTGAAAATTAGCTCAGATATTTTTATTTTAATGTTTATTCATCTAGATTAAATTTAAAGTAGTACTAATTAAATAAAAAAACAAATGAGACAAATGAAATTAAATTATGGAGATGAATTATTGAATTAAAAACAGGAGTTTCTTAATTGCAACTATTCAAGATTCAAGAAGACAATACAATTGAAGACAAAAAATTAAGATAACTAAATGCAACTTCCCCTTAAACTATCAATAGTGGAATATTGGTCTGTAGGATCACGTACATGTGTGTGTGTGTGTATATATATATAATTCATAAGTCACATAATTTTTTATTTATATTATTTATACTATATAGAAGTATACAAATGTTGAATTATTTAGTAAAAACAAAACTGACCAGATTCCTTGTTTGAAATTTGAGTAATCAGGATAATTAATTTAATTCGATTCTCTGAACAACCCTAATATTAATCGTTTTTCTTCCATGGGATGGGTCAAACTCATATCCGTGATCCAAGTTATTTATTTGATTACTTCATCATCATTTGAATTTAGACCAATTTTTTGATTTTTTTTAAAGAACTAGGAAGACGATCAAGACATAAATTTGTTAATAAAAGACTTCAATCATTGTGATTATTTAAATTCTGACAACATTTTTATCATCGAATGTTATTTGTACTGTTTACACACACACATATATTAGTATGAGTACATAGTACTTCAAAAAAAAAAAAACAATTACAAGGAATAATTAAATTTATGTTATAGCAATAGTGCATTCCGTGATACTGACAACAATTTTATCCTGGAATGTTATTTGTACTCTGTGTGTGTATATACATATTATGAAGAAAATTTTAGATGAGTTGGGTCGTAAGGTTTTTCTTCCGAAGTCAAAATAAGAGTGTTTACAGATGGTCCACTAACAAAATTCTTATATTGATAAGATTTAAACTTATAAATTTATGGTTATGAGTCAAATTGTTTATTAATTAAACCAATTTTTTTTTGGACACGTGCGTGTGTGTGTGTCTATATATAAAGTAAATACTTCTTTTGGTTCCTGATAAAAAACACGGATCTCATTTTGGTCCCTGACAAAAAAACCAACCCTTATTCATCATTTTTATGGGACTAAAAATGACCTTTTGGAAATTTTTGAGGGATCAAAATGTCCACCAATCCACCCTTATTCGTCATTTTTATGGACTAAAAATGACATTTTTTTTGTCAGGGACCAAAATGGGGTTCGTCTTTTTGTCGGGGACCAAAAAAGGCATTTACTCTTATATATATAAGTTCGAATAGTATTTCAAATTGTTTTTATGTGGAATAATTAAATTTTTGTAATAGCGCATTCCGTGGGTTTTTATTGACTGAAACCGCTTGACATGTGAACTTATTTTATTGGTATGTTACGACAATAGTCAACTTGCCATGTGTGTGGGTATAATAAATTATTTTATCATCTAGAAAATAACATTGAGTTATTAATTAATGATCAATAAAAAATTAATATTTCCTATCACACTTGTTCTTATTTTTATAGCTGTACTTCATTCCCAATCCCCCATATCAAATAATGAATCAATAAAAAAATAGGAAAATTATAATAAGGTCTCAAATAAAAAATTAATTATTTCTTCTGTTTCATTTATAAGTAAAATTTCAATATTTACATTGTCAAATTTCATTATATATTTAGCGGGGGAAGGGACTTGTGAGTAATTATTTTTTTAAAAAAAATAAATTGGAACCTAATTCTCCATAACAAAAAAGTACATAAGGTACGATTGGAATAGAATTGTCTAATAAAGCTGAAAAAACAATTTAATTTAGTGACAATCAATATCAAACATATAAGAAATGTGTGTAAATTAATATCCGTGCATTTTATTCACGACCTGACAGCAATCAATTTGAAGTATATTGGGAGTAGGGCTCAGCATGAAACCCATAACCCATGAGTCCGTGCAAAATCCAACGTAATTGGGTTATATTGAGCCCGCCCAAAAAGACTTTATAATGGGTTGGGTTAGAACCCGCCCATTTAGGATTTAAATTGGCGCGCTATGGGCACACCTATGGGTTGCCCATACCCACCCATTTAGTGCAATTTTTTTATTAACTACCCATCTCTTCTGCATTCCACGTAAAACATTCCCTGAATCCCTTCCTATTCGAGTATTCAGCCACCTCTAATCTATAACCATAATGGCCATCAACTCTCAATCTCGCTCACTTTCTCTCTTTATGGCTCTATCTATTCGAACTTGTGAGTTGCTATTGACTCTACATGTAATGCAGAGAATATTTTAGAAGTGGATGAATATCTTCAAATTAAATTAGTTGGCTTTTGTGATCCAAAATTTGATGTTTTAGCATGGTGGAGAGCGAATGCTTCCAAGTATTGAGTTTTAAATTTGTTGGCATATAATTTGTTGGGTATACTAGTATCTATAGTATCTTCAAAATTAGCTTCTAGTACTGGATCGGATACAAGATTCTTTTAAGTGAATCTGAAGATGATGAAGACTGAAGCATGCAGATTCAATGGAAACATGTCATTTTGTTAATCTATGAACTTGTGGTTGTAATGTTTTAATTTAAAAGTTGGAGTTTGAACATCAAGATTATGTAACGATGGTACTTGTCTAAATTTATGTTATTTTGTGTGAATTGTAATCATGGAATTTTGAAGATTTAGATTTCAGAAATTGGAATAATGAATTGATTGGATGGATGCTTAATGCTTATATATATATATATATATATATTATTAAAAAAATAAACAAGTCAAATGTAAATGGGTTACCCAAAACCCGGTTAGCCCGTCCATTTATGTGCTAGCTCATTTACACGGGTTTAAATGGGTTGAGGTACGGGTATGAGCTAACCCATACCAATTTAAAATTAAATGGACGGGTTATGTGTTTAGCCTCGGGTTGTCCAACCCGCCCATTGCTTTTATAAGTAAAATTTCAATATTTACATGTCAAATTTCATTATATATTTACCGGGGGAAGGGACTTGTGAGTAATTATTTTAAAAAAATAAAAATAAAAATAAAATTGGAACCTAATTCTTCCATAACAAAAAAGTACATAAGGTATGATTGGAATATAATTGTCTAATAAAGCTGAAAAGACAATTTAATTTAGTGATAATCAATATCAAACATATTGGAAATGTGTGTAAATTAATATCCGTGCATTTTATTCACGACCTGACCGCAATCAATTCGAAATATATTGGGCAGTTTATTCTCATCGTACAATACCCACACGCATATTGATATGAAGTACATATAGATGCCTACAAAATTCCAAAACATTGCTAACTAAAATCTAAATTTAAACCACAATAGGAGGTTGGATCTAGCATAAAGGCTTATTGAGTTTATGGTAACTCCTGAAATTACAAACACTTTTTTTTTACAAGTAGAGAGAAAACTCTTTTCGTATGTTTATTTTGTAAATCGTAAAAATTATTCTCTAAAAATTAATTCAAATACTCACTTAGTCTCTCATAATATATAGCTAACCAAAGTTTAAATTTTCATTTGGAAAAAATACAATGTTTAGTGTGCTTGTGACTCAAACAAGCCTCCAAAGCATTTGAACCACCTGAAACCTAAGAGGGGATGAATTTGGTATAAATTTTAAAATTAAATGTCTTTTTGCATTTAAGTGAAAACAACAAGTAATATTGAGTATGAAAATAATGAACCGGAAATGGATAATCAAATAACTGGATTAGTTATGTTGGAAACATAAGAGATAAGAGAAGAGAAGATGCAACTGTGATTTATCATAGTTCGATCTAATTTATAATAACCTATGTTTAGTCCTCAGGCTCCATATGAGAATTTTAATCCACTATTTTCTTGTTTGATCCAAGCACAAGAATTTTTTTTATTTACAATCTAAGAAGTTTAGTCTCGCATTTGTGAAGCCTTAGCTTCACTCCTTCAAGTTTAATTTTGATACTTGAGAATTGCTCCCTTGCAACTTTTAAGGTTACAATATGTTTCTCACTCAAAATATCACAATCTTGAGTAACACTGACAAAGATAAAATGATTATAATAAAAACATAATTCTCTCTGTGAAGTAGATTATGTTGAACATTGAAATACAATCAAATTGTCTCTCTCTAAAGTAAATCAGTACTAAAACATAGATAGTATATGAGTTGGAATGTTGGATTCAGAGTTTCGGCATTTCAACAGTGCACGCACAAGCTCTCACTTACTTTTTAAAAGCTCTTCTATAGATGATGGGTATATGTCTATTAGGTACATTCTTTTTCCTATAGAGCTTTCATCTTTCCGTTGAGTTTTGCAGAATATGACCGTTGGAAGTTTTGAAAAAAGTGATATTTGCCGGATAAAAAGTTGTTGAATCTTGATCTTTGGATAAACACATGAAAACTTGAACGGTTTTGTGGTTTGAGATATATGACCAAATCACTGAACGCATGTCAAGTTGAACGAAAAACTTAGCATAACAAAATAAGTGGGAATAAGAGAATGACTCGAGTCAATGCCTATTTTAACTTGAGTGAATCATGGAAAAATCATCTCTAGATCGAGGTGCAACTCAAGTTAAAATGAAGGGTTAAGAGGCAAAAATTCACACGTGCTTTTTTCGGAGGAGAGTCCAACACCAAATGCTTTTTTTAGGTGCAAAATTGACTATGTGGTGGTTACAAATAAGGTGCAAAAATACCGTTTGACCATTAAGTTTAACTTTTTTTGCTGATTGGACGATGATGTGGCTTTTAAGGTGCAAAAATATATATGTGATTTGTTTAAAAAAGTGCCCAACACCAAGTACTTTTTTTTTGTAGATGCAAAAATATCATTTGACCGTTAAGTTTGACTCTTTTTGTGTGGAAAAAATAGTACCAGTCAGTATCATGAAATATAGAATCTTGAAAAAATATTTCAAAATGCTGACTGGCACTAAAAAATATTTCAAGATGCTGACTGGTACTGAAAAAATATTTCAAGGTACTAACTGGTACTAAAAAAAAAAATACTTCAAGTTACTGATAGGTACTAAAAAGATACTTCAGGATACTGACTATTACTGAAAAATACTTCATGATCTTGAAAAGATATTTCAGGGTATTGACTTATACAAAAAAAAATAATACTTCAAGATAATGATCGGTACTAAAAAGATACTTCAGGTTACTGACGGTACTAAAATACTACTTCAAGATACTGACTAGTACTAAAAAGATACTTTAGGATACTACCTTATACTAAAAAGATACTTTCTGATCTTGAAAAAATATTTCAGGGTACTGAATGGTATTAAAAAAAACTTGAGGGTACTAACTGGTACTGAAAAAAATACTTCATGATCTTAAAAAATTATTTTAGGATTTTGAAAAATTATTTCATGGTACTGACTGGTATTAAAAAGATAAAAAAGTCAAAATAACAGTCAAATGGTATTTTTGCACATAAAAAAAGCACTTGGTGTTGGGCGCTCTTTTGGCCAAAGCACATGTGTATTTTTGCAACTTGAAAGCCACGTCATTGTTCAGTTAGCAAAGAAAGTCAAACTTAACGATCAAACAATATTTTTGCATCTAATTTGTAACTACGTAATCACTTTTGCACATAAAAAAAACACTTGGTGTTAGGTGCTCCTCCAAAAAAAACATATGTATTTTTACCCCTTAACCCTAAAATGAAAGGTGACTTGAGTTAAGATGATATAACTTCTTGATAAGGTATTTTAACTCCGAATTGAGTCATTCTAATTTTCATTTGAGCATAACGTGCAACTTCCAATATCAAATCTAAGGACTTGAATCTTGATATTTTCATTTAATTTTGTAAGTTCTTCTTTCTTCAATATCTATTTTTTTTTTATCATTCTCCATAATCCAATTTGACAACTTCTTTCTTTTCTTAATTAATCTACAAGATATTTCAATATGATAATTAGTCAAATTAGGAAATAAATACGTGATGTAAACTTTTTGCTTTAAAATATTTAACACCGTCAAAACTAATCATATATAAAATTCTCCCGATTTTTTATAATAACATATCCTTTATAAAAAAAATTGTATGAATATGAAAACAAATTGCATTCAACATTTTTTTTTCTTTTCTCTCCCCCTATTTGAACTTCATGGGACAATTCACTAGTTTGCCGAATCTGAACGAACATTTATAAGCACTCTTTTTATATTTTGTGTATACTTTGCATCTTTGATATCAATTAGCTTTGATTATGAAATGTTTATTAAAAACCTATGTAAATTATTTCAAATTGACTTTCATAAAAACATTTTTTATTTACATGATCACATTAAGAGTGAAAGATATTACATTCTTTTTTATTGGGGTGAGAAAGGCATTTCTTATTTATTTTCATATGTGATTTTCTGAGAGTATTTTTAATTTATTCTTCAAAATTTTTTCTCTTAAATATTTGACATCATCAAAACTAATCACGTCTAGCTAATGCAAAGAAGGATGGTTATGCTTATCAAGAAAAATAAATTAAATTTAAATCAAAGTTGAGTATTTTTGAGAAAATATTATAATTTCCTAGAAAAGAAATGTACACTACTACAAAAAAAAAACAAAAAAACGACCTAAATAAGACCCAATTAACGTCCTTATTCAGAGGGACGTCTCGGGCAGGGTAGTTGCTTTGTTTATGGTTTGTCGTCCTGAAATTAATTCCGGACGCAATATATTAGGCGTCCTGAAATTATTTCAGGACGCCTCATATGAAGCGTCCTGAATTACTTTCAGGACGCCTAATTTGTTTTTTTTTAAATGTCATATGAGGCGTCCTGAATTTCTTTAAGGACTCCTTAAAGTATATTTTGGCGTCCTGAATTTAATTTCAGGACGCCTTATGTTAGTATTTTTTTTTTAAATGGTTACAATATATGAACACTATTCCAAAATTGCACCGCAAAACATAGGAAACAATATTTACAAGCCAAGCCACGGTGCTCAAATAATTCCCAACAAATCGGCCGATTAGCAACAGAGAGACATATATAAACTAACTATAGTGCACTATATAAACTAACATTTGAAATACATGAGTATCAACAACAATTATGTCAAAATGAAATACATACATGATGGAGCATTGAAAACTAAAATTTAGTTGAACTAGCTAGTAGACTACCAACAACAACAATGTCAAATTCACATACATTTGAACTAGTGCACTACCAACAACAATGTCAAATTCACATACATTTGAACTAGTGCACTACCAACAACAATGTCAAATTCACATATATACCTATATGTATTGCAGAAGATGTTTAGCCATAACGTCTCGAATCGTATCGACTTCGTCATCCGAAAACGGAGCAACACTACTATCAAAAAATTGAAATTGGAAAACAAGCCATAATAAGATAAACGAATGAAGTACTTCACTAATGAATGAAATAATTAAAAACTCATCAAGTGTGCAATCAAATTCTAATCATAATTTGAGAATCATGGAGCGATCACGTACATTTTGAAAACCTGTAAGACGTCCGAGGAAACAATGGCGTGCATGTGGTGGATAACGTAGTATCCGCACTCGGTCTTCCCTGGTTGTCGAGGGCACTGTAAATCAAAAGCAACTTGTTAAAACGAATAAAGCCATATCGAAAGTTACTGTGTCAATGAAAGAACTTGAATTGAAACTACTTACTTTTCGATAATACCACTTCGGTCCACCCTGGTCTTTTGATCCAATAAGCTGTCTATACATCTTCAGACCCCTAAATCATTAAAATGGAAATTACAAGACATGAAAACAATTCATTTAAAAGAAGAATCGATGATGTAGACAAAAATTTACTTACTCGGCAAACATGGTTTTGATGTCTTCGTTTGGCTTGCCACCTAAGGAATCCAACCAATAACATGCGTTCTTGCGGGACGGACAACAACCGTGGTCCAATGACCACTACAAAATATACATATTAATATTAAATTAAGACAATAAATCAATTTATTCTAAAAAATGTAATATAGACAAAACTAAAATACGTACCCTTCAATTATTGGCGCTAGATAACAAGTCTTTTCTCCGTCTCCCATTGTTAAACCAACATAAAGCGACCTTCTGACTAACGTATTCCTCTCACTCATGGTGTTTGCAGGACATAAGAAGCCATACAAATCCGTTCGGTTCTTCTGGACGCATATGTCGTGGCAGACACTATGATCAAAATAAAATGATAACTATTGTTAAATATATAAAACAAAAAAAATTACATTGCAATAATTAATAAGCGGAAAAAAACTTACAGGATTGCAACTTGAAGTAACTCTATATCCAAACACTCCAGATTCATAAACTCCCCCAATCTTTATTGTCAAGGGCAATGGGATATGTCTTCTGCACCGACAATGCCCGTAGGCATCCGCAAGGATATCGGGGATGTCCCTATACAGCTCTCGCAGCTGTGCTAAGTACGGAAATCTGGGGGCAGCTTCTTATCCTATGAAAACATACAAAACATATTATGTGAGGAACTTAACAATGAAAATGAATCGGGAATCGTCACTCAGTATGTGTGTCCTACCATTGGAGGTGTCATCACAAAATCAATAAGATGAGACGGCCAAAGGATGAACGATCCTATGGCGACCTCTAAATCAGGAACCTCCTCATCATCGATCGGTATGGCTGTCCTTTCTTCCCCCTCTCGCACACTTGTCACAGTCACCCGACGTTGGTCTTGTGGAATTGGGTTGTTATGGTGGATGGTTTGCTCTAAGTAAACAAGACCATCGGCAACCATACGCCGGTGAGGGACATCCAAATGTAGTGTGCAAGGACGTCCTCCCTGTGGAGTGTGAGAAGGCTCGCCAATATCAACTTGTGTACGCTCGCCACCGATATCAACTTGTGGAGGCCGACTACTGATATCAACTTCTAGAGGCCGTAAACTGTCGTTGCTGCTGGGGAAGACTGGCACTTGATCGGTTGGCTGTCCCGTACTTTCCTTCTCATGTATCATGGACCTCATCTCACCTCGTACTTGTGCCAAAATCTCATCTACGAGGTTCGCCCGAATTTTTGCCACGAGCTGGGGACTAGGGTTGTCGTCGTCATGTGAACAACGTGAACGCCGTCCAAAGTATTTTGCGACACTAACTCCCCGTGGCTCCCCTCGAACAGCGTCAAGAAAATCCGGCTTCCCAATCGTCGTGGACAAAATGTCCATCCGTGTAGCTGGCGTGAATGAACCCTGGGAGCTCTGCTGCTCAAGTGAATCCTGCAGCAAAAGATTGTTCAGAAATAATGTCTAAACTTGCGTAATGTGAAACAATTGAGGCTAGTAAATACGTCTAATTTAACAACTTACAATCTTGTGGGCGACCTCAGCTACATCTGCATTGACGTATTTGTCACCCTTCATCCTCGCAGCTTTCCATTTTTTGTGACGAGGAGGACGGGCAGGGGGCTGGACAACAATGGACGGATCTATGCAATGTGAATACTTATTTCTTGCCTGCCTCTCTCTATTGGCTTGAGCTTTTTCCTGTGACACGAAAACAAATGAAAATTAGCAAACGATGTCAAGTACATTCAACTAAAAGATAAGATACGAAAGAAATATTACAAGAAATTCAGGATTTTGTTCAGACGCCACAAACTCCTGCCAGTCCTCTGGAGAAATGAAATCATACATCGAACAGGGATCCTCGTTCCTCTTTGGCCCTCGAATGTACTTTTTTGTCAGCTTGTTCTTAAAGTCCTTCCATCGTAGACGAACTTCGCCCATCCAATGCTTGTTCATCGCCTTATTGTTGGGGACATCGAATGTTTGCTGCAAGGTAAAAGAGAAGATCATTAATTACCTATAAAGTAAAAAGAGTAAATCAACAAATACATTATGTGGAAAGTGATATACCAAAATTTGTGCCCAGATCAAGTCCTTCGTTTTTTGAGGAACCAATCTCCAATGAGGGTAGACAATGCGAACTTTGGTTCGAGCCAGATAGCCTAAATAGCTAATGAAATTGTCCTCCTCTTGACCAATTGGATTCATATTGGAATCAAACTCCACATGCAGCCGCTTCTTTTGATTATCACGGCGTGCAATTACCGCACCCATATGCGTGCTCCCTCTACCCTTTCTTTTAACGGGTTGATCAACCCTATCACCCGATGATTCCTCTGAGCTCGACATATTCTGTTCATCAATGACAAATCAATGTTAGATAGGTTATTAAGTAACAAGCAAATAATAAAGAAAAGACAAAAAAATCAAGGATTGGAAGAAATTAGAGCAACATACCTCAAGAGTAGAAGAAACAATGGATAATGAGTGTTTGACAAATTGTACTCCCTTAAATCCATAAATCAAAGAATTCAAGTAGAATCATTTTTAAGCAAAATAAAAATTTATTAAGCAACCAATTCAAACATATCATAAACCACTCTCGAGAACACCCAAACAACCACAACTTATCAAGACATGAACAATTCTGACAGTATAGGATATGATCACTTATTCCTATAAGGTTTTCAACAGCACTTCATCTTTATTTAGTTCTTACTAATTAAGCACTTGGAATCTTTGGCATCATTTCAATCAAAAGAAAGTATATATACAGAATTTCTATTATGCAAGATGACATATCAATTAAGGAAACTAAGACAAAACATCACCAACTAGTAAGAAGCACATTACCGATTAAATGGGTTTTGGAATCAAAGAACAAGAGGGAACGAACAAGCTTACTTGGTTTCGCGGGTTTCGATCGGGAAGGAGGCGGAGTGAGCGAGAGAGAGGCAGGAATCCTAATCAGAAGCGAAATCCAGTCCATAAGCAAGAAGCATTAACGATTAAATGGGTTATTAGGAATCAAAGAACTTAAGAACGAACAAGCTTACTTGCTGGGTTTGGTGGGTTTCTTCGATCGGGAAAGAGGCGGAGTGAGCGAGAGAGAACCACGAGTGTGATCAGTGACGACGGCGGAGACGGCAACGAAAGGACCGACCTTGGAGAAGGAGAGAGACGAGAGTGTGAGTGTGGAGAAATACGAGAGGATTTCGCGTGCTGTCGGAGAGTATGTGAGTGTGAGAGAAAATGAAGAGGCGCGCGTGTATATTAACCTAAAAAAATTGAATATATGCACCTGAATATGATTTCAGGATGCCTCTATTCCGAGTTTGGCGTTCTGAAATTCAATTAGGTCGCCATTTTTTTAATATTGGCGACCTGATTGTTATTCAGGTCGCCAATATTTTTAATATTGGCGACCTGAATCTTAATCAGGTCGCCAATATTAAAATATTGGCGACCTGATTATCTTTCAGGTCGCCCATATTAAAATATTGGTGACCTGATTCCTAATCAGGTCGCCAATATTATTAAATTTCCTAATTTATATTAAAAAAACATCCTCGGCGCCAAACAAAAAATTCATGGCGCGAAGTAATTAATATGGATTGCCACATTAAAGGCGTCCTGAAATTTATTTTATTGCAAAAAAATTAAATCCCATGGCGCCAAACAAAAAAAAATCATATTTCTATGGCGCGAAAGAATTTTAGACGTCCTGAAACATATTTAGGACACCAAAAATCAATTTAAGGAGTCCTGATATCTAATTTAGGACGCTGAAGGATAAACTTCCTTAAATATAATTACAAGAATGCCACCGCCTTCATTTTGGACGTCCTGTTTTAAATTAAGGACGTTTTTTAGGGTAGTAATATCCAATTTTTGTAGTAGTGGTAATTGCTAAAAAGTCCACAACAAATATGCATTATGAACCTGTTGTCATCTCCTATATCAAAAAAATTGTTATTGCATACTTCTAACTTGTTGTAGAACTATTTTAGTACATTATGCATAAATTGTAAATCCCTCATAATATATCAAACCAATATTTGAATATTTACTAGGAAAGATGCCTATATGTAATGCATGTAATGCTCAATGGTGACTCGAGCACGCCCCCAAAAAAAGAGTACATGTACCAATAAAATTGCTACATTTCAATCAAAGTTAACTAGATTTTTGGGGAAATCACTATAAGATTTTAAGGGAAGGAATGCAATTCACCATAAAGTCCCACAACAATTGACCAGCATAGATCTGTTGTCATTTTGTGTATCAAAACTTGTCATTGCATGTGCTTTTCATTACTTATTGTCAGACATATTTAGTGATCACACTCCTTCCTTAAGACCTCATTATAGTGATCCCCACTAGATTTTTTCTTTTTTTTTTTTAAAAACAAAAAAAAAAAAACCTGCAATCACATTTTATTCTAATAGTACAAACTAGAAGTATTGATGCCTTGAAAATAAAGTCTGAAACATAATTTCAATTAAAGTCGAAGAGATTTTTCTAGCTTGTTAACAATCCAAACTACAAGAAAACGTGCAATGATATATAATTTTCGTTGATCTCTCTCCCCATCAAAATCATTATTCACACTCTAATAAGGGACAACTCAATAAGCATAGCAATCGACGTAAATACATGTGTTTTTTAGTGGCAACGTTTTCACAATGACACACACCCACACCCACACACACTCATGAACTGGTCGGTTTGAGTTTCGGCGTTACGCAATTGATGTGCACTTAAGCTTGTTTTGTTTGGACATGTCTGGTATGTTACACGTACAAACTTTGTGTGTATGCGTAGGTCAGGTGTGTGCACTATGAGAGGTGAAGGAGGAGCCACATAGAAAGATGAAGACACACACACAAAAACAAGTACACAACACAGCACAAGCATGCTTGTGCCTAAATCAAAGGGAGGGACCATTAGGAAACCATGAGAGGTCACTATTACAGCTAAGAGAATTCTCACATGATTGATGACCACATCGTTCAACGACACTTTGATTATTCCAATGTCTGAGAAATTATTCGATCCTTCAATATATGTATATATATTTTCCTCTCTCTCATTATGTTGTATTCCCATGTGTATTGACTTTGATCACTAGACGGCCAAAAGAAAAAAGAGTTTGATCACTAACCCTTTCGTCTCTAAGTGGGACTTTTCTACTGCCAACATAAAGAACTTGGTTTTTATATGTTTTGGAAGCAATAATCTCTCATGCATGTTAAAAACTATAGTATCTGTGTTTTCCTATAATTATTACACTGTTTAAAATTTGGCATATGTTGGTTTTAACCAAAAGATAGGAAATAGATTCGATGCAATGACCACTGATTGGAAACTTGTCCATACGCCATTGGATCAAGCTCTTATTCATTCAATCAAATTATGATATTAGAGAGAGAGAGAGAATGACATTCCACTACTTATGTATTGCTTGATTAACTAAATATATATATTTTTCTATTAGATGTTGGCTACGAAAATAACTAACTACATAATTAGACGTGATATGGATATATTCTCTTATCCTAATTCACTAAAAAACACTTCAGATTACTCATGGAATTACCGATGAAAAAATTCTGTGGGTAATTACCGATGGAATTCTGTGGGTAATTATTACCCACGGAAATTACCTACGGAATTCCGTAGATAATGTCTTCGGCCACGATTTTTTCTGCGACGGATGTTTTCCATCGGAAATCCAATTATTGACGGAATTCCGTCGGAATTTTCCGTAGGTAATTGGATTTCCGACGGAAAACGCCAGTCGTAGAAAGAACCGTGGTCAAATACATTACCTATGGAATTACGTGGGTAATTTCAGTTACGAATGGAATTCCGTGGGTTTACCCACGGAATTTTTTTCGTTGGTAACTCTGTGGGTAATCCGAAGTATTTTTTGTAGTGATTCTAGAAGTTAGATATATATCTAATTTACCGATATTAAAAAAAGTAATTAAATTAGTTATCTATAATAAATGTATATTAATTTTCTTAAAATACTCCCTTTAATCATTTACATTAGAAACTATTTTTATTGATACAAAATCTGTTTAATATTTTCATTTAATATGATTGTTTGAGAAAATAAATTATAAATTTGAGAAACAAAAATGAACTAATATCTCACATTTATTATCAAAACAAACCCGTCTAACTAGCGTTCCTACATTTTGGATAGGATGGAGTATAATTTTTTAGAATAAAAGGGTGATATCCAATTGTTTGTAAAGTCAAATTTTGAGCTTTTTGGAACTTTTGGCTTCAAAAGTTAAAAGATAAAAAGATGGGTTCAATTTGTTCATATATATATATGTTCATCAAGACCTGATTCAATTAATCAAGGTTCAACATATATTCATTTAGAGATTAATCAATACCTAATTCCAAAAAGTGAGATTAATTAATTTCTCTCTATGAAATGTGTACCATGAAGGAGATTCTTTTGTATCAATGTTGGTTTAATTTGGCTGATAAAGGTTCGATTTTAATATCTGTCCTTCATGTGTTTACCCACCTCCATTGTTCCAAGTTAGAATTCAGTGCATCTTCTAGAAACCAAGGAACTGCATACGTTAAAAAAAGTGAGGTTTTTCCTTTTCATATATATATATATAAACATGCTAAAAAATCTCACCGAAAGTACCAAACATTAATTAGGAAGAATATATTCTGGGAAAGGAGAAATATAGATATGGCAGAATCCAATTTCAATATTAAATGGATATATTATAAATTTCATGAAATAATTTAACTGCTTACGTCATATAATTAAAAAGGGGAAAAAGGGTTGAGGAATATATATAAAGAAAAACTAACAAATTAAGAATGGGAAAATTCATTTCAAGGTCCTTTTTATGGGGAAAAATTCAAAAAAGGCCCAAGATCCTGACAATCCCAGAAAAGGGGCATTTTCTGGGATTGTTAGAATCTTGGGTGAGTTGTTAACGGGGCTGGTATAGTTGTTAACGAGTAGGTCATTAATAACTAAATCAGCCCGTTAACAACACTTTGCTAAAAACTAAATCAGTCATATTAACAACTATATTAGTACCTTGTTAACAATTATATCATCCCCGTTAACAACTCACGTTGATTCTGAAAATCCCATAAAAGACCCTCTTGTTAACAATTATATCAGCCTCATTAACAACTCACGTAGATTCTGAAAATCCCAGAAAAGGCCCTGGGGCATTTTCTGGGATTGTCAGAATCTTGAGGCATTTTTTAAAATTTTTCATGTTAAAAGGGCCCTGAAATGAATTTTTCCATTAAGAATCCAACAAACTGTATATGAAGTGATCATAAAGGTACAGGTATATTTGAGTGATAAACCAAAAAGAAAGATTACATGAAAAGACTAATACATCTAACACTTGAAGAACTCAATTCACATTCCTCGATCCCCACTTATATTGGTCTCCATTTTTGTGTTTTTTGTCCTCTTCTCCCAACACACACCCACACACAAAATCCTCAGCATTAAAAATAATATAATTAGACCCTTGATCAACAGTATACTTGCCCGATCCTAAATATATATGAGTAGATAAGAAGTTAACTTTGACTATAAATATAAGATCACAATTACACACTTTATCTTCCAAATTTATAATTTTCCCCCTAAAGGGCCCTTAATGATTGCAATATATGGAGGGGTTTCCTTTCATCAAAGGTAGTTTCAATACACATGATTAAAAAATGAATTTTTAGAAACTAACGTAAATTTGTTATTTTATAACAAATTTAAATCATTTTTTAATATTCTCAAATTATAGCTCTTATATTTAGGGCTATAAGAGGTAGTGTGTGCATATACATATATATACATATAGTTTTAATATTTAGATAATACTTATTATGGTCCTAAATATATACTTCCCCGGCCCGGTTTTTAATATAAGACATATTTGAGGAGTTGATCTTAATCCTAAATATAAGATCTAGTTTTCATATTTGTCAAATTTCACCCCCAAATTTACCTCTATTGATGATTCATCAACAATAATTAAGGAGAAGAGAGAATTAAGGAATGTGGCTAGGGTGTTTTAAAAAATACATATCATATTAACTAACTTAACCAACTTTTTAAATATAATCAAATTAGGTATATATGTCTTATATCAAGGACCAGATGAGCAATAAGTAGCGAGCAAAAATGTCTACTGTGGTTCTAAATATAAGATCTTAATTCACAAAATTTGTAATTATTTTTCCAAGTTCTCTATATTGATTATACTTATTAAGAGGGTTTTCATCAAGAAGTAATTTCTAACGTAAATGACCAAATTAAAGGGTTATTTAAGGAAAACTAACTCTTATTTTCATAAACAATAACTAATTTAACTAATTTTTTTATATATGTAAATTATTTATTTAGCTCTTATAAGATAGGAGGGAGTACATAGTAAATTAGTTACCTTCCCAAAGTTCTGAAAAAATTCAAACTTTTCAATATGGGACTATATAATTCTGTAAAACAATTATAAGGGCATTTAATGACATATTTTAGAATATAAATAAAAAATTAAAAGCTAAGTAAAATTGTAAGAATCATATGCACACACATCTATATACATATATATCTATATACATGTGTGTGTACACACATATACATATAAATATAATTTTTTATGGTTCTTCATGCTCCACATTGCACTAACTTTGTGATACCACCAGCATATGCTTTTTTTCACCTCATGTTGGCCATAATAATTGAAGTTGAAAAGGATAATAAAATGTAAATAAATAAATATTCTTGGAGGTGATAGTCTTTTCTGAAAACTGCAGTCGTTATTTTTGATGCCATATATGGATTTATGGATAGCATCATGCACACAAAGTAAATTTTTTTTTAAAAAAAAGGTCGATTCCCAACAACAAAAATTGAAAAGAATATATATTTTTAATTAATTTGTTGTCATATGGATATTTAAGTTGCTTTTCCGTAGTTATTTTCCCCAGCCTACAATTATTCAACAATGACATTCTAAGAATAAAATACAAAGTGTAGAATCCCATGATTGGTTATAAGTATCTAATTCTTCAACACTTTATTTCTTTTTCTTCCTGTAAAAATTTAAAAAATCTCTTGTCCACGTATACCTCTGTTATATATATACATATACATACATACATATATATATAAAAGTCCACGGATCAATAATTGAGAGACGATATGAATAATGATCACAACATAGCCATAGCCCATAGGGCAGAGGTAACAGTTGAATATACTGTTCAAGTAACTACTATTAATTGATTAATAATTCTTTTCCTCATATCTAGATACCTACCTAGCTACCTAAATTTAATTTTGCGTAGTTACGTCACAATTTTTAGATAGTTACACTTACAATAATGATAGATTTTTTTTTTTTCTTTTATCGAATTTGTGTAGTGAAGTAAGGAATCTAAATACAAGGACCAATATTTCAGTTAAAGTTAAAAATTGGTGGACCCGTAAGGGATCTGGAAATTAGTATTACTTGTGATATTGTGAGGCTGTCAGTCTGTCACAGGAGGGACACAACATACCTTCCATATTCGATCTTCCAACTTTGGCCCATAATGTGTGGTTCATACATATTTATATGGGTTAAGGTGTAAATTTACTCTGAAAGTTTTTATTGAGAAGTAATGTTACCCTGATTTTTTTTTTTTTTTTTTTAGATTTAATACTGCCTGAAGGTTTTAAAATGGAGCAATATTGTCATTTTTCATTAAAAAAATTAATAGTTATTGTCAATTTTTTAATGGTCAACGTTAGTTTTTTAATGATATGAGGTAATATTGTTACGTTTTGAAACTTCTAGCTAGCAGGATAACATTGAACCTGAAATTAAAATACTTTCAAGGCAACATTACTTCCCAACAAAAATTTTTGGTGAAAATTTACACCTTAACCCTATTTATATTTGACCAAAAAAAAAAAACCCTATTTATATTATTAATTAAAAGGTTAAAGTGTAATTTTACAAACAAAGTTTTTCCCGAGCGTATGGTACAAATGAGTTTTCGAAGGGATAAAAATAGCAAAAAACAATTTAAAATGGTGCAGATTCATCAAGGCTATTAAATTTCATCAAATGTCTGTTAAATTCCCCAAGGTCAATTATTGAAGTAAAATGTAATGAATGTTTGATGATAATTTAACAATTTTGATGAATCTACATCATTTTAAATTGTTTATTGCTATTTTTCCCTTTCCAAAACTTATTTGTGCTAGAAGCTCATCAGGAAAAACTTTGTTGGTAAAATTGCACATTATCCCTTAATTAAATATAATTAATACTTCCTCCGGTCCTAATTATAAGAGCTAGTTGACTTTTTTTGGAGAGATTAAGGAAGCTAATTAAATTACTTTAGAGTAATTTTATTTTGATTTTTTTCTTCAAACTAATTAGTTTAACTAATAAACTAATATATAATATAAGGATACACAACCTATGAGATGATTAAGTAACTTATTTAGCTTCATTAATCTCTCCAAAGAAAGTTAAATAGCTCTTATAATTAGGACCGGAGGTAGTAACATTTATATTATTATATTTCTCTAATCCAAATATTAATTAGTAGTACCCCTAATTGATTGATCTCTGGATTCTTCCCACCATATCCCCACCACCTTCTCTATGCATGCCTTTCATAATTATTCTCTCGTTGACCTCTCTCTCTCTCTCTCTCTCTCTTCACTTATATTGGTAAGTCCCATCTTGTTTTGGTTTTCTTTCTCACCTTGTTGCCCTAAATAACAAAGACTTTGAAGCCCTCTCTTCCTCTTCTTTTTCCACTAATAACGACAAAAACACTTCCACATGCATTGAACGATGAATTACCACCTAGCTCGGGCAATATATCTTCATTTCGAATTGATTAATTAAGGATAAACAATAATTGATATTTATTATCGTTTATTGTTTTTCACTATGTATAATTTATTTTAGGCTAAATATATATCTTTTAATTTACATTACACCATACACATACATGCATATTCATTGTTCATGGCTCTTAACGCATGCAAAGGTAATAATACACTCTAGATGAGATTCTTTTCGTCCACAAAAGAAATTATTAAACATTATAATAAATAAAGTATATACAAAACGAGATAAATGAATATAATAATACATGAACAGCCTGATTCACTTTGGAAACGGGTAGATAGATAGATAGATATGTACGGCCGACATGTAAATTAGACAATTCAAATTGGCTTTGAATTATTATTACGTTATGAGCATTAGGTTTACGCAACGTGTTCGATCATATAATGAGATTTTAGATTCATAAGTTAGGTTTAAGTCAAGTATTGCCCACACTTCCCACTTTGCATCATCATGATGTAATATATATGTAGTGTCAAGCAGAAAAGTCTCGGGCATATATATATATAAATACTCATGGCCTAGACTTTTAGAGCTTTATGTATGAATTTCACAATGTTTGAAAAGTAAAAAAACTTAAGAAAATGATGATATAACAAAACACAATCATTGAAGGGAACCACACAAGTCTTATTCATTGAGAGAATTTCATGTGCAACAGGGAAGGTATATGTACCCTACTACTTGCAACTATATGTATTACAACACTTATTGGTGGGCCCCCTCCACCATTGAATATGGTTCTTTTTTTAAAAAAAAAAAAAAAAAAATTCCAACTTCAGTCAATATTTAATTATTGTCATATTAAGTTCGGTAATGTTAAAAAAAAAAAATTCACAGCTGATGAATGATAAAAGATTCATAACCTCCTAATATCAAGTTATGAAAGTTTAAGTGAGTGTCTGATAAACCACAAAACCATGGTTTTAGAAGTCTTTTTAGTAAGACCCCCCTACCGGATACATTTTCATCAATAATTCTTTTTTACTGAAATTGTACCTTGAATCTAGACTTAATTTTGTTAAATTAATGAAGTTGAACTATTAGCAAAAAATAACGGTTTATTATTTTATGAAGGTGAAAATTAATCCATAATTAATTAAGTTAGGAATATACTTATGTTAAGTTCATTTTATTCATTTCATCAAGTTCTCAAATCATATTCGACCCGTATGTTCTATTTTTGAATTATTATTATTTAACTACAAAATCATATTGAAAAAATAGGACACATGGTCATGCATGATTAAAAAACTTCATGTAACCAACAAGGGTTGATATAAGTGGTAAGCGGCTTGTGTCGCTTAAGCAAGATCTCGAGTTCGAGTCTTGTTAATGCAGAAAAGCTCCGCTGGGAGACTCACCCACCATAGCCAGGTGCGCAACTCAGGTCGGATCTGGATTAGTCCGGGCGAAACTCTAGATACCGGATGGGCAATCGAAAAAAAAAAATCATGTAATTAATATAAAGAACTTAATGTAAGTATGATGTAAGTATGTCCATATAATAAAATACTATATATAGGTAGCCGTAGCATTTTATTTTCAATGATGTTTTAATTTTTAAAATTAAATTTATAAATTTGTTAAAGGGATTGATGCTATTAATATATCATCACTGACGCACAAGGGATATCGATTGATAAATTGACCAAAGCAAATTTCAATATGTGATTGTTAATTGAATCGTGTTTTCATATCTCCAGGCTCAATATACTGTGGATTTTATTTTTCATATGTACTCTTTTATTATATTCTTTGATGTATACTTTCTCTCTAACCTAATAATGATCCGATGGGCACTTATCATCTTTTAAATATATATGGAATTTATTCTACGTTTCCCACAATTTTTTTTTATTAAAAAAACAAACTTTGAAAAGATTGAACAGTTCTAATAAAATACAGAAAATTGTGTATATGGTCTATCATTAATTATTTCATAATATCCACTCATATTTTTTGAAATAAAAAATCATTAATTATATTTCATTAATTATTTCATTAAATTTTGACCTATTTTTCAACCTAATATCTTCATCCTCATTGTCAGTCATAATTTGCTGAGTTGACACACACACATATAGATATACATATACACATACACATATATACATGACACACACACTCACATGTATAGATATAGATATATACATACACATACACATACACATACACATATACATATATTACGGATCCATATTACGCCCATTCTTGGGGTGGCCCAATAAGGGGCAATCCATTACAGGATCCGCCCATATTGAAGGAGGATCTTAACCAGCTCACAATCAAGGCTATAATCAGAAAGGATCTCAATAAGAGGATTTGACCTAGATTTGATAGCCAAGATACTTGGGCTGCAAGGTGCACAGGCCCCATAAACCATAATCCTAAAGTACACTCTATAAATAAGAGGTAAACCCTAAGGTATGGACACTTACGCTCGACTATTTACAATACTGTCGTCACTATGCACACACACCACTCCCTTTGGTGAAAGCCTATTTGTATACAATTATCAAGTTTCCTCAAAGGTATCTGTCCCATAGATATCTAGGAGAGATAGTCGAACGATCCTATAGCAACATACTAGTCCTTTGAGCTAGACATCTCTTGTTCTCATACAGAACATATATTGGTGCCGACCGTGGGGACCAAAAACTTTTATCCCTGTGACCAATGATGGTTGGAACAAGAAGCAGTAGTCAGATCCCTCAGCCCAAGAATCCAAATCCTATGGAGGCAAACCAACTGCTGCAGAATCAAGATCCACCACCATTTGAAGACATCCCAGATTGCAACACTTGTGAATGATGGTGATGACGTGGCTGATACGGCCTCCTCCCCACCACTCACGGAAAATCATATGGAGACAATGATTCAACAGGTCTAGCAGCAGGACATTTTTCAAGAAATTCCAATCCCAAGCCCAAACATTCTCGTTTTGCAAAACGCTCTAGGTTCAATGTTTAGGTGAATGGAGGAGATGGAGAAGCGCAACAACCTCCAGAGGCAGGAAGATCTCAAAGTAATGCAGCAACTGATGGAGGATCGATTAAGGCAAATTGAAACCTCGGCTCGACATGAAAACTGGGGTGAGTCGTACGAGAGAAGAGAAAGGGGGACCCAGAATGCTAACGATTCTCCTAGTGCCGAACAACAGAGATCTAGGCAGAATAATACTAGGGGTCATACTCAAGGTATGAGCTCAGAACGGGAACAAACCCAGATTCCTGAAGTTCAAGACCCTAGTTATCTACTGAAGAGCTAGTGCGCTGAAAAGACCCCGGCTATCGAGGACCATACCCGGGATGCACTCCCTCTGGAACGGAACATCCCCAGAACGCATAGGAGGAAATACATCGCTGGGCAAAACAACAATAGTCCTTTTTCAGACGAAATTGTGAACGCGCCTTATCCGGAAGATTTTGATTTGGCTGACCTGCCAAAATATGATGGAAGTCAGGATCCGACATCCCATCTCAGCAACTTCCAAAATACGGTCATGTTTGTGAGGGGGCTTCGAGAGCCTATCATAGCCCGGATTTTTGCCGCAACGTTAACAGAAGCAGTGCTAAAATGGCTCCATACCCTACCCGCGAATTCCATCCAGCATTTTGAAGATATGGCAAAGAAATTCAAATTGAATTTTGCAACTAGCAAAAAACAATCTAAGTCTCAATATGCCCTCTACAAGATCAAGTAGCACCGGGAGAAACTCTTCAGGGGTATCTGGATCGATTTAAGGATGTGGCGTTGCAGGTGCGTGAATTGAATGAGAGTGTGCATGTGCATTTACTCGTAGCCAGCCTGGATGGATTATCTCGGTTGGCGCAGTCATTTTTCAAGGAACCACCTAAGACCTTGACCAAGTTCAGGACTAGGTCAAAGAAGTATCTAGAGATAGAGCAAATGTAGATAGCTAATGCTCTTGAAAAGGATCAGGGGAGGAGTCCACCCCCGAAAGGCAAAGAACAATCTTGAAATCGAAAGCAAGATTTTTGAGGACAAAACCCGGATAACAGACCCCGGGGGGAGGTTTGAAGCGAAAGCAAGGTATGATAAGTACACTCCCTTAAATGTACCACAATCCCAAGTTTGGAGAGAGGTAGCTCTGACCGAGATGAAAAAAGTTGAACGACCTCGGCTCCCCTATCGTAAAACTGGAATGGACTAGTCTAAGCACTATGCATTTCAGGATAGACTGGGGCACACTACGGACGAGTGCTATGAACTCCAGGACACCATTGAAAAGTTTATCCGAGATGGTAAGTTACGACAATACGTAATAAAAACCCAAGGACGGAACAATAAGCGCAAACAAGGAGGTCGTAGTACAAGCCCGGCTTCGGGACCGAAAAAGAGAGATGACAAGTGGAGAAAGTCGACTAGCGATGATGACGAATTCCCAGAAGCCAAGTTCGACTGTGATGTGATCAGTCGAGCTATGGGCGGAGGGGTCGATACGGTGAGCCAAAGGAGAAAGTATCTAAGAGAGGTCCTTTCAGTGAGAGATCAGTCAAAGGTTAAAGAAGATCCTTGCAGACCGGAACCCCCTCCATTATGTTCCATTAAGGAGGATCTGAAGGACGTGGTCCCAGGACATCAAGATGGTTTGGTAGTTACGGGAACCCTAGTATATTGCCGGGTTAAGAGAATTTTCCTAGATGCCGGAAGTTCCGCAGACATTATCAGTTGGGATGTCTTTAAGAGGATGGACCTTGATCAAGAAGACTTGACACCGTGCAAAATGACCCTCATAGGGTTTAATGGAGAACACTCTCCTCCCAAAGGGTACATCGACCTAATGTTGACTCTAGGCATGAAGCAAGCGTTCAAATCAGAGTGCGTAAGGTTCAACATTGCCAACTTCCCTTCTCCTTATAACATAATATTGGGGAGGCCAACTATGCAGAATTGGGATACGTTGGTTTCTACAAAGCATCAAAAGTTGAAGATGGTGAGCAGCAGGAACAAAGTTGTCACTATCAACAGAGATCAGAAGGAATCTTGGCAATGCTATTTTGAAACAGTCAGGGAAGGCGAAGGCGGATCGACATCTTTACCCCAAACTCGTGAAGGAGATAAGGGCGCAAGTAAGGGGAAAAGGAGGAATCAAGGATGGCCTGTGACTATGGTGGAGTTGGATATGCGAGAGGAAGCCAAAAATGCAAGGCCCGAGCAAGAAGGTGAGTTAGAGGACCTCGTATTGGGAACTGGGTCTTCGCAAATTACGAAAATTGGCAAGACCATGGATCCAGAACTGAAGGCCGGACTGGTCGAATTCCTGAAAGGGAACCAGAACGTTTTCTCCTGGAAGTTGTCCGAGATACCTGGGATCGACCCAAAGTTTTCTTGTCACAAGTTGGCCATACACCCCAGATCAACACCAGTGGCGCAAAAGAAGAGAAAACTCGCACCTGAAAGGTAGAAGGCCTTGGAGGAACACGTTAAGGAGTTGTTGGAAGCCAGATTCATCCGCGAAGTACAGTATACAACCTAGTTGTCAAATGTTGCAATAGTGAAGAAACCAAGTGGAAAATGGAGGGTATGCACGGATTACACGAACCTAAATAAAGTATGCCCCAAAGACTCTTACCCGTTGCCCAACATTGATCAGCTAGTCAACAACTTATCCGGTTTCCAATTATTATCATTCATGGATGCATACTTTGGATACAATCAAATAGCGATGTACCCCGAAGATCAAGACAAAACGGCTTTTATCACCGAGAAGGCCAATTACTGTTATAATGTCATGCCGTTCGGATTAAAAAATGTTGGGGCCACGTATGAAAGAATGGTGAACAAAGTCTTTGAAGACCCGCTCGGCCAAAACATAGAGGTGTACATCGACGATATGATTGTCAAGTCGACATATCTGGCTCGTCATATCCGAGACTTGGAGCAAACCTTTGATAAGTTAAGGGAGCACCAAATTTGATTGAACTCGGCCAAATGCACATTCAGAGTCCCGGCTGGTAAATTCCTGGAGTTTTTGTTAACAAACCGTGGAATCAAAGCCAACCCAGACAAATGCAAAGCTGTGTTGGAGATGAAAGCCCCAAGGAACAAAAAGGAAGTCCAGCAGCTGACTGGGAGGTTGGCCGCGTTAACCAGGTTCTTGCCGAGGTCGGCAGAACATGCTCTTCCCTTCTTCAAGTTTCTACAGAAGAAGGCACGAGGAGGCTAGAACGCGGAGTGTGAAGCCGCATTCGGGAAGATCAAGTAGTGTTTGGCAACTCCTCCAGTCCTGTCAAAACCTGAGTCCTGAAAGATCCTATTCCTTTATTTGTTCGTGGGAGAAGAAGCGGTAAGTGTGGTATTGGTCAGGGAAACAGAGAACGGCCAAGCACCAATCTACTTCGTTAGCAAGGCCCTACAAAGAGCGAAGCTAAGATATCAAAAATTGGAGAAGGTGGCATTTTCCTTACTCATGATGGCACGAAGACTTCGTCCTTACTTCCAAGGACACCAGATTGTCGTTCAGACCAGTCAGCCAATCTGGAAAGTACTACACAATCCGGATTTGTCCGACAGGATGACCAGCTGGGCCGTAGAGCTGTCCGAGTTTGACATCGCATATGAAGCTCGGAATGCAATTAAATCGCAGGCACTGGCTGAGTTTGTGATTGAGCTAACCCCGGCTATCAAGGGAAAGTATGGAGATGCCGACGCATGGAAAGTATCCGTTGATGGCTCGTCGAACGATAAAAGAAGCGGAGCTGGAATAATTGTCGAGAATCTAGAAGGGGTTGCAATTGAGCACTCACTGCAATTGAACTTCTCGAAATCGAACAATTAGGCTGAATACGAAGCATTGTTAGCCGGGCTAATACAGGCGAAGGAGCATGGAGCCAAGAGAGTTAAGGTTTTCACCGACTCTCAGCTCGTAGTACCACAAATCGAAGGGACATACCAAGCAAAGGGTCCCTTGATGGAAAAGTACCTAAATAAAGGAAAGGACGTGATGGCCGGATTTGAAGAGGTGACCGTCACTCATATCCCAAGAGGGGAAAATGCAAGAGTCGATATTCTGTTGAAATTGGTAAGCACAAAGAGACCGGGAAATAATAGAACTGTGGTCCAACCAAATCTCGCAAAGCCAAGTTGTGCCATGGCTACCTCGTCCGTCACAGACTGGAAAAAACCAATTGAGGATTATCTCGAGCGAGGAATCCTCCTAGTTGATTGTGCCCAAGCCAAGAATTTGGTCCAAGATGCGGTCATGATTCAATGGTGGAAGATCAGTTGTACCTAAGGGCATACACACTCCCATGCTGAAGTGCTTGAACTCGCGACAGGTCGAGTATGTCTTGGTCGAGGTACATGAAAGAATCAATGGACAACACATGGGAGCCAAGGCATTGGCCAGGAAAGCCCTACGGGAAGGTTACTATTGGCCAACAATGGAGGAGGATTCGAAGTATCACGTAAAGAAGTGCAACAGCTGTCAGAAACATGCCAGGATAATTTGGCCCCCTCCAGTGAAGTTGAAATGCATCTCGGCTCTGTGGCCCTTCTATAAATGGGGCATGGATCTTTTGGGTCCTTTCAAAGAAGCTCCAAGACAATTACGGTAGTTGATCGTAGCGGTCGATTATTTCACAAAGAGGATAGAGGCTGAGCCCTTAACCACAATTACGTCGGCTCGCATACAAAGATTTTTTTATCACAGCATCATTTCTCGATTCAAGATCCCAGCCGAGGTAGTAACTGATAACAGAACACAATTCATTGATTAGGGTTTCCAAGAAATGATGTACGGTTTCCACATTAAGCACCACTTTGATTTCGTGGAGCACCCTCAATCCAACGGTCAGGCTGAGGCCGTAAACGAGATAATTGTTGACGGACTGAGAAAGTGGATGGAGGAAGCAAAGTCCAATTGGGTCAAACAGCTATATTACATCCTTTGGGAATACAAACCAGCGTCCAGACATCAACTCAGGAAACCCCTTTCCGGTTGACCTATGGCTGTGAAGCAATAATCCCAGTCAAAATAGACCAGCCGTTATGGAGGGGGACGTGGACTCTCCAAGAAAGTGAGGAGGCTAATATTGAAGCCTTGGCAGTGGAGTTAGATTTGATCAACGAGGTCAGGATCAAGGCACATTACCAAGATATGGCCACCAAGCAACTCATCGGGGCCAAATACAACAAGAAAAAGAAACCCCGGTCATTTGACAAAGGCGATTTGGTGCTCCAAAGAGCTAACGTCGGGAATAAGAACGCCAGTGACGGCAAGCTCGCCGCAAACTGGGAAGGTCCTTACCGCAACATAAAGAAGCTCGACAAAGGAGCGTACATGCTAGAGACCTTGGAGAAGAAATCGATTAAAAGAACGTGGAACACGGATAAGCTGAGAGCCTACTACAGTTAGATCCAAGTTCCATGATGTTTTAGTCTAGTCGGCTTAGCCCGCGCTAATTAATTCCGAATTTCAGTTTTTTATGCTTATTCAATTTCCTTCTTGGAGTTGTTTGGTGTCGACCAGTTCATTTGAGCAAACTATTTTCGAATAAATGAAGAAACACTCAATTGAGAGTCATGCCAATGGTACTGACTGTACTTGAATGAATGAAAAGAGTGAACTGAGGGTCATGGAACCCGGTCGCAAATAACACACAAGTGAAAGACTAAAACAAGGGTCATCAACCCTGGATTTTCAGTCAAGCGAAGCAGTCATTGTAAACCTTCACAAATCTGATGCATCAAAGCTTTCTCCGAGATAACCAAGCGACTTGTCATTCTGACACTGATCAAATCAAAATGTCTGAACGTCTCGTTGGCGAACCAAGCCCGAACATGTGACAATTTCCCTGTATCCCAGATTAGAACCTAATCGACGGAACCGGAACGAAAGGTTGAGATTTTACTAAAGATCCTCACGTAATCACTATGCCCGGTCTTAACACTGGAAAAATATCTTAGTAGATTCTGCTTAACACATTTTTGACCCTGGCCCGGTCACTCATTAGAGCTCCTAACACACATGTGAGTTCATGCAATTAATTCATCGTCGCCATGAATAAAAAGCTTGCAGCACGTTCGATGTGATTGAAAAGTAAACAAACTTTCATTACTGATTAATGTGTTTAAGTACAAAAAAATGAAAAGAACTAAACCGGGATACTAGACTGGTGGAAATCTATACAAAGTGAAAGGGGTTTCAATACCCCAAAACAAAAATTGCAATACAACGGATGCTGGCCAACTCAACTAGGCGGAATGCTGGTGGAAATCTCTTCACGCCCCTCTTCGGCTCGACCCCCAATCTAGTTGGGACTCTGAAGCAGCATCAGGAGATGTTGAATGCGGGACAAACTGGCCATTATCGAAGTAGGATTGGTCATGAAACTCAGACGCGTTCAGTTCGACGTTGGGGTTGAGATGCCGGATTTGCTCCAAGGCACTTTTCAAGGCATCCTCCATGGCCTCCTTCTGTGCAGTGACCAACTTCGAGTTCTTGCTCTTAGCCTCTGCAAGAGCAATCGTGGTCGTGCCCAGCTCGGCTTTGAGCACATCTCACTCTGATTGCGTATCTTTTAGAGCCTGGGCGTCACAAGCGCGAGAAGCTTGTAGTTGGACGAGATCCACATTCACCCCCTCAAGAGTCTCCCTTGTCATCACAACTCTTCATTTAGCTTTATCGAGAAGGCCTTTGTTGCCTATACCTCCTCAGAAACCACTTTCCTCTGCTCAAGGGCTCCATCCCTCTCGGCCTTAGCCAGTTACAGGGCCTCAACAGCTTCAACATACTTATGATGCAAATTGACAAAAGATTGAGCCAGCCTTACGGCCCTCAGCGCGTTATGCTCGATGCCTTGAAGCTCGTGCTTGTCGACGTCCGTCAAAGGAATTGCTTCACAGTAGCGTTGGGAGGGAGAAGAGCGATATTGATCTCCTCTATAATCCCCTTGTTCCACGAGGTCCCACGTGGAAGCATGAAAGGGGGTGGACGTGGACGAGCTTGAGCAATAGAAGAAGGACCTGGAATAACCAAAGCCGAGGGATGAGTGACTTGAGGGGCGGCATTCGGTGCAACTGATGCTGAGGTGGTCTGGGGCAAAGGAACCAAGATTGCCTGGCCGATTTTTGTTTTCTTAGCAGCAGCAACTTTGGAGCTCAGTCCGACCTTTGCCTTTCCAGCCTCGGGGGCCGACCTCTTCTTACCCTTCCTTGAAGTTGGACCCCCTTCTTCCTCGTTCAAAATGCTAAGGTACCGTGGCACTCTTCCCATTTTTTGATCTGCAGGCAAGGAAAACAAAAGGTTAGAAACTATGATGGGTATTAGTCCCACAGAAAACAAAACTCAAAGCCACAAACAATGCAGATAATAAGCAAAACCATACCCGCTATTGATCCCAACTCGAACCAAGATTGGGAAATAAACCAAGCCATGCTAACAGTGTCGTGCTCTTTCACGTACGAGGCTAGGCGGCCTACAACACTGACCTCCTCGGCTATGAGGTCGTCTTGTTCTACGTGGTAGGCAGAGGTAGCCAAATCGTGATGAACACGAGTCCAATATAGTGGGAATGTCCATTCCACATCTTTGGACTCGAGGCCATGAAGAAACCAAGGCTCTACTTCGGATCTGGCTACGACCTTGAAGAAATTGGTCTTGAAGCGTTTAAAGGACTCCTAGAACGCAGTAAACAGTTTGTTTTTGGCGATGCCTTGGAGGTAGGGGTGGAAATAAGCTAGGCTAGGTTAGGCTTTAGCTAAGTAGGCCTGGGCCTGCGACGGAAATTCAAAGCCTGAGCCTGTGTGTAGGCTTTTTTTTAGGCCTGAGCCTGGGCCTTCAAAAGGCCTGACAAGGCCTGAAGCCTATTTAAAGGCCTACTTAAAATGCAGGTCTTTACGTAGTCTTAAAGCATATGAATCTAAGTTCATATATAATTTCGTCTATTTAAATGCCTACGTTATATCTAAAAAGTTTAAGGATTCATTCTCATATGAAATAAAAGAGTTAGTAAGTGAAAGAAAAGAACACCTAGTGTCATCAATTGTTTGAGGAAGTATGAATAAGACAAATCAATCATTTATTGACTAAGAAGATATATTTCTTAAAATCAACCAAGCACGACAAGTGGCATGTAAAACTAGATTTTACCTCTTATTTTTCTTGTAGAAAATGAGACAAACTCCACCTATTTGGATCATTTTCATTTGGGCATCACTAAAACAAACTTAATGCAATTTTTATGTTACATCAAATGACGTAAAATCAATGGAGGAGTAGTTAGCTAGCATTGCCACCTCGAGCGATCAAAAAGAAGAGAAGTATATGTGATCAATTGATGAATGAAAAGGTTAAGCTCATTGATAAATGGAGAAATGTGAAATTTAAGGTTAAGAATAAGTTATTAATTTTATAAATAATCCAAAAATTAATTTAGATTAAATTATATATAACTATGCATAATAAAACATTAAAAAAAAACTAAATAGGCCAGGCCTGTAGGCCTTATGAAAATAGGCCTGGCCTGTTTACCTAAATAGGCCTAACAATAGGCCTAAGCCTGAGCCTGACCTATTTACTAAATAGGCCAGGCTAGGCTTAAAGTAGGCTAGGCCATAAGCCCCTGATAGGGGGCCTAGCCTATTTCTACCCCTACTTGGAGGGAAGTCCAGCCTATTTACTAAATAGGCCAGGCTAGGCTTAAAGTAGGCTAGGCCATAAGCCCCTGATAGGGGGCCTAGCCTATTTCTACCCCTACTTGGAGGGAAGTCCAGCCTTTCAAATTCACGTCCTCCTTACCGGAACGGGCTGTGTGGGGGGAAAAGAAGTAGAAAAACATAGGGACTGTGCAAGATATGTCTAAGTCTCTGCACAGATGCTCAAAGGCTATGACGAAACCCCAACCATTGGGATGAAGCTGAGAAGGAGCCACGTTGAGATATTTCAAAATGGCGATTTGAAAATCATTAAACGGGAAGCGAATACCAAGCCAGGTAACATAGTCTCGGTAGAACAAGAAGTAAGACGGGTTGCTTCCCTCCCTAACGGAACAAATCATCTCATCATCATCCAACGGGTTGAGGATGTAGGTCTCAGGATCGACTATCCCAAGTTTGTCATTGTCGGCCGCAGTCATGAGCAAGCGTATCCTCAGTACTTCATGTCTAACCCAAGGGTACTTGTTCGTCAGAACTCTGGGGGGGACATAAGGAGCTCGACTCCTTGGTATTGGACTTCGTAGAACAGGATGAAGAGGGAGAAGCCAATTATACCTATAACAAAGAAATGAAAATAAGAAACTGGACGACATACCTAAAACACATGAGCTACCATATAAAGAAGAAATAGCGGTCAGACCAGGACGACTCTGGCTTTTATAGACTGAGGTGGGCTCAAGAACTAAGTTATGACGACATGAGCCTAGGGTGGAATCGGCTAAAGAATCTTGACCGTTCACAATGTATTGGGAACAATACAATCCCAGCAGGGACCGACATATCCTCCCGGGAGGGATCCTGGGTTGGTGTGAGAAGAACCCTCATAGTAGGAAATGAGTGACGTAAGGAAAACTTCGTCTGGGTCCTGAACCTCTCTCCAGGATAGTAGGCCGGTCATACCCTCACCCCAAGCTCGTTCTCCACCCCGGATCTCAGTCCTACGAGGCCAAGATCCCCCCGCGCACCCCCCCGCCGCACCTTCTACCAAGCAAGGCCGCCTACCTCTCCTCCTCGGTAAGGGGAATACCCCAAAGCCAAAACACTATTCAAGGACGAACTATTCCACACAACTCCTCCTCTTCTGGAGTTATAGCCTCTTGGCTCGAAGAAGGCAAGGGACTAGTCCTATCCATTGTTACCAGAAACCTAAACCTAAAGAGTCACAAAGGTTCGGTAAAAAAGAAGGAGGAGAAGGGGATGCAACTAGACAACTCTATTGTTCAATGCCGAAAACAGAATGTGAAAATATGGTGAAGGTAACGATGCCCAAGGACAAGGGTTTATATTCATACATATGAACCCAGAACTCGAAGCTACCCAGAAACAAACCCATTCAAAAATCCAGAAACCAACTCGTACGCAGATATGGATAAAGAATCAAGAACAAAGCATCATACAATCTGCAAACTTCAAAGTATAAACAGAAGAGGCAGAAAGGATTGGTGAAAATACCTTATTAAATGAAGGTCGTAGGAGTCTACGCTGGTCGAATGAGAGGACTGTAAGGAGTTAGTTTTCTGAAAGGGTAAGAGCTTTCGGGAAAGAAATGCAAAGTAGCAAATGCAAGAAGTGTGGAGAATGGAGGGAAAACGTGAGTATAAACGTTGCGAATATGAAGAATCAAGGGTAAACAGGACAATTCACCCAAAAAGCGAAGGTGACGTACGCGAAATGGTGGGTGCATTTAATGCGCACAATATGCATTTAATGCGCGCAAATATCGCGAAAAGCTAAAGCGTGGCGGTTCCGGATTTTTGGAAGTCAAGGGCTGCCAATTGTCAATAAATCATAATGGTATGAGAAGAGGAAACGAAAGCAATCTCAGACCTACCCGAGGTCTCCAGGATTGTCCCAGTTCTTTGCGCGTACGTCATCGACAACCAGGATCAACTTGGACGATCTCAGACATTACCTAGGAGGGAAGCAAACGAACCCGGTCCCCGCTCATATTAGTCCATGTTGGGGTGTACACGGTACTATAGTACGTGAACTTGGAATGTTGGACGTCGATGCACTAGGAACATGAACAACCATGAGCAGAGACGAAGTCCCAATTGAGATATCTCGGATCGGGTGTCTGGGGAAGGTTCCAACTCGAGCGTGAATAAATCCAAAGCTCTTCAAAAACTCGGTATGCACCTCGGCAGCCCAAAGACCTGAACTACTGGGCTGGGGGCAACTGTTACGGATCCATATTAGGCCAATTCTTGGGGTGGCCTAATAAGGGGCAATCCATTACAAGATCCGCTCATATTGAAAGAGGATCTTAACCAACCTACAATCAAGGCTATAATTAAGGAGGATCTCAATGAAAGGATTTGACCTAGATTTGACAGCCAAGATACTTGGGATGCAAGGTGCACAGGGCCCATAAACCCTAACCCTAAGGTACACTCTATAAATAAGAGGTAAACCTTAAGGTATGGACACTTACTCTCGACTATTTACAATATTGCCGCCACCGTGCACACACACCACTCCCTTTATGGAAAGCCTATTTTGTGTACAGTGGTCAAGCTTCCTCATAGGTATCTGTCCCATAGATATTTAGGAAAGATAATTGAACGATCCTATAGCAACATACTAGTCCTTTGGGCTAGACATCTCTTATTCTCTTACAGAACAACATATTATATATATATATGTGTGTGTGTGTGTGTGTCTGTGTGTGTGTCTGTGTGTGTGTGTGTGTGTGTGTGTGTGTGTCTGTGTGTCTGTGTGTGTGTGTGTGTGCGCGCGCGAGTGTGCGCGAGCGTGCTTTAAACTAATTTATCTCGTGAGAGCTAGCATTGTGTTTGTATGTGTCACTTTGGAAATGAGTATGTAATTCTTCTCTTTTTCATGTAAATTTTAATTTTTTCATGGTTTTTTTGTGTGGTTGTAATAGAGTTTTTTTTTTTATCTCCACGAGTTTAATTTGGGGAAAATTGCAACCTGGTTCCAGTTAACAGACATAATGACAATCAAGTCCCTTGAAATCATCAAATTGCAGTGTAGTCCCAAGGGACATGAGTGCTATTAATTTCAAATGCGAAAACACAATATTGTCTCTCTTTGTTAGTGCATTTTCCAACCGAAATGGAATAGTACTACCAAAATGGAATTATACATCCAAAATAGTCCTAAGAAGACATGATCCCAAGCAGATACTTGGCATGTCCCCCCTCTTCTAGGTCCATCACAAGGGAAACGAAAACCAAGTGTAACGACAAGTTTAAGCAACCAATGACAAGTTTAGAGCATCTGATGACAACTTACATAGCAAGAAGTGATTACATAAAATATTAGTTCAAAAAGAAAATATAACTTATTTTATGCTATTAATCTACATTTCTCTTCCATACACATGACCATCTCCAATGAATTTAATAAAATGTTCTACTCCATCATCATCTACAAGGTCCACAAGGTTGTTGCATCAAAGGTTAGCGTGAATTTCTTGAAAATTTTACTATTTTCTTTTCTAATAATTGATGCTACAATTATTCTCAACTTTTCATATGTAGTGTCTTTCTATATAGTTTTTGTTTCTAACGTTACTCCTCATATATTGCAAATCATATTCTCTTCCATTTAAAAATTGTCCTCTAATATGCAAGAAACATAATATAAGCTTTCCAAATGTACTCGTCATCTTTTCTATCACCCTATAGAACAAAGTTGTTATTAACAACTATATGAGTAACATTAACAACTTAAGAGCATTGTATTGACGACACGTTTTGAAATTGCATAACAGTGGTCATAAACACATAAAGCTTTATCATTTCCATTTATCCTAGAGCTGGGAATCAAGGCCAGCCCTCCAGGGCACGTAGTAAGAAAAACATCTATTTTTCAAAACCCCGCCCGAGAGCACCAGGGCCAGGGTCGGTCCCCCAGGGCCTGAAAGTTACTATTCCAAATTTTAATTATTTTTCCTCCGTTTTTTTTCAAAGAAATATAATTAATAAATTACAACAATTAAAGTTCTAATTTATCAAATAAATGTTGTCAACATTAATATCCAAACAACACGAATCATTCAACTAATAAGCACAGTCACTAATTCATAATCAAAAGCAAACTATGTTCACAAATAACTTAGATAAAACATAAGAAGCATACCACTAAGCGACATTAGTATGATGACTATTATTGTCGTCATCTTCGCCACTATCATCAATTTCAACGACATTTGATTGTGCTTCGCTTTAAGCAGGCTCTGGTTCATGAGTAAGAATATCATGAATCTTTTCTCCCACATCATGAACACATCCATAATTTTTATTTGCAACAAATATAATAAACCAAATCATAAAATCAGAGTATAGTTATTATGTATTTGTACTTAAATAAATAAATAACTCTATAAAAATATAAAATACATATAAATCCGATTCCCATCCACTACCTCTGCTCCTATATCTCCTTGCTTCAAACTTCAAGTTGAAGTATTGAAATGGTTGATGTTATTATTCGGGTAGTAAAATTTGTTTAATATCAATTTTAATTTTTTTATATTTCATGTACCTTTTTCAATTGGTCCAACATGCATGCATGCAGTTGCCTAGCTTTTTAATATTGATTAGAATTTCGTAACATTTTAAACCTTTTTAAATTATACAGGAAAAGAAAATGCAACTAATTGTGAAACTAATGATCAAGTATTTTATCTTGCCATCAAGCATCAGCTAATAATCGTATATAAATTTTTAACTTTAATATCTTAAACAATTTTAATATTTAGTTAATGAAAAGCTTAATATTTTATATCGTTATTTGATAAAATATAATAATCCAATAATTCTTTAGTTACCACAAAAATGTGCGTGTCCAGAAATTTATTACATAAGTATACAATTTCATTCTTAATTTATTGGTTTAATTTTTTTTAGTTCTCACTCATTCCTACTTCATATTGAGTAGACAAATTAAAGTTATTTATATTTTTTTTAAAAAAAAAAAAAGCTACAGTAAAGGGGCTTAATGGGCTGGCTTGAGGCCCTTCAGGGTAGGCCTGTTTAAGCCCGAGGCCCTGCAGGGCCAATTTCAAAAGTCTCGTCCATTTTTCAAACCCGACCCTTGAATGGCTAGGACTTAAATGGGCTCAGCCCGATTTCCCGGCTCTAATTTATCCCTGTCTAAGCACACAAAAATGGAGCATGATCTAGCAATATAAATTCGTACCCTCCCACACACTCAATGAAACAACAACATAATAAATCATAAATGCAGCATACAAGTAACAATCATTGGATGTTCTAAACTTGTCATTGGTTGCGATCTAAACTTATTATTACTAACAAAGGGGCAAAATTGTACTTTCATATTTGAAATTAATAGCACTCAGGTCTCTTAGGACTTAACTATATAATTTGATGAGTTTGAGGGATTTGATTGTCATTAAGTGTGTTAATTAGGACCTAATTGTAATTTTCTCTAATTTGAGTTATTAACATGATCGTAACATCTACTTATACTTCTCTCTAATCTTGCAACTAGAGCTACCTCCAGTTGGTTGATATCTACATCATTTTTACGTATAGGTTAATAACAACAATCCACATCAATAAAATTGTAAAATTCTATTAGACCATTATTAATAATAAAAACTACACATGATAAATTTTAATTGGAGAATTGGACTTAATGAATATAAGCAAATGGGCATAATTTTTGTCCCTAAACAAAAATTTCAGTAAAAAAAAAATTATATTAAACGAAAATATAGTATACCTTTTTCCTTTAAGAATGTGGATTTTTTTGGGGGGAAAATACAAAATTGAAATACAAAGTTGTAGTCTATTGGAAAATAATGAGCTATAATCATCATGTTTATTAAACTATTAGATGGCCTACTCACACTTCCAATAGAAGCTTCTGGAAAATCATCATCAATTAATCGGCCACTATCATATTGGGAAGACAAAAAAGATTTGGTATATGATTTTTACATGTTTATTAAACTTCTTTATTAATTTATCAACATAAAAGAAATCCAAATAATTTTGTGTAATATAGCCATCTAATATGGAATTTGAAATTATTTTTTAAGTTAAAGGTCTTATAAGTGAGTGTCTGTTGGTTCAATTTACATATAACATCAAGTTGTTACTTAATGCCTATCACTTTAATTATTTGTTTAATTTTTTTTTTTAAAAGTAGTAAAAGAAATGCTAAAATTTAACATACAAAAAAACTTAAAGTAGTGAAACAAGTTTGAATTTCTTTTCTTTTTTTTTTTGTGGGAAATATTTTTATTTTTTAAAGGAATGAGAAAAGAAAGAAAAAGGTGGTAAATGAAGTGGGTGGGAGTTGGTGAATAAACACGTGTGGCGCTGTGGGTGAGATTAAAAAAGGGCCCCATCAAAATCTGCCACGTCAGAACGAGTGTACGAGTACGTGGCAAGGGTCCCACACAAGATTCGGATTTGGGGTTTTGGTCGGTGACGTGTGACGTGGAACCATTTCATTGCTCCATAGCGTTAGGTGCACTATTCTGGATCCGCCTCCTCTTTTTGACACTTTGACCCCTCACCTTATTATTTTTTTGCCACCCTCCCCCTTCTTTTACCCACTTTTTCGGTTCTTCCCCTAATTTTTTAGGACCGACCTGCACTCTTTTTCTTCCTCCTCGATAGTCGTTAATTAGGGTGCAAATGAAGATATCTTTAATTTTTTAAATATAAATATATATAAGTGCCCACGCAAAAAGTCAACAAAAATCCGCGTGCATGTTTTAAGTATTATAACTGTTGTATAAGTTAATTTAATGGCAAAAAAATTAGATTAAATTACAAAAAATTCCCTACATTTTGGACAATGAACAAGTAATCTCTTTTACATTTAAAACTATAAATTATATGCGTAGTTTAAGCTCTAGTTTCATTAGATGATTCGTTGTAAAGTTTCAAAAATTAATTAAAAAGGTTATACTCGCGTTTGTGTTTATGTTTTTATAATTTAAATTTACATTAAAAGTGGTTTGTTTTTGGAAAATAAAGATCAAATTCTAAGCTAAGCTTTTATCCTTGGAATTTTGCGTGGAGAATGTAATTAGATGAGTATAAAGGTGTCTCTCATGGGTATTAAGCAACCAATAATGTGAGAAAAATAGATATGGAGATCGATGGTGTGTAGTACCTAACAGAGATAATATATATTCATGGCCACACATCTTTCTCCATCTTATAGGATGATAAATGTGTGACAAATAATCCTAATTGATAGCCGATACTTTACTTTCTTTCAAGTTCACATATTTATTTATATTTTTTAATTTACATTATTTTTTAAGATTTTAAATAAATCGTAATATGTGCATAGAGCTGACATATGCAAGCATCGCAAAAATAATTAATAAGCAAAATTATATCATTTACGTGTTAAGTGATAATTGCGGAGTGAGTTTACTTCAATTCAAGAATTACAATGATGACTGCCTCTCAACCCCCCCCTTTTTTTTTTTTTTTTTAAAAAGGACATCATTTGTTTTCAAGATTATATATAAAAAGTATGTTTAATTTTTACTGTCCATAAATATCATCATCAAATCATTACACATAACCAGCTGAGAGATTAATTTTCTTCATCAGATTGTAATCTAGGGGAAAAATAATTAAGCTTCCTTTGAATAAAATTTACTGAGAATTACTATGAGGTCCTAAAGATACAATGTAACCGCCGAAAGAACCCATTAACAAGTGAGCACCATGGTAATTATGTATTGTCATTTTATGTATTGAAACTTATTATTGTATATTGTTCACTTGATATGGGACTTTTTGGTATTTGTATTCTTTTCTTGAGATCTCTTTGTGAAGACAATATATCTCGGAGCATTTATTATGATTACATAATTTGAATGTTTTAAATATTAATACAGAGATAAGATTGTTATCATACTCTCCATTAGGTTACTCATATACTCAATGGCGGGCCGAAGTTATAGAGAAGGGGGGCACTTGCCCCCTTTGAATTTGGGAAACTTTAAAAAAAAAATATGTTTGAATGATTGTACACCGTGCTCACTCTTAATACATCAAGATTGCACTTCGTAATTGGATGGGAGATGAATGGTTGAATGATTGTTTAGTGTCTTATATTAAAAAAGATGTATTTGATAACATTGATAATAAGACAATTATGATGAAATTCCAAAAAATAAGGTTTAGAAAGATGACATTGTAATTATTTTTATTGTAATATACTTTTGTTATTAAAATATATGTATTTGAACTTATTGAGTGTCCACCCTTCATTGTAATTTATGCAGCTGCATTTCTAACAGCACTTAGCTTTACTTTTCTAAATGACAAGTTTGTGAAATAATTATCTCTCTTATTACATCATCAATATTCACTTGATTTAATGAATATTTTTTGATATTTTTTTTCCTTATTTATATTCTTTTATTTTTTAATGCATTTAAAAATTTCTTTAAAAAAATTTTTCGGGCGCGCTGCCCTCGAACCCCCGCATCCCCCTATTAATGGTGCCCCCCTTAAGTATTTTTCTAGATCCGCCCCTGCATATACTATAATGTGTATGCACGCTAATCTATAAATAAAAGCGTACAATTCATTCTAATTTCAGTATTTCACACCTAGGAATTTACTCAATGCATAAGGGATGAAAATCATCAAACTCTCAATCACTTGCTTACGTTAAGGGAATTAGAGTCATTATATTCATCAATATAATACCTGAATGTATTTAAGGTTAAGAATAGATTGCTTCAATCTGAAGTTAGTGTGCCCTAGCTATTAATATTAACAGAGAAGATTGCGTGTGTGTGTGTGTGTCAATATCAGTAATTAAAACACCGTTTTACAAACGCGTAAGGTATCAACTTTTCTTGTTCAAAAACTGAGAATTTAATTTAATTTTCGTAAAAACATATTTATCACCAAGTACAAACGTGTTCGATTCATTTACTAAGCTGTTATCAGTCAATTTCGTTGCTTCCTTCATTCTTCTTTCCAATTTCCTTTCACTTTCAGAATGATTAAGACAACAAAACACATTGCCACCACATAATAACATTAATGGATCACCAAAAACCAACTATCTGTAACCAACATGACGAATGTTGGAAATATATCAAAGATTTAAAGATAGAGAGAGAGAGAATGGGAAACAAACGAGAAGAAGGCAAGTGTTCAAATCTGAGAGAAAATCCTACATTTAATGCAAAGACTTAATAGTGTGTGGACGTTACGTTGATGACAGTTAAATTTACTTTTCAAATATTTTGTTCAAGTTCTTTGGATAATTCCATGTTTCCTCTCTTTCCAACATATCCTATTTGTCTTAAACCTAATAACACCTCATCACCTTCTTTGAGAATATATAGTCGGCAAGAAAACTAGCAATATGGATAAGATTAAATTTAATCTCTCTCTCTCTGTCGGTTTCTGGATATATTTGGTTGTTTCTTTTGACTAAGTGTCTCTCTGAGGTGCTTTTGTAACTTTGTATTGTTCAAAGTAATTTTGCTAAAACAAATAAAAGTCAAGCATTTGGTCGGTGGAAACTCTTAACTAATGTAAGGAAACAAGTTTTATCCTTAAATTGTTAAAGTTTAATTTTGTTACTGATGAGGATATATAAAATCAATTTTAGAAATGAATTAACTTTCAAACCTAGCTGCAAGTCTTGGAAATTATTCCTACTTCATTATATTTAGGTTTGTGCAGTAGTTGAGTAGGATTTCTAGGTTTAGCTATTACTCCAAGTGCAATGTATTCACTCTTATTGTTTTTTTTGTTTAAAAAAAGTATTACAACTAGTTCATAAGATAAGAAGGATTATTATGACATGTTATTGTTTTAATTAAAGTATAATTCATTTCCTCTCGTTAATATCGGAGGAGAGTTAAATTGAACTTTCTAGGTTTCACAAAAAAGGTTTAACCCTCTAAAAATTAACCAGACACAATACACACACACACACAAACCTTTTTCGATCTCAAAATTTTCAAAAATTAATTATCATAGGTATTTCGTCCTCTAGAGAAAGATTGTAAGCTTTTAAAATCTGTCAATATTATGAATTATATTACATTTACAAGTCCATAACTGTTATTTTCTTTGATTTTAATTATCGCTGCAATTATCCTTCTTTAATTTTCTCAATGTGAAACGAGAATTCTCAGTTGGACTAGAAATTAATTACAAACCCTAAAGGATAATACAATTAAATTATTAAACTAGAAGAATCCAATGGATAATGGATTAGTGACTGGTTGCCTTGTGTGCAATTAATGATTCTGTCAATCTTTTCTTTTGACTAATTAGTTTGTTTAGTTGAAGAAAAAGTACGATTAGTTAAGTGCACATGTTTCTTTATTTCCAGGAAAAAAAAAACTACTTTTGATTTCAGCAACATTTTTTTATTAGGGGAAATCATTAGTTTTCTTCTTCTAGATGATGCTTTTCATTGCAAAGAGAAAAATGATCCCGTTGATAGGGGAAAAAATTAAAAATAAAATTGCTCTATGATCAAATGAATAAATATTACACTCTTTCTAGTCTAAAATATAAATAACTTATATTTTATAACCAACCTTACTGAAATTAAGAAAGTTGTTAAGTTATTAAATATTTCTTAATTTTTTTTCTTCAATTTTACTCCTATTAATGAGATTTTGAAGGAGAAGGAAAAAGTACAAGGAGACACATTATTTAAGCTTTAATTACCTGCTAAATTGACAAATAAACATCAATTACTTTTTAAGTGATGACTTATATTTTGGATTTCTTGTAAGTGACTTATATTTTAAACTGCATGATGCTTCTTTTTTTCACTTCAATATACACATGTGACTCAAGATTATGAATATTGATGAAGACATTTATCAAATTACCTTAATTGGGTCAAAATTTAATGATATTTAACAACAAAAAAACACTCTAATATATTTTGTTTTACTAGTTTGGAGGCAAATACTTACTCACCTACCATTTTTTTCCTTAAAGATTGATGAATCGAAATGGTTCAAAGATAATTGATATTTCATTGAGACATTAACATAACAATATCACGTACTGTGAAATAAAGTCAGAACTCTAAAGTTACATAGGCGGAGCTAAAGCGTTACGTTTGTCTGGTGGAGATCATATTCACGCTGGTACCGTAGTAAGTAAACTTGAAGGTGAAAGAGAAATGTAACATCCCGACTTTTTCACAAGCAGTATAAATTTTTTTTTTTTTTCCAAAACATCATTTCAAATCATCAGAGTAGAGCAACAGAGTGATTGAGTAACTGATATGTATATATAAAACGCCGAAAGTCTGGCTAGATACAACAGCGGTACAGTGACCGTGTGGTTCAAAAGAAATGTACAACAAAAGGGAAGGCTTCCGCCGGAACATCGAAAGGAAGTCTTCGAACGGAGCTTCTACGCAGGCTGCTTGTCTCTCTCCTCGGTCCTCGGTCCTCCCGACCTTGACGCTATGTTAAGAGCTGAGATCCGCACCGGCTCTCAGGTAACGGTTAACCTCATATTCATATATACAACATGTGCATTACAGATAATCATACAAAGAAACAAGCATATCCCAACAAAGACATAACCCCTTTGGCAAATGTGTCACACCTAGCTATCGTGTCACACCTAGCGATCGTTTCACACCTAGCAATCGTTTCACACCTAGCATTTCACACTTAGCAATCGTATCCCAATACCCCGCAAGCATAACAACAGTACATGAAGATATCACAGAGCTAACAACTACCACAATAGGCATACGTTACACATAGTACATATATGCATACAATAAACATCAGATTAGTGTTACAGTATGCGAACGTACCTTCGTTGACGGTAAATAGTACGTCTAACAGAAATTAGTATTTCTGACGGAAAACAGCGGTTCGTCCGACAATGCAGTACGTTGGACGGTAGCGGCGATAAACTAGGATTTCGGCGTCCTATAAGAATAATATCACTTTCATTAGTGATTTGATACAATAACTGGCATTTTAGGTAAAAATTACCATTTTGCCCTTCTACCCCTAATTGGCGGAATTTCGCCAGAACTTCGTTACTCTGACTACTTTTCTTCCCAAAATTTCGCCAGAACTTCGACGCCATCTTGATTTTCGAAAATAATGACTAAAATAGCCCTCCCATATGATACCCAATCATACTTGAAAATTTAAAGGCTATTCTAGCATTACTACCCCTAATTTTGAAAGAGCTATAAAAACTACAACATTTTGGTACTGATCCCTACCAAGTTTTTACCTCGTCGGGCATTTTTCAATGCAATGAGGCCTAAAAACAATAGTAGGAATCTCATTCCCTACTTCCTAAAACTATCTAACAATTCTACTATCTTTCGAACTAAAAACTAAAGCCCGAAAGACTTACCCGTTGAAGACTTCCGGACAATTCTGCAAGGCTTCGCTGCAAGATTTCCAGAGCACTGCTCTCTTCTTTCTCTCTCTTCTAAAAACAATAGTAAGAAAGGGAATGGTGTGAAATTTCTCAAGGGGAAGGCATCTATTTATAGGCAAAAACAAGGGACTTGTTTGGCAAATTTAAGGCTATGTTTGGAAAATCAAAGTTGTAATAACCCATTAATTGCAACTTGTTCAAGAAGCCAACCTTTCAACATTCACACACTCTTGTTCGTCCTCCCTAGGTGATGTGGCAGCCCCTCATTGGCCCAAAATGGTGACTTGGCTTGCTTTATGCCCGGTCTGGCCGATTTCCCCGATCGGTACCCGATTCGCGTGATTTCGGAGAAATCTCAAACTTCTGGATTTACAACTTTGAAACCATTTCCTCACTCATTAGAAATGTCCAAGTTAACCTAAATTTTGATCCCATATAGGGCTCCAAGGTCCAGTTGAAGTTTCCTCGAAAACGTGTCCGATCGCGTCTCGGTTTGAACGCATTTAAATTATCAACTTCTTGAAAAATTCACGATTCCAAATATGTTAAAATAAATTCAAACTCATGCCTAGATGTTGAGTTATAATTTATTTTCCTTATATCCAAAAATATACCTATATGCATTTTCCCTATTTCGTTTTATTAGGAAATGCACAAACGACTTAATTTACTTAGTAAGAGTATAACGGAAGACAAAATTCCACTGATCATTATTTTTCCCTGACTTTGGGAATCCCCTTCCTAGATCTCTAGATAAGATCCATTTTCTAATTTCTAAATTACTATTCACCCTTTTTAATTATATTATTAAACAATGGCAACTTGCATAAATATTTCTCTTTTCATTTTTCATTTTTTTTTCTTTTTTTTTTCTGCCCAATTTTCGTTTTTTTTTTATTTCTTTTTTTTTTGATAAATTATTTAATTAATTAAATAATTATTTTTACATAATTTTTTACAAAATTCTCCTATTGGTCCATTCTTGTATTTAGGCTTAAAAATACCTAAACTCAACTATTTTTCACAATATTCTCCAATTAATTAGTAAATATACTTTTACTAATTTTCAACCATTTTCCACTAATTTTTGAGCTTTACATAATTATCTCTGAATTTTCCTTGCTTATGCTTAAGTAATTAGCCCAATATTACTTAATTACTTTCTTATCAATAGTTGATAATTTTCTTAATTATCACACCTCATTACCTCATGACTTTTACACTGACACATTTGTTTCCATGTGTTCTGTATTATCTTAGCATCTACGGGGTATTACGGTCATTTCAATACTTTTTGGGTATTCTTCTACAATTTCTCCAAGTTTGTAACTTAATAAATTACCTAAATTAGGGACAATATCCTTCCCTATTTCAAGTAGATTTTTACTTGCTTCTTTTATAGCTTTCACAGGTATTTATAACCCATAATGTGTTTAGGGACCTATTTGCAAATTCCCAAACGTTTTAGGGACCTAATTGCAAATTATCTAATTTCAAGAGAAATTACCTTAACAACAAGGTAAATTCAATACAAGGTGTTTGAGACTTCATATTCACCTATTTTCAAGAGAAGTTACCCTAAGTCAGATTTTAGGGTATTACAAGAAATCACTTTAGGTTTTGTTGATTTACTACGTGATGATTATATTGAGAAAGATCGAAGCCGTGGTATTTATTTCACTCAGGATTGGGTCTCTATACCGGGTGTTCTGCTCGTTGCTTCGGGGGTATTCACGTTTGGCATATGCATGCTCTTACCGAGATCTTTGGAGATGATTCCGTACTACAATTCGGGGGGAACTTTAGGGCGGGTACGGTCTCTTATAAATCAAAGGGTTTTTATTGTTTTAAATATGATAATAATGAGATAGTTCGTCCATTCATTTATGAATACTAAGTTTTGTTACTTATATCTTTTAAATAATGTGACATATTTCATTATATATATTTTAAATATATCATTTTCGTATTATATTAATTGTTATGGGTTATACTTGATTCTATTACACTACCCTATGTATATATAGCTTGCACATGCATATAATAGTTTTGAAATTGAAAATATTGATGTTTTGTGAGAGAATAAGCTAAAACACTTTTTTAAAAAAATTTAATGAATAAGTTAATAAAATATAAAAAATATTCCTTATTTTCTGAGATGTTTTCGAAATATGCTCATATTGGCTTATGCATGCATGCACCAAACATAAAATAATAGTAACGCCTATTCTTAACGGCCAAAACACGTAAATATAACTGATCAATCATTTAAACACCGAATCTAAGAAAAATATATATCCAATCTATTGAAGCAGATAATAATTTAGATTTCTAAAGCCTTTTCGAAGACTTAGATAAATAAAAATATTCAATTTAAAGTGAAATGATTGGGGAAAAAAATAATATTATTGATGCAAAGGAGAAGTAGAATTTTCACTAGATAAGGGAGAATATAGTTATCATATCTGATAGCAGACCAGGACAGGTTATCATATCGATGGAAATAGGCCAGACTTTGGCTAAATAGATCTGAGCCTGTAATGGGGATAAAAGGCCTGAGCTTGGGCCTGAGTCTGAATGCAGACTTTTTTTTAGGCTCAGGCCTGAGCCTTCATAAGACCTTGTTGAGCCTAAAGCCTTTTTAAAGGCCTATTTACAATGCAGACCTCTAAAAAGGCTTCATATTGTAGGCCTTGGAGGCCATAAATAGTCTTTTGTACACTTTGAGTCTATCAAAACTATATAAATATAGAGATAGGATATTGTCACTACCAATTTTATGTCACTGCCACTTTTTCACCGTTGGATCAGAATCTCATTTGCTTTTATCATTTCTCTATCTTATTGAGATTCTGATCCAACGGTGAAAAAGTGGTAGTGACTTGATAATGACATAAAATTGGTAGTGACAATATCTTATCCCATAAATATAAGCTTTTAGTAGAATATAATAATGAAAAATAATAAATATTATATTATTTATATGATATAAATATAATTATATTTATTTGATGTGTAAACAGGTCAGACCTTAATAAAATAGGCCTGACCTATTTACATATTTAGGCCTTTAAATAGGCATTGGCCTAATCTTTTTAACAAACAGGTCAGGCCTGATCGGGCCCTAAACAGGCCAGGCTGTAGGCCGCCTGATAGGGGTCTGACCTATTTCCACCCCTGCATCTCACTCTTTCGTAATTCCATTAATATGTAATTATATCAAAATAAATTATAAAGTTTCATCATTTCATGAAGGGAAAATTAATCCTCAAGTCTTTATAATTTAATTACCTCAATTTTAAATTAGGTCTATAGTTTATTTTGTTTAAATTGGACACTTATAATTGATTTTGATCTATTATAAGAATTCTTCCTTGATTGTAAAACTTATTAATTTAATTTATAAAATTTTAGGGAATTTATGAAATTTCATTCATTTCACTTAACACCATTTTGATGACCGTACATTACTATAAAAAAATGTTTATAAAGTCTATAAATTAAAATTATGGGATAAAACATTAACTCATCCAAACAAAATAAATTATAATTAAGAATCTAATTCAAAATTGAGGTAACAAGCAAGGAGATGTGGTCAAATTTTATTTTCATGAATTATACAAGGATGAAGTGTAACAACCCGACTTTTCAAAAGCAGTATAATTTTTTTTTTTAAATATCTTTTCACATTATCAGAGTAGAGCATTTGAGCGGAAGAATAACTGATATATATATATTCAAAATGCCCACTGGCTAGTTACAGAAACGGTATAGTAACCGAGAGTTTTCAAAAAGTAAAAGAACAACATCGGAAAGTCTTGATCGGAACCATGATTCTGTCGCTTTCCTCTCTTCTCGGTCCTCGGTCCTTCCGACACGACGTTATAGCTGAGATCCAATTTAACACATTGGATCTCAGGTAACGGTTAACCTCATATTCACATATACAGTATATCATCCACAATCATTCATATTAACGGTATAATGGATGTGTCACACGAAGTGCATAAAGATGGGTCACACGTAGTGCATGTAGATGGGTCACACGTAGTGCATGTAGATGGGTCACACGTAGTGCATGTAGATGTGTCACACGTAGTGCATGTATTCAAAAGCTCATAACAATACTCACCACATATCATCCGACTCACAACCACAAGTACGCATACGATCAACATCGGCGTTAAGGTTACCAAGACGCGCACGTACATACTTTCGTAAACCGAATGTAATGGCTGTGTAAGTGTCTATCATGGGGCCTCACCGAGTTCACGGCGACTTAATGGCTTACCCACATAGACTAGCCTTTCCTTCGCACCAAACTGTTCTAACATATTTGCATTCAATAAACATACCATAACAATACACATAGCACATACATGCATACCATGAACATCGATTAGTGTTACAAGACGCGGACGTACCTTCGTTGGCAACGTTAGGTACTACCGGCGGAAAACGTACTTTCTACGGAGAAACGTGCAAAGTCCTACAAGGCACGTCTGGGCAACAGAACGGCAGGCAGAATCGGCTTTTCAGATATCCTATGAGAATAATGTCACTTCTATTAGTAATTTGACATTATAATCGGCATTTTAGGTAAAAATTACCATTTTGCCCTTCTACCCCTACTTGGCGGAATTTCGCCACGCTTCGCTACATAGGCTATTTTCTTCCCAAAATTTTGCCGTAACTTCGACGCCATCATGATTTTCGAAAATAAAGACTAAAATAGCCCTCCCATATGATATCCAATCATACTAGAAAAATTAAAGGCTATTCTAGCATTACTACCCTTACTACCGAAAGAACTACGAAAGCTTAAAGCTCTGCACCGAAAAACTTACCCAGAGCTTCGCTGCGAATTTTCCCGCAGCACCTCTCTCTAAAATCCTCTCTCTAGAATCAGCTCTTGCTTCTCAAATGTGAGAAAACCAAAGGGGAGGGGTGGGTATTTATAGAAAAGGTGTAGGATTTCTACTAGTCGGATCAACTTTGTGAGAATCGATTCGAACCGTCCCAGGAAACTTTTGAAACAAGTTTTCCACCTTCTCCAACCTTCCAAGGCCGACCTTCCCCCATGCTTAGGTGGCATCCATTGGCCAATGGGAGGTGGCCACGTGTCACCTTCCGAAGCTTCGGAGCCGATTTCCCGACGGTACCCGATTCGCGTGATTTCGGAAAAATCTCAAAATTCTGGATTTACAACTTTGAAACCATTTCCTCACTCAGTAGAAATGTCCAAGTTAACCTAAATTTTGGTTCCATATAGGGCTCCAACTGTCCAGTTGAAGTTTCCTCGAAAACGTGTCCGATCGCGTCCGGCCAAACGAAAATCAGGAAGTTCCAACTTATAGACATAGATGCACCGATTTCAAATATGTCCATAAAAATTCCCAATTCTTTCTCAGTTGTCACAACTCTAATTTTGAAGTCTTTACTTCCAACCTGGCTATCTCGCCCTTTTTCGTAATTTCCCTATTTCGTCTTATTAGGAAAAGTCCTATTGACTTAGTAATTAACTTAGGGAGAGTTTAACGGAAGATAAAAACCCACTGATTAATATTTTACCTTGACTTTGGGAATCCCATTCCTAGATCTCCAGATAGGATCCGTTTCCTATTTCCCATTTTACTATTCACATAATTTTACTTTAATTAATTATATTAATAAAATAATAAACTTAACTTATCAACTAAGTTTTCTATTTTTATTTCTTATTTATTTATTTATTTTTTTCGTTTTTTTTTTCTTTTATTTTCTGCACTTTCTTTTTTAATTAATTATTTAATTAATTAAATAATTATTTTTACATAATCTCTCACAACATTTTCCTATTGGTCAATTCTTGCATTTAGGCTTAAAAATACCTAAACTCATCCTTTTTCCTTCAAATTTTCCAATTAATTAACCAATATATTTATGCTAATTTTTAGCCATTTATCACTAATTTTGGAGCTTTACATAATTATCTCCGAATTTTCTATACTTGTGCTTAAGTAATTTGCTAATAAATACTTAATCACTCGATTATCACTGCTTAGTAATTTTCTTAATTAGAATACCACATTACCCCTTAACCTTTGCTTTAACATGAGATTTTTCATGCATTCTCGCATTATTCGCATTTTTCCATAATTGCAAGGGTATTATGGTCATTTCGACACTTTGACCCTTAAATTCCCCGATTTCCTACAGAATTTAACTTAGAAAAATAGACTATAATTACACAAGTCTTGAGTCCTTTATTTCACTTATCGAAATATCCATTATTTATAATTTTCCGTATAATAAATATCCTAGGTATTACATTTCTCCCCGTTAAATAAAATTTCGTCCTCGAAATTTACGCGTATCACCTCGTAGAAATAACTTAGACCTTTTGTCTAACCCTTGTCCATGCATACTTACTTAGTATGCATCCCAACATTCCAAGCGGTACTTCGGTTACATACGGGACTCATATGTCCATTCTTCGTGCTCTCTAGCCGTTGCACTAACCAAACTTCGAACCATACGCTACGGATACTTATTCTATCGAACATTCTTAGATCATTTATTTCGGTGATCCGAGAAATCGTTTCGGCTTGATTATAAAGTTTTTATCATGTTTTGAGTTGATATATAGTGTTTCCGTGGTGTCACAATACCACGTACTTTATATATATTGCTTCCGTGGCGCCCATAACACCGCGTACTTTAGTGTTTTAGCGTTTCCATGGCGCCCATAACACCGCGTACATAAGTGTTTCCGTGGCACCCATAATACCGCGTACTACACATTCATCATGTCGTATTTCGATATACTGTATCACCGTGGTTCCCATACACCGCGGCAATACCATATATCTCGTACTCATGGATATCACGTCGTACTTCGATATATTATGTTCCCATGGTTCCCATACACCATGGCAACATAAGATACCTAATACTTAATAATAAAATCGTGGTTTGTTTTATAATCACTAAGAAACATGACAATTACTATCTCTAGGTCATGTGTAGTTTGGTTCGACTTGAGAAGCTTGAGAGTGGTAAGTCATCACATTGTCATGTCAGCAGCCTAGACATATCCCAATCCTTATCTATTGGTACCATTAGAAAATCTACTTGGATTTGGGATCATCAATTTCTTGATGCTGTGACCAACTTCTTCCTTGCTCCGTGAAAGCTTGTCTCACAGTCTTTGTTCAACGTTAATTTGATTACTTACTTGTGAACTTGTAAGTTATGAACATTCTTTATGAATCTGCGGTACTATCCCGTTAGATCCAAAACTACACCTCTATATTAACATCTCTGGCTATTCTTTCAAGTTGCCTTCTCAGCATTTTAGTTTCGTTTGACGTCATTTGATATGGCGCTAATCTAACACAATCGAGATTGTCGTTGACGTTAGGAAATAGTAACAAGATTTATATTATACTTGCAACTTGGTTCACAACACGCTTTACAAGCTAAAAGCTTACACCTAATGGTGTAGCTACTATTACATCATAAGAAAATATCTATATGCATCCCAAAAGGATTCGTAGAGGTTTAACACCCGGATCACACTATAGTTGAACTAGATCTCTACGGAGCTCTAATATCATGGACCACCCTGAAGGTTCTCGGCCTCTTCATTGGTTAGAGCAAAAATCCGCCTGGGTTACGTGGCCGAATCCCGCAGCTTTCTCAGGGCAGTTCGGGGCAATGTGTCCTGGTTTTTGACATCTGTAGCAAACTCGTCTCTCCGCATTTTTCTCAGGACAGTTTGTGCTAATGTGTCCCGACTTCCGACGGTTGTAGCAAATCCTTTCCCCAACACAGTCATTACCAGGGTGGTACCTTCCGCAATTAGGACATGGTTGGGATTCCAGGTTTCGTGAGTTTTTCCGTTGCCCCGTTTGGAATGGCCTCTTGCTCTCTCTTTGGGATTCATTCCAGGTGCCTCTCTTACGTGAGGAGTTTCCACGGTTGCCTTCGCTACGATCGGCACGGCTACCATTGTGATTCCGTGAGATACGTAACTCCTTGATTGCGTTCGGTCATCCGGCAAGACTCTACCGCTTGTGCCATGACAGAAACCGTTGAGACACCAATCTGCCCTTATGTCGTACTTTAGCCCGTGAATCAACCTGTTCGCCTTCCAGCTCTCGTTAACATTACTTTTCAGATATGACGAATACCGAGACAGGTTGGTGAACCGGCAAAGTAATCGTCAAATGATTCCTCCTGGCTTTGCTGGATTTGAAGGAACTCCTCCTCCTTGATCACCTGCACCGAGGGAGGAAAATACTGTTCATTGAATTTTCCTATGAACATCTCCCAAGTGACAGGGCAAACATGGGTTCGCAACGTCGTGGCTTCACTCTTCCACCATCTATGTGCGTCCCCTTCCGACTTATAAATTGCCAGCTGAGCTTTCCGGTCCCCTGGACATTCCATCACTTCGAAAATCTTGTCTAAGCTCATCACCAATCCTCACCAATTCGTTCTTTCCATGAAAAGGTGGCTTGAGCTTGCAAACCGTGTGACCCAATGTTGTGTGGTGCGCACGTGCTCTCCTATGTCGTGGAGGTGATCGGGACCTTTCGATCCCTCGATTCCTCATCGTGCTCATCACTTTGCTCGTTTTCTTCTTCTTCATAATGTTGTTCTCCTCGCCTTGTCGATCATGCAATTGTCTCTGTCTCTCCCGCCTTTCCCCAAGGAGTTCAGCCTATGAGAGCCCCCTGTTCTTGCGAGTTCTCCTCATTTCCTCGTATCTCATTTTGCTCCGGTTGGTTTGGTACCGGATTTACCCGAGGTTGTCTACCTCGTCCTCCGCCACGGCCTGCGCCTCGGCCTCGGGAGCTCCGGCTCCTCTTAGGTTCGCCATGTCGCGTTCTTTTCCTCTATTAGGGAAAACGTCGATATATAAGGAAAACGTTGATTGGTATATCACGGATTCTATCGCACTTAGTATCTATACCGCACATAGACTCTATCACACTTCGTATTCACACTACGAACAAGCACCGAAGTATTTCCCTCGCTCGTGGTTTCATTGATTTGGTCTACTCAAAAACGGGTATGGAATTTCGCATCAAAAGTTCCTCTACATGAGTCAAATACGCATGTACGTATCTTTTCTATTCTCGGAGTTTCATCCAACGTGGCCCGGATCCACCATAAACTCGGGTTAGAGTGATGTTCCCACGTAAAGTGGTACACCGATTCGTGATGGTACACCGGCTCAACTGTACACCGTAATAGGGTGGTATCTTGACTCGGGGCTATATCAGTACTCATTTTCAAAATATGCTCCAAGTTTAAAAGGCTTTTGAACATAACTTCGTTATCCGAACAGGATGGCCAGTAAGTGTCTACCATGGGGCCTCACCGAGTTCACGGCGACCGATTGGCACACCCACGTAGACTAGCCTTGCCTTCGGCACCAAACTGTCCGTAATAACATAGTTAAATTCATGCCAGGACTACTGCTCTGATACCAAATGTCTCACTGGCGAATCCACGCCGTGGCAACAAATCGTACCTCAGCTCGCTAGTTTTACGCACCGCCTCACGACGGATACAACCAATCCGGTGGCTGGCCGGTGGTCATGTCGGGGTAAGAGCCAATGCTTCGCCACAGATCACACTGGGAGAACCCCCGATCATGAATCGAATTTGCCATCAGAAAAACTAGCTCTGATACCAAATGTAACAACCCGACTTTTCAAAAGCAGTATAATTTTTTTTTTTAAAATATCTTTTCACATTATCAGAGTAGAGCATTTGAGCGGAAGAATAACTGATATATATATATTCAAAATGCCCACTGGCTAGTTACGAAACGGTATAGTAACCGAGAGTTTTCAAAAAGTAAAAGAACAACATCGGAAAGTCTTCATCGGAACCATGATTCTCGTCGCTTTCCTCTCTTCTCGGTCCTCGGTCCTTCCGACTCGACGCTATAGCCGAGATCCAATTTAACACATTGGATCTCGTAATGTTAACCTCATATTCACATATACGTATATCATCCACAATCATTCATATTAACAAGTATAACAGATGTGTCACACGAAGTGCATAAAGATGGGTCACACGTAGTGCATGTAGATGGGTCACACGTAGTGCATGTAGATGGGTCACACGTAGTGCATGTAGATGTGTCACACGTAGTGCATGTATTCAAAAGCTCATAACAATACTCACCACATATCATCCGACTCACAACCACAAGTACGCATACGATCAACATCAGCGTTAAGGTTACCAGTACGCGCACGTACATACTTTCGTAAACCGAACAGAATGGCCTGTAAGTGTCTACCATGGGGGCCTCACCGAATTCACGGCGACTTAATAGCTTACCCACATAGACTAGCCTTTCCTTCGGCACCAAACTGTTCTAACATATTTGCATTCAATAAACATACCATAACAATACACATAGCACATACATGCATAACATGAACATCGATTAGTGTTACGAAGACGCGGACGTACCTTCGTTGGCAACGTTAGGTACTACCGGCGGAAAACGTACTTTCTACGGAGAAACGTGCAAAAGTCCTACAGCGGCACGTCGGGCAGCGTAACGGCAGCAGAATCAGCTTTTCAGATATCCCAGAGCTTCGCTGCGAATTTTCCCAGAGCACCTCTCTCTAAAATCCTCTCTCTAGAATCAGCTCTTGCTTCTCAAATGTGAGAAAAACCAAAGGGGAGGGGTGGGTATTTATAGAAAAGGTGTAGGATTTCGTAGTCGGATCAACTTTGTGAGAATCGATCCGAACAGTCTGTGGAAACTTTTGAAACAAGTTTTCCACCTTCTCCAACCTTCCAAGGCCGACCTTCCCCATGCTTAGGTGGCATCCATTGGCCAATGGGAGGTGGCCACGTGTCACCTTCCGAAGCTTCGAGGCGATTTCCCCGATCGGTACCCGATTCGCGTGATTTCGGAAAAATCTCAAAATTCTGGATTTACAACTTTGAAACCATTTCCTCACTCAGTAGAAATGTCCAAGTTAACCTAAATTTTGGTTCCATATAGGGCTCCAACTGTCCAGTTGAAGTTTCCTCGAAAACGTGTCCGATCGCGTCTGGTTTGAAACGAAAATCCTAAGTTCCACTTATAGACATTGATGCACCGATTTCAAATATGTCCATAAAAATTCCCAATTCTTTCTCAGTTGTCACAACTCTAATTTTGAAGTCTTTACTTCCAACCTCGGCTATCTCCCCTTTTCGTAATTTCCCTATTTCGTCTTATTAGGAAAAGTCCTATTGACTTTAATTAACTTAGGGAGAGTTTAACTAAGATAAAAACCCACTGATTAATATTTTACCTTGACTTTGGGAATCCCATTCCTAGATCTCCAGATAGGATCCGTTTCCTATTTCCCATTTTACTATTCACATAATTTTACTTTAATTAATTATATTAATAAAATAATAAACTTAACTTATCAACTAAGTTTTCTATTTTTATTTCTTATTTATTTATTTATTTTTTTCGTTTTTTTTTCTTTTATTTTCTGCACTTTCTTTTTAATTAATTATTTAATTAATTATTTAATTAATTAAATAATTATTTTTACATAATCTCTCACAACATTTTCCTATTGGTCAATTCTTGCATTTAGGCTTAAAAATACCTAAACTCATCCTTTTTCCTTCAAATTTTCCAATTAATTAACCAATATATTTATGCTAATTTTTAGCCATTTATCACTAATTTTGGAGCTTTACATAATTATCTCCGAATTTTCTATACTTGTGCTTAAGTAATTTGCTAATAAATACTTAATCACTCAGTTATCACTGCTTAGTAATTTTCTTAATTAGAATACCACATTACCCCTTAACCTTTGCTTTAACATGAGATTTTTCATGCATTCTCGCATTATTCGCATTTTTCCATAATTGCAAGGGTATTATGGTCATTTCGACACTTTGACCCTTAAATTCCCTGATTTCCTACAGAATTTAACTTAGAAAAATAGACTATAATTACACAAGTCTTGAGTCCTTTATTTCACTTATCAGAAATATCCATTATTTATAATTTTCCAGATAATAAATATCCGGGTATTACATGAAGCAAATCAAAGGAAAAAAAGGTTTATCTACAAAAAATATCTAATTTAGAGCAAGCACAAAGAATAATTCAAGGAAAACGTTGGAATTTATAACTTCTCCACTCTTGTTTAAAAAATAAATTAATAATTGAAATTATCAACCGACGTAACATATAATTAAGATATTTTTTCAAAAAAAAAAAATATTCTTTTAAAAGATTTAAAAAGGTTCGCAACATGTGGAAAGAATATAACAAAAAGATATTGTATACAAGGACAACACACACACACACATATGATCTAAATATGATGATACAATAGTGAATAAAGAAAATTTAAATAATGAGCAACTATATAGCATCGCTTTAAAGGAACAACAAATAAATCATAAGAATTTAGGTAACCTTACCCTAAATGTTCTTGCGAATTGCAATATACTAAATAATTTCTAAGTCCCACTACAAGGACAATACTCAAGCAGTTTGGCTGCCAAGTGTGTGAGATATGGACAAACACAGTAATATTAGAATATAACTTTTAATAAATTAACATAAGGAAAAAGCTCATTATGCGATATAAGAATTAATTTTTTAAGGAAATAGAATAGAATCTTGTATTATTGTTGGTTATATATATTTGATATATATAATATGAGAAAGAATGAGAATATAATTTTATTTATATATTAGGTGAACAAAAGTAAAGTGAAAATAGAAAATGAAGATGGATAAATAATAACTTTAACTCTTATAGTACAAAATTATTACATATTTACCTTTTTTATTCTGATTTATTATTTTTAAAATACTTTCAATTTTTGATAAACAACTTGATATTTTTATCCTCATCAACAAGTATTTTTACTTAATTAATATAAATATAATATTTATAGCATGCCATGAGAGGATACGTAATGAACATAAAAAGATTAAATGTCTGTGCAATGAGATGAGTGTTGCAAAGGTAATTAACAAGAGATCAAAGTTTGAGGCTATACATAAAGTTCATTGGGATTGGAATAAAGCTTCTTCTTTTCTTTTCCTTTTTTCCCTTTCCAATGATTTCATGCTAAACCAACATTTATAATCAGAATGTTGGAAGCAAAAGAGATTATTACAATGTTATTAGTTGTTCTTCATGCATGTATGTCCTTAAAAAAAGTTTCAGTTTAATACATACCACTCTGGTTCTATTTATAAGTCCAGTTTAACCAAAAAATTTGGTCTTATTTATAAGTCCATTTTGACCAAATAAATGTGATTGTGACAATTTTGCCCATATTAATTATGATGAGAGAGATTGGCTAGCTATGTTTGGAAGAGAAAAATATGAGAGAGATTTGACAATAAATTTTAAAAGGTATCCATTCATAAATGAGGGTAAAGTTGGAAATTTGCTCTATAATCATTGACATACCTAACTTTCCTTGGTATGTGAGATTTGGTCAAACTGGACTTATAAATAGGACCAGAGTGGTATACAAATATTATTTTTACATAATTTAGAAATTTTGTCAAAAATAAAGATGTAGACATATTTTCCCATGAATTAGTTTTAAATTTTAAGATTTAATAATTATATACTAATATTAAGTCATAAAACATTACTTATTGTCAACAACAAGTTGTCTCAACGACAGCGCAACGTCACCCATTATGTTTGGATGAAGTTTTAGACTTGAATTTAAAGTTGATATGTTTGTGTATGTAATCGAGAGTTATGTAGACTCTAATTTCTTTTAAATGGAAGAATGTTTCAAGATTTCTATTGTTTACTCTTTTATATCTCAAAGCATGCCTTGTTTGGATTTCAAATTCATTGTTTTTTCAAGATTCTCAAAAACTCTTACAGATCATTTGTCTTAATCGAGCTCTCCTGCTCCCTCTCAGTAGATTTAACAATGCCATTTAATGTGATTTATCAGGATATTGAGGAACTCCTTTATAATTGTAGTTTTAAGCAAGTGTTAGCTTTTATTCTAATCTTTGTGGGATGAATTTTAGTGTTTTTTAGGAACTACCACAATCTTGAGGCTTATATGTAACTGTTTGACATGTTATTGCGCTTGATGTAATTTTTTTTTACCAATACGCATTTAACTTTACTTAAAAAAAAGAAAAAGAAAAAGGAACTCGACTCTCCTTAAATAAGAACTTCAAACCTTATAGTTAAAAAAAACATATTACAAGAATATAATTATCTCGACTTGGCACAACAATACTCGAATATTAATTAGTAATATCATATACACACACCAAATAATTGTACATAAAAAATGCCCAACAAAACAGGTATTGTCATTTTACTAAATGATTTTTGGAGTGACCCCAGATGTTGAGAATAGAATTGATAAGAATATATACATGCATCACACATATATGATACGTCTTTTTCCATGTTTGATGAATATGAGCTCAATTTGAGAGGTTGATGTGAAACAATACAGCTTTAAGAATATAGAAAGTGAACAAATTAAAGTTAGGGGAACCAGAAACACACAACATGATCTGCAGGCTTCAAGTGTGTGTTTGGGAGAGAGAGGTACACAGAGAGTGAGAGAGATTCAACATCAAGCAAGTCAGAGTCAAGTTCAGACAATATATTAGGAATAACTAAATAAGAAATTAAAACAGCTTCACATGGCACTGTTTCGAGCATATTAATATTTGTAAACATCATATGATATATATATATTCACAATATCCAATAATTGTCACACTGACATGACGATAGATCAAACTCATCAATCTCTTCAACTGGTTCAGATGCTCTCCTCAACTTGTCCACAATAAATATGGCCTCCAAAATTATCCAAATCTTTCATCATCTTCTTCATTCTTCATCCAATTTGACTAATTAATTAATTTATTATATAAATATATTTGTTTTTTGTTTGTTTCTGGGTATCTGGTTCTTCTCACCCATATCCACATCGTTTTGCTGGATGCCTTCCTTCTACATGAAATCTTTTCAATACAATTCTCTCTTTTCTTAAGAGTTAAGTCTACATATCTCCAAATTCACTTATTTCACATGGAATAATCTAGTTTCTCGCTCCAAATGGCCAAGGGAATTGATATATATATATATATATATATATATATATATATATATATATATATATATATATTAAAAAAAGAAACCTAATTTGTACAAATTGTTATATGTCGTTAATTAATTAATACTCCCTCCCTATATATGAAAGTCCTTCAACCGAATCGCGGGATTGTAAAAAATAATTAAAACTTAAAAGTAGTTAATTGTGATAATTACTCCATCAGGTCTTTATTATAAGGCACCAACTAACAATTCTTACAAACCAATAAAAACAGTTAAAATTATTAAATTTGTCCTAAAATTTAAGTAATTTTCAATACTACATCTACTAATTGTACTGAACTCTAATATCATATTAATTATTACTCTCACCACTACCTTTCCTAATTATGGGCATACACAGGAAAAAAAAAATTAATTATTTTTTAAAACAAGCAAGTGCCTTATAAAAAGGACTAAATACACTTATTAGTTGATGCCTTATAATAAAGACTAGAAGGAGTATGTAGGAAATTTATTTTTTCCCCAAAAATACCCCTATTTATGAATGAGTGAGAGAGAGAGACAGAGTAATAATGAGAAAATGATGGAAGAGAATGTATATAGTATAATAATTTATTGAGGAAAAAATGAGAAAAGATGTATTTATTGTTGAGATAAACTCAAATGGAATCTTACATTTAGGCCCCATTTGTTTGACGGAATCTGAGTGATGGAAAGGGAACATTAGAAGGTTCCTTCCAAAAAAACTTGTTTGGAGCGTGCGTCTTTCGTCGACCAACCTTCCCGTGAGTCTGGATCTTCCATCAACCATGGGAAGTGACTTTCCCTCCGAAAGAGGTGGGAAGGTTGAAATCTTCCCGGGAGAGTGAAAATTTGGGACAAAAGAGCCCCTTGAAAAAAGTGAACCTCTTCAAAAGGATGAGGAAGGTGCGAGTTGCTGTTGGTGAAGAAGCTTTGAACTACAGTGGGCATTTTTCTGCAAAGAAGAAGTCGAACCTAGGGCCTGCAGCCCCACTGTTCATCCCAGTGAACCTCCCTGGTTCACAAACATCATTGCCTAGGCGCGTCACTCTAAAGAGGTTCCCATCGAAGAAGAAGAAGAACTAGGAACAAAGTTGTTTATCGTGTATATTTTGAGTTAAATGTAATGAGCCAATGCAATATTGTCTATGGTTTTTGTTGTTATGACTGCTGCTTCACTGTGCTGATATGGTTTACATGCTGTCATGTAGAGTTCGAACTCTCTTATTTGGTTCAAATTAAACTTCAACTTTTATGTTTTTCTATCATGTTGAAACAATTGAATGATATTAAATCTATGTTACTGTGTCTTAACATTTTTTACATTAGAGTTCATGTCTGACATTCTTCCTCAGCATCACCTATCGATTTTAGGCAGCTACTTTTTGGGTGCATAATGCACCTTGTGTTAAACTTTACAATTAATTGTTATGCAGCATTTGAAAAAGTCAATTTCCTTCATTTTATTTCCTTTCACCCTACAATTCACATGGTATAGCAGATGTTTCACTATTGCTGATATTGTTTACATATGATGATGGGAGTTCGAACTTTGTTGTTTTGTTCGAACTTCAACTTTTGCGTTTTTCTGTCATGTGAAAACTAATTAATGATGTTTATTCTTCACTTCTCTATAGCATTACCTAGGTTCAATGTCAGTGCTAATCTTCCCTGTTCCTCTTGTCATACTTGTTTCCGTAGCTTGTTTTATATACTTTTGTGCTTTCCCCGTCTAATTCCTTCCATCTCCATCGTCCTTGTCACCACCGGAAGCTAGTCCTCGTCGTAATTTCATATCCCATCGCCATGTACTTCAATTTTACATTGCAATTTGGTTCTAGGGTTCGTTCATGTCACGCCAAAACAGTTCGAATCAGTTATCAACTTTTTTTTTTGTTTTTTAATTTAGGGGCAATCTCAGAATTTCACATAATCTTCCCACTTAACCAACACCCAATTCTTCATACCAAACATTACATTTTCCCTCAACTAACTTCCTTTCCCTAGTATACCAAACAGCTCACATTTTTAAAGTTCTCTCCTAATCTTCTTTTCCTTTCATTTCATTTTCTTTCCTTTCCTTTCTCAAATCTTCCACGTAACGAACAGGGCCTTAGGGATAAGCCCATACAAAAAAGGCTCTTATATATCGGGTTGAAGGGAGTATATTATGTTCTTACTAATTAACAAAGATGACTAGTTAATAAAGTAGTTAATCACTAATCAACAAGTGACTAGTTAAAGAGGCTTCGCTTCTTTAAGGAGAAGAATACAAGTCTAAATATCAGGAGGCGCACTTGTTGGGAGAGACAAAAACTCTTTACCTTTTTAAGTTTCAAAAGAGATTAGTATCAAGTTCCAAATGACTTGAGGATCTTGATCATATAAAAATATAGTTAATCACTAATGGATGATAACAATCTACAAGAATATATTCATACAAACATAAAAATTCAAGGTTTACATCTAATTGTATATTAAGAATAATTTTAATGGGATGAAAGTTCGGGCAAGTATAATCTTGAAGGCACATCACCAGAGTAAAAACAAATTTCAAGGTTGAAAGAGTATTTACAAAATTGCCTATAAATTACTACCTCCGATCCTTAATATAAGAGCTAGTTGATTAATTTAAATAAATTAAAGAAGTTAGTTATTTGTAACAACTAATAAATATAAATTGGTTTTCCTAAAATATCATCTTTCATCATATTATTACTACTTTGGATATAAACTCCTTAATGTGTGCAATCAAAGGGATATTTTTTTTAAAAAAAAAAAATTGTAAATTTGAGAGACAAAGTGAATTAGGTCTTATATTTAGAATTAAATTTAATCACCAACTAGCTTTTATATTAAGAACTGGAGTTAATATCTACCAATAAAATTTTAACATCAACAAGAAGTTAGAGCCTAATGCTCTTATGGGATACATGTGGATAGTTTCTAACATGAAGAGCCTTCATTTTCTCTAGGGCGAAGGTGCAAATTTATAAATGAACAATTTTGCTTGAACACTCATAAAAATTATATATTTTTAGTGTAAAAAGTAGACATAAATAATTTATTTGGGAGCAGATATGTCAACACCGTTAAGGAGACTAAATTTCTGTTACTTTTTGAACTGTGGGTCCCACCAGTCTTTTCTCTTTATTATTTTAATATTTTATAATGGGAAAATATCACTTAGACCCTATACAAATAATTTTATTTCAGTTAACCCTTAAAAGATTCTAAAATTAAGTTTTGTAAGTAAAAAGACAATAATACCCTTTTTTTTCATAAGAGCATTTATAAGACAAATATGGGTATTTTTAAGACAAATAAAGACATTGACAAGACAAACATGTGAATGACTAGAGAGTTATAAAAATTTGGTCATTTACATATTTGTTTTGTAAATATATTTATTTGTCTTCAAAATGCTCATATTTGTCTTGTGAATAGTTTTATGAAAAAATTAAAGTAAGGGTATTATTGTTTTTTCACTTAAAAAACTTAATTTTATTTTGACCAAAGGGGTGCAATGAAGTTTATAATTTTTTGGAGGTTAACTAAAATAAAAATGTTTGCATGGAGTCTAAATGATATTTTTCCATTAAAACAATAGAGAGAGAGGACTTATGGGACCCACATTGTAAAAAGTAAAGAAGTTAAGTCTTTTTAACATTGTTGCTATATCTACTCCCAAATAAATTGTTTATATATACTTTTTACACCGAAAATAGATAGTTCTTATAAGTGCTCATAGTGAAATTGTTCTTTGCTAAACTTGCACATTCTCCTTTTTCTCTATGGTAGTTATAGTTACAAGAAATACTAACATACAAGAAGAGTTTAACACCATCTAAACTTTGTTTAATGAAAACATAACAACTCGTATCATTTAAATCCTAAATGGCTAATAACTCATTAAAAAAGATTCATATTTTATTTTGTTTTTGAGAAAAATAAACCTTTAATTTGAAAAAAAAAATGCACCAACTAGAATTAAAAGATTTATTTATTAAAAATAAAATAAAATGTGAATTGTTTCATATGAGCCACCAACAACTAAAATTAAATGATGAGTTATTGTATTTCTATTGCATTGAGTTCAAATGATGTGTAAATTGTAAGTATTTTTCTTTAGTTTCTTGCACATATTTAAACTTAAAGAGAATTTTATACAATTAAGTTGTGTGCGCATGTCTATTATAAGTATATAAAGGTCACAACATCATAAACCCAAGAGCATTTTGAGATTATTTACTTTGTCTACATTTTTAGTGAAAATACTGAATACCATTAATTCATAACGGGCATAGTCCCACAGGATATCAATATCCTACTTCAACATCCTCCATCTCCTAAAACTGAAAGATGGAAATTACTCAAAGATACAATAATGGGTAAATAACATTCACTCAAATTTTCCCTCATTTTAGTTTTTGTCCCTTAAGTTTCAAATTATAAATTTTGGTCCCTATAAGAGTAAAATGGTCCAGATTTTTTATTAAGTTAAAATGAAAACATACTAAAATAAAATGAAGGAAAATTTAAGGGACAAAAAATTATATTAATCCTACAATAATTGTCAACTAAACTATGAGAGTACTTAGCAAGATGATGATCTCTCAAAGAGTTCTCATCTCTAAAGTTGTGGCTAACCTCAACTTGTCATTCTCTAAATTAAGAGTTCTCATCTTTTCTTAATTTATCAATATTGTTGCTCCCTTAACAATAATTAAGGAAAAGAATGAATAAAAGAATTGAGGAAGATGTAGAATATTTTAGAAAATACATGTTATATTAAGTAACTCAACTAACTTCCTTAATCCAATCAAAGATATATCATATATTAAGGACATGAGGAGTACTATTTATATTTGTAATATGTAAGTAACATGACTACTAAATTTCATATCGCATATTATTGGCAATGATGATTATGAGATGAAGTTCACATGTAGCCCAGCATGTTGGGTAACCCAAGGTTCAGCCCAACCATGTGAATTTTATAAAAATTAAAAAAGTGGGCTAGGACTAGCCCAATGAATAAGTATACCAAATAGATGCAAGAAACAAGTCCGGAACAAGCATTTTGCTTTTTGTAAAGTCTATGAGGACTTCCTTCAATAATCATGCAATAAAGAGTTAGAGACAGTAAACAAACATGTGAATACAAATTAAGAAATCGATACTGTAACAAGGAATTGGGAAAGAATGAATTTGACTATTCTCATTACTGTGCCTATGTATTTATACAAGATAAGGAAAGAATATTTACATAACAAACTAAGTTACATAACAGAAAGTTGTTATAACTTTAACTAGATGACTTAATACTTGACACATACCCCTCGCAAGCTTAAGCATTTATATTTTTCATGCCAAGCTTGGAAATGAGTTCACGAAAATTAGTAGGATGTAGTAGCTTAGGAAAACGTCAGCTAACTGGTTAGAAGAGTGAACTGGCATAAGGTGGCTTTAGCTTGTAGTTTTTTGCGAATAAGATGACAATCTAACTCAATATATTTAGTTCTTTCATGAAAAATGGGACTAGCAGCAATTGCAAGAGCTGACTGATTATCACAGTATAGAAAAACTGGATCAATGTGATTGACATCAAAACCATTGAGCAAGTAAATAAGCCACTGCAATTCACAAGTTATAGATGCAAGAGCACGGTACTCAACTTTAGAAGAGGACTTGGAAATCTTGGCATGCTTTTTGGCTTTCCAAGAAATCAAAGAAGAACCTAAAAAAACAACAAAGCCAGTGATAGATCTTCAAGTATAAACACAATTGGCCCAATTAGAATCACTAAAAGCTCGCACTTGAGATATGAGGCATAAGATTAAAAAAAAAATACTAGCACCAAGAGATGATTTAATGTAGCGAAGAACACAGTGAGCAGCTTGAAGATGAATATCCATCGGTTGTGATATGAACTAACTCAATTGTTGTGTAACAAAACTCAAGTCCAAGCGAGTTGTGAGAAACTGTAATCGGCCAATCAACTTTCGATATGGCTGTGGATTGGCTAAAGGTGTGCCCTTAGCCTTCTAAAGTTTTAAATGAGGATCCATTGGAGTAGAGACAAGTTTACAAGCTAGGTAACCTGTGTGTTCAAGAAGTTCAAGAGCAAACTTTCGTTGAGATAGAAACATGTCATCCTTTAAACGAGCTAATTCTAAGACAAGAAAATACCACAATTCACCAAGACCTTTGATAGTAAAAGTCATGTCTAGTTGTTGCTTGAAATGATTGATTTCAGAAAGATCATCACCATCTAAAACTATATCATCAGCGTACACCAAAATAGTAGTGAAAGAAGTAGAAGATGCCTTAAAAAATAAAGAATGGTCTAAGGTAGATTGGATATACCCAAAAGAGATTAAGGCAGCAGACAACTTTGAATATCACTGTCTACTCGCTTGCTTAAGACCATAGAGTAATTTTTGTAGCTTACATACCAAATTTGGTTGAGCAGAAAATCCTTGAGGAAGCTCCATATAGACCTCTTCGTGTAAGTCACCAAGTAAGAAGGCATTATAAACATCTAATTGATGTTAATGCCAATGTTTAGCAGCTGCAATAGAAAGCAATAAGCACAAAGTAGTCATCTTAGCAACAGAAGAGAATGTATCAAAGTAATCAATATCCTCTCTTTGAGTATAGCCTTTAGCAACAAGTCTGCCTCTATGTCTCTCAATGTCACCATTAGCCTTAAACTTAGTTTTAAAGACTCATTTGCAACCTATAGGTTTCTTCCCTGGAGGCAAAGTAGTTGAGCACCCAAGCCTAGTTTTGTCCAAGTGCTTGAATTTCTGCATTCTTGGCATCCCTCTAAATAGAATGTTTAGCAGCTTGATTATAAGTTTTTGGAAAGGAAATAGTAGTGACAACTAAAGCAAATTGTTTATAAGAAGAGGAAAGAGAAGATTAAGAAAAAACAGAATAAAGGGAATATCTAGGAATTAGGGGTGGGAAAAAACCCAGTGGTCCTGTCTAGTTTGGTCCAACCCAACTTGGTCCGATCTAGTCTAATCCAGTCCAAATAAGAAAAATAAAGAAATCAGACCAGACTGACTAGTCGGGTTGGATCAGGTTCCAGACCAGGGGACTAAGCCTTGTCCGGTTTGGTCCATGTCCATTTTAAAAAAATATATATATATATTTTGGTAATTTAGATGTTACATTTTATTTTTTTTATTTAATGTTTTTGGATTTTTTTAAGGATTTATAATTAATTTTTATCTTTTATGATGATTTTTATATGATTATAGGTATTTTCATTATCTTAACTGTTTTATCATGTTTAAATATTTTTTTATTATTGTTGTTGATTGTTGTTGGATATTCTTATAGATTTATGATGTTTTAATTTTATGTGACGCGTTTTATATTATTATAGGTATTTTATGGTCCTAATTATGTTTCATAGGTTTAAATTTTTCCTTCCAAAGAGGAAAAAAATTTAAAAAGAAATTTTAGATGTTGGACTACCTGGACTAGTACAAGTAGTCCACTAGATTCGGTTTGGTCCAGCTTGGCCTCAAGTTTGTTCTGGACCATATTAGACCACAAGCTGCCGACCTTGAGTGGATGTCAAACTCGATCCAGTCTAGTCCATGCTAATCCCTACTAAGAATACCTTTGCATGATGATTGGACAGTAGAAGAAATAAGGGCACAATGATAGTCTTGTAGATAAGATGGAGGGTGGTGAGGATGATTAGAACGACGAGGTGGAGGAGATTGTAATGCAATAGCAGCAAGGGAAGAAGGATCATAATGGGGGTAGCAGAGTCAGATGAAGGTGGAGATAAAGTGGGCGATGGTGAGTTGCTGGATGGTAAGGGATCATCCAAGAAGGAAGGAAAGCATTGAATGGTTGGCTCAGGTATAACAAAAGGAGATAAGGGGGAAGGACTGGTAGAGGCAAAGGGAAACACAAGCTCGTAAAATAAAACATCTCTAGATAAAATATCTGATTAGAAGAAAGATCAAGTAATATGTAAGCCTTAGAACCAGATGCAAGCCCTAGAAAAACACATTTCTTGGCTCTTTAATCAAACTTTGAACAATTGTGTGTAAGAGTGGAAGTTTACATAAGGAACTAAAAAATTTAAAATCAGAATAAGAAGGTTCAACATTATATAAACGAGCAAAAGGTGTAGAATCTTGAATAATAGGGGAAGACAAGCGATTAATAAAGAAAACAATATATAATATAGCAAAAGACTAGTAAGAAATAGGTGTTTTAAAATGAAAAAGTAAAGCTCTAGCAACATTTAAAATGTGTGAATGTTTGCGCTCTACTAAACCATTTTGTTGGGGAGTGGCAACACAAGATGTTTGCTGAATTATCCCTTAGAAGCATAAAATTGTGGCATTAAGAATTCATTACTATTACCAGACCTCAAAATCTTAATAGAGGTATTAAATTGAGTTTGAACTTAAGCTAAAAAATTGGTAATGTGAGTTTGTGCCTTTGACTTATGCTGCATTAAAAACAACCAAGTGTGACGTGAATAATCATCAATGATTGTAAGAAAATAACGGAAAGCCTAAGTAGAAGGAATAGAATAAGGGCCCAGATATCAACATGAATTAAATAAAAAAATTTATTGCATGAACTTGTGCTTACAAGAAAACTAAGTCGTTTTTGTGTTGCAAAATGGCAAGTATCACAAGGAAGAGAAATGGGAGTACAAGCAGCAAGTTTATTTCGTATTGAAAGAGCAGAATTAGAAAGATGGCCTAGACGAAGATGCCAAAGTATAAAATCTAACTCTAACATGGTTGAGGTTGAATGAACCTGAGAAGTGTGTAATGTCGACATCTTATCAGTAAGGAGATAAAGCCCATTGAAAACATTAGCGGCACCAACCATCAGTGAAGGTTGGTTTCAATGGATTTGACACAAATTAGAAGAAAAGGTCATAGAAAAATCCAAGGAAATTGTTTAGCGAGAAATGGAAATGATGTTAAGAGTAACAAAAGGAAGGTAAAAGAACATTTGTCAAAACTTAGGATGATGAAAGAACAATGCCAGAAATTGTAATAGCCTGAGCACCTATAGGAAGACTAACAACAATAGGAGAAACAAGGGCTTATTTGATACGTGGAACAGGTGGGACAGGAATGGAAGATGAACAAGTTTCCTTGTTTGATACACTTTTTGTGTCCAATCTTCCTAGGAACTCAAGTTCCCGGGCTTCCTTTAAAGGTGGGAAGATAAGATCCCACCAAAATTGGTGAGAACCCAAGTTCCCACGTGAACAATGACGTTTTGGACATATTTACCCCCTTATAAAATATTTTTTTTCTATAATGCAAGAAAATAGGACTAAATTCAAATTTATGCGATAAGTTCGAACTTAGAGGGATAATATTTCAGACAAATTTGAATTTTACGGGAAAATATTTTAGACAAATTTGAACTTTACGAGAGAATATTTTAAACAAATTTGAACTTCATAAGAGGATTTTTTTAAAAAAATATATTTCAGAAAAAAAATTATATTTTTCCTTTTCATTTTGAATTAATTACTTTTGAGGGTAAAATAGGTATTTCCTAATTCTTTACCAACTTTCACCCCTTCATTTTCTTCCTACTAAACAACTAATCTTCCTTCAAGTCATCTTCTCTCATCCTTAAAATCTTCCCTTTCCTTCCTTAAATCTTCCTCATACTAAACAGGCCCTAAAATGATAAGAAGTAAACAAGTCTAAGGAACAAAAAATGTGGTCAGTAGTTGTACCAGAATCAATGATCCAAGTGGCAAGATGCTTGAGTGACACATACCTGTGACAGAGAGAGGAGAAGATGTAGAAAGGTGATTTAAGGAAGAAGTTGAAGCCGAAGGAGAATTTAAGAGAGTAAGAAGACGTTGGTATTGATCAGCAAAAAGTTGAGGAAGGAGAAAAGCTTTTGCATAGGATTGATTTGGAGGCAGAGGCTTGGCAGCATGAGAATCTTGAACAACACAAAATCTTGAGCAGCAAAAGTGTTTACCAAAGAATAGGAACTAGATGTGTGGAACTTAAAGCCCAGTGGGAAATCAAGCTTGCAGTAACAAGTTTCCTTGACGTGGTTTACCACAGTATGTACAATGTTTGGCGTTGAAATTATGAGGATGTGCCTTTTGGCTCAGAAGGAAGATGAAGTTCACATTCTTGCTGAAGAACTAAAGAGAAAACTTGATTGATCAGTGGAATAGATTTTTCTGATGAGAAAACATCAAGCAATTGCAGCAAGTTTAAGGATATGTTAAATAGATTCACAAAAGTCTAGAAATAGATAAACAGCTCAATATTGGAAAAATTATATCCAAAAATATCAATGCTTTAGACTGAAGACATGAGTTGTTTCTCTATCTCATCATTCATCCACAACAACACACAGGGCAAGTTGAACAAAAATGACTTCAAGAGGTTAACAGATCATGTTAAAATGCTTTAAATAACCAAGAGCACATGAAGGATCCAACATATGCACTCTTTTACAAAACAGGTTTCCTGAAATGTCAGAGTGATAGGAAATAGATTTTATGCCATATATTTGATATGAAGATGTAGAAGAATTATAACCGCTAATTAACAACCAACTAACACTCTTCTTTACATTTACAAATCAATATCATACTAAACACATTGAAGACATTCAATTCAACAACAGGCTATAATCTAATGTTATCCATGCAATTTGTTAGGCAAGTTTATGCATACAAAATAACAAACCTAAGAATCGATAAAATAATTCAGCCATACACAATGTGGAGTGGACACTGTTATTGTAATACCCCTGATTAAAATAATAATAATAATAAAAGAATTAATATGTGTACATATATAGAGGGAAATAATCTAAACTGATTCCTATAGTTTCTCCTAGAATCTAGGAACAATAATTTGAAATTTAAAAAAAAAAAAAACAGTTAAGATCACATAATCGGATCTGATTAGACTAGGTCACATAACAGATTAGGATTTAAATGATAAAGGTTCATAGTTGGCAGGCAAGGCCCATTCCAACAAATAATAATAATAATAATAATAATAATAATAATAATAATAATAATAATAATAATAATAATATATAAAATCTAGAAATTAATAATGTTTTTATTGTTAATTTATTAATTGGCAATAATTAAAGAGCCCAGCCCATAGCTAAAAACCCTAGATGTTAATTATAAACTTAGGTTTAGCCGCCTAAACCTAGAGAACGCTCGACTTTTTTTCTCTCGACTCTTTTCTCTGCTACGGCATCCTCCTCCCGCACTCTTATCAAAGCGTTTTTCTAGAAGGCTGGCAAAGACGGAGACTAGGTAATCCTAATTCCCATATAGCGTAGGCTAATCCATCCTATATGTAATCCTAATCCCCATAAGTCTTAGGTTCATGTAATCCTAATTCCCATATAGTTTAGGTTAAGTTTATATGAATCTTGATCGGTAATCCTAATTCCCGTATAGTTTAGGTTAATCCTATATCGATTTTGATAAGGTAATTATGATCCTAAATATATGATAAGGTTGTTTTGTATGAAATTTGGTATATGTAATCCTAATCCTTAGGTGATTGTAAGATGATTTTATACTTGTTAAATGTAATCTTAATCCTTAGGGAATTTTAAGATATTTTCATATATTATATGTAAACCTTAGGGTATTTATATTAAATTATTTTAACCCTAAAAATAATAGGATTATTTATAAATTAATTATATTATTTGAGAACTTTATTGGGTTTTGACCTTACGAAATAATAGAATTAATTATATAATTATATATGAGTATTATTGGGAACTTTATTGGGTTTTAATTCCTAGAAAATAATCGTATTAATTATTTTCAAAATAATCTTAATACTTTGATGGTGTTAGATAACAGATTGTAGCATAAACTTTACTTTCCATAAAATGATGGAAAATTGATTATGTGCGATATGTGTGCTATATTAGTATTCTTGAATAATTGGGAAATTATGATATTGATACTTTGTAACTTATGATGATTGAAATGATAATTGGATTTGGACTTTACTCGGATAGATATTTTAATAGGAGTTAGATCTTATATCGAATATTTGAATTATTATACTCTTAAATAGTTTAGAAAGTTATGATACTCTTGAGCAACTGATATATTCATTGAAGAAATTTCTTAAATAAGATAATTGTGACAAGATTGAATTTTTCCTAATTATGTGTGATTGAAATGAATTAATCGTGGGAGGATAGCTTTGGGATGGTACCTCCTAAAGTGATGAACACAACATTTAGGCTCTATGCCTCCGATATGTTATTTGATGTGAATCGATTATATCCGTTCTTCCTAAAGTGGTGTCTGGTCACAGGGTTTCCCGGGACACTAGTAGTAACTTTGGGAAGAGGTGTGCACATTAGGACGAAATGTTTTATGGCCAATTTGATTGATTGTGGTGGCGGGGTTTCCGGGTCACGGGGTAGCTCAGTCACAGGGTTTCCCGAGTCTACCATGGTTCTCTTCCCACTAAACAGACTGAGGCAGGGTTTCCCGGGTCAAAATAAATTTTAAAAAAGATTATAAATGATATTTGATGCAATTACTATATGATTATTTATATTTGATTTGAGTAATATATTTGAGTTATTTAAATTGTGTTTTATTAGGATTACCAGCTTTGCTGATTTTTGTGTTATGGGCTGTGATGATCCTTCGGGGGAGCAGATTTTCTGTGAAACAGGTTCTAAAGGTTGGGGCTAGCAGGGAGAAGTGAGGAAAAACGTTCAATTAATTCTAGCTAGTATTTATATTTCTTTTATGCTCCGAATAAAACATTTTTATTTAAGTTTTGGATTTATGTTATTGTAATAAGTTAGCATTGCACTTGTCCCAATACAAGTGCGGCGGTAACACTTCCCAAGGTTGTTTATTTGGAATTTCAATAATTATTTATGAAAAGTATTGCAGTTTTATGTTATTATAATTGTTAGAAATTGGGGGTGTTACAGTTATAGTAATAAACATGACATACAATAGAAGGGATAGAGAAAGAAGAATTGTACTAATGAAATTATAATTGAAAAATGCATTTATTGAAATCATAATCCTAAGCCAACAGACCTCAAAAATATCAAGAAGCCTTTCATCTTTAATCTTTGTCACTTTCTGCTCATATGCAAGTTTGGCAACGTCTTGCTCAGCAGCTTTTCAAACAGAAAAAACATTTTTAGAAGTATATTACTTTCCATCTGCCAACACCATTGACCTAAATTTAGGAGCATGAGCAAATCCTTCATTGGGCGTGTGATAAATAGGTAGAGGCATGTTTGACCTTTGAGCATACTCTTGTAACCTATTTTTGTGCATCAAATGCTCTGAAATACCTAGAGAGATTGATACAATTCATAGATTAAATATCATTTATGTGTTAAAAGCATACTTAGAACAAGCTAGAATTGTCATATGATAAAACTTATAGCAACAATGAACTCATTTTATGTGCAAAAAAATCGATAGAAACCAACCACCAACTAAGATCTCATTTTAATCTTAGCCGTACTATCTTTACATTGCAACTATTACAAATGAACCTACATGGATTTTCCTATTATGTGCTGGAAAAAACTCAAAGTAAGTTGGAGTTGTAAAATATTCATGCAAAACTTGGCAAAAACCATATTGAAGTCACCTTTGCACATAAGGACTTGTAATAAAAACATTTATTTGAAAATAAGAAGAAGATACTTCCACTTTCACAAAGTAAAGGTAAAACCAGGGCTTTTGAATTTAACTTGATGACAAGAACATACAAAATTTCAGAAAAAATATATTCCATATTAGAGATAACTCGAACATTACAAGATACTTGGAAATGGGGGAAAACATATCAATCATATAAATAAGAAATTTCAGAACCTAATGCTCTTCCTAAGCAGATAAGAGAAACAGGAAGAGTGCCAAAAGGTTCCGACACTACTACAAAAATTGGATATTACTACCCTAAAAGACGTCCTTATTAAAAAATAGGAAGTAACAAATGAAGAAGGTGGCATTCTTGTAATTATATGACAGGAAGTTTAGACTAAAGCGTCCTAAATTAATGTTTAGGACTCCTAAAATGAATTTTTGGCGTTCTAACATGTTTCAGGACGCCTCAAATCAGGGAAATTTGTTTCGCGCCATGGAAAATTATTTTTGGGCGTCCTAAAACTATTTCAAGACACCTAAATTTGGGAATAAGCAACATAGGAATGTTTTGTTTAGCGCTGTGGGTATTTGTTTTTGTGAATTTTGGTGCGGAAATTTAAAAATGGGCATCCTGAAGTAAAATCAGGACGCCAACATTTGACTTTTGGCGCCCTGAATTAAATTCAGGACGCCACAATTTGGAGTGTTTAGATATAGAGTTTCTTCAACTTGCAATCATGTAAGTCTTTTTCCCCCTTTAATTATTGCAATGATTTTTTATGTTTTATATATTTAACAATAGTTATCATTTTATTTTGATCATAGTGTCTGCCACGATATATGCGTCCAGAAAGGCCGAACGGGTTCATATGGGTTCTTATGTCCTGCAACCACGACGATGGAGAAGAATAAGTTAGCTAGAAGGGTGCTTTATGTTGGTTGTACAATGGGCGACGGAGAATTGCCTTGTTATCTAGCGTCAATACTTGAAAGGTACGTATTTTATTTTTGTCTATATAAGATTTTTAAGAATAACTTGTTTTCTTGTCTTAATTTAATATTAATATGTATATGTTGTAGTGGTCATTGGACCCTGTGTGTTGTTTGTCCTGCCAACAACGTATGTTATTGGTTGGATTCCTTAGGTGGCAAGCCAAACGACGACATCAAAACCATGTTTACCGAGTAAGTAAATTTTTGTCTAAATCATCGATTCTTCTTTTAAATGAATTGTTTTCATGTCTGTGTATTTCTGTTTTAATGATAGTGGTCTCAAGATGTTTAGAATGCTTGCTGGAGCACGAGAGCAGGGTGGACCGAAGTGGTTTTATCCAAAGGTAAGTAGTTTCAATTCAAGTTTTTTTATTGACACAGTAACTTTCTATATGCCTTTATTCGTTTTAACAAGTTGCTTTTGATTTATAGTGCCCTCGACAACCAGGGGACACCGAGTGCGGATACTACGTTATCCATTATATGCAATCCATCGTTTCCAGCGAACGTATTACAGGTTTTCAACACGTACGTGATCGCTCCATGATTCTCAAATGATGATATTTTTGTTGTTGTACTTGAGTTGTTAATTATTTCATTCACTTCAATGGTTTATCTTATGCCTTGTTTTCCAATTTACAGTTTTTGATAGTGTGGATCCATTCTCGGATGAAGAAATCGATACGATTCGAGACGTTTTGACTGGACATCTTATGCAACACCTATAGATATATAGAGTTTACTTCGCATTTTTTGGCTGGATCAGGTGATCATCTGTTCTATGTAAATAAATCTTTTGATAGACGTTTTATTTGTTGCTATTTCCGTAGTTTTTTATCGACTGTAATTGTTTTCAAACTGTTGTGGTTCTGTTTGTCTGCTTGAAAAGCTTGGATCCTTTTAAGGAGAATTTTGTCATGTTGCTAATGCGTTTTCTAAACTACTTTTTTATTGGTTGCAATTTCATCAAATTGTTGGGATTGTGATTACTCTTTTTGCTTGTTTTCTTTATGAAATTTGGGTGTGTTTAAGGGGATGGATTTGGGGGTTCTCCTTGATATGTGGATTGATTAAGTTTGAAAATGAAGAATATAAATGTTAATATATTAGGAATTGTGATGTTTCCTCTCGAGTAGTCCAAAGGCATCATCCCTCGTTATATGATTTGATTGTATTTTAATTCCCTCCCTCCTTAATCGGATTGCTTAATGTGTTCCACCCCTCTATATATAAATATTAAGGGTGAGCAAGTGTTGTAGGTGCAAGAATGGCAACGAGAATTGAAGATCCCATCAGAGAGAAAAATGTACAAAGGGAATTTGACATTGTTGTTGGTAGTGTACTAGTTCAAATGTATAGTGCGAATTTGACATTGTGTTGATGCTCATGTATAGTTCACTATTTCATTTTAACTTGTTGCTATTTTATTGGACATTTCTTTACTATTTATGGACTCATGACGTTTCTTAGTTGGTGGGAAGGCTGGGCTCATGTCTCATTGTTTAATCAGCCTGATTAGTTAATGAACGTTTTCCATTTTGAGCACTGTGCCCGCTAGTGGCTTGTAAACATTGTATTCCTGTTTTGCAGACAATTAGGGAAATTATAAATATGTAGCAGGTATTTTTTTTTTTTTAAAAAAACAAATATAAGGCGTCCTGAAATGAAAATTCAGGACGCAAATATATGATTTAAGGAGTCCTAAATGTTTATTCAGAGGCGTCCTCATTTTTATTCAGGACTCCTCATATGAGGGGTCCTGAATCAATTCAGGACGCAATTTCAAGACACCTCATATGAGGCGTCCTGAATAAAATTCAGAACGCCCAAATTTTCATAAACAACTACCCTCCCCAAGACATCCCTCTGAAAAGGGACGTTAATTGGGTCTTATTTAGGTCGTTTTTTTGACTTTTTTGTAGTAGTGCGATGAAGTGAGCTAAGCTGAGGTAAGTGGTCCAAGCGTAGGCGAAGACGGACCTGGAACCAGGGCCTGAGGCTAGACTAAAGGAAGTGAAAACGAAGGCTGAGCTAAATGGGGCATTATCCTAGAGGGAAAGCTCAACTGCTGCATATTCACATTCTCCAGTAGAGTAAACTGCCCTCAAAATCAACTACTTTGATTAAAAAAGCATGGACGGTTGAGATCTCTTTTTGAGTTAAAAAAACGGCGTCATTTTAAGGCATATGAGGGCAATGAATTGGAAAAGGTCAAGGAGACAAGCTAAGTCCTCTCAAGATCCATCCTTGAACTATATTGTTGCATCGTTCCCAAGCCGAAAATAGAGGACCAGTGGTCAGCGGTGGAGAGATCGGTCCATCAACAAATTTTAGCTTGTTCTTGGATAGAAGTGCGATGCGCATGGCCAAGCTCAACTGTAGTAATTGGATCTGTCGAGCGAGGGCACAACCAACACTAGAGTTGGATATTAATTGGGGTGAATTTAGAATGGACTAGTTTGATCAGTGAGAGGGTCAAAAGCCATGGAATTGAAAGGAGAGAGGAGGGGGAAGACACACGAAGAAAGAGAAGATAAAAGACAAAGGACTCGGGGGGGAATTGAAGAGAGAAAATTGGTTGGCTCATGATACCATGTACTAACTCCGATCCTAAATATAAGACATTTTGTAATATAATTTGTACTACAAACTTTATCATATATTTAGAACCGAAAGAGTAACAAGTAATTAGGAAAGAATGAATCTGACTATTCTTATTACTGTGCATATGTATTTATACAAGATAAGGAAAGAATATTTACATAACAAACTAAATTATATGACAAAAAGTGGTTATAACTTTAACTAGATGACTCAATACTTGATAGATACTACCTCCGATCTTTAATATAATATCTCGTTTCTAACGTCAATTACACTAAAAATGAGACCTTAATGATGAGATCTTATATTAAGGACCGGAGATAATATAATATATGAATTGGTTGCCTTTTGTGAAGTCCATGAGGACTTCCTTCAATATATTCATGCAACATTAATTCTGCCAATTATGCTCTTTACAAGAGAACTTCAATCTATGAAATGCTAAAATTCCATCTCTTCCACACTTGTTTCCGAGTATAGATAAAATTTATTAAAGAGACGATAAAGCAAAACAATGAAAGATTATTATATGATGAGAACATAATCTGTACATAGCCCCATGCCCTCCCACTCCCCCATGATCATCTCTGTACTTTTCAAAAAAACACTGGCCTACATTGCATCGCTCAGTGGCTATAAAACCAACAAAAATCTTTCTCACAGCTCACCATAAACTTAAGGGAAGCACCCAAACTTGGAGGCAGCAGATTGACTATAATCTAAAGTGGCTTCCTTGACCTCAATTTCTAATACGCCTTGACATTATGAACTTCTGATGGTATCCACCCGATCGATGACATCCAATGCCTTGATTCGATCAATATCGAAGTCAATGACCGGAATAGATGGCCTCCTTATGGAGAACATGCTTTTACTTTCACTGATTGGGGAATGGCTATTACTCTTGCTCAGCCTATGGTGTTTGCTCAGCCGACTCTTGGTGGTGTCGAATTCCTGGCTCTTGCTTATCCCGGGTGTCAGTTTCCTCTTGCTGACGTCTCGAAGCATTTGTTGATCCTCAACTGTTAGCACAGGAGTAGAGCAGGCTTTCTGTGCACATAGTTGCACTGTTTTTTGGTTAGGGGAACGGATAGGGGATTTGACTGGAGACCTTATTCCTCCATTGCCACTTCTTGCTTGACTGACTAGATGATGAAGCCACACCACAAGTTCAAGAATATAAGCTTCCGTTCTTTCCTTATCGGCATGGTGAAGTGTTTCTACCCTTAACAATTCCGTCTCGCCAGTAAGTTTACGGTTAACCTCAGAGCTAAACAAAATTGATTAGTAAATATAAGTAGAACATGAATACGCCAGTATAAAATTGATCAGTAAGAGTAAGTAAAAGATGTATATAGAGTGGGTGCTTCAAGAAACAATTCTAAAATTAAAACTTACCCAGTATTTGCCCATTCTCCAACCCATCCAAAGCCATGATGAGCTCTGAATTCACCCAAAGAGATAATTAGGCAATCAAACACAACACAAAAGTCAATGGAAATAGGGAATTTGACAAAATTATAGTACTAAAACTAAAAGGTTAAAGCGCAAAGGGATGCAAACTTACTTGGTTGTGTTGGTGGCAATAGGAACAAGCCACTGCAAAGTTTTCTCCATTTCAGCTTTGATTTGCTGGACTGTAAGCTGCAGAAACGTTTCTCTAATATCAGATTGGATCTAAGAAAATGCTAACAGGCAAATGGATCACAGACTCAACGGCAATGGAATAAGAAAGGCTTGACAAAAAAAGAGCGCCACATACATGCATAAAAGAGAATAATCCAACTTATTAGTATGCATAAACTTATCAATTCTATTTATTTTAAATATGTATGACATTAAATATAGAAAGAACAAACATTTCTCCAAAAAAACATGCAGGTTTTGCAACCATGGTATAAGTTAATCTAAATACAACTCGTGATCATTATTGGTCATAAATGCAACTTTGATAAGACAATTACAATTAAATTCATGGCAAGCCGTGCTACTATGAGTCATGAACAGTACAGCTCACAACAATCTGTGAAATGCATGGAAAAACTTGTCTAGTTGGATGCACAAACCCCAAATGCTCATGTGCTTAATAAATAAAATAGACATGGGTAATTGTATCAAAAAAAAAAAAAACGGGTAAAGCACCTCTTCTTTGGGTTGAAATGATTGTATCCTTGAGCGTAATGCTGATTTAATATTAGGAGGCAGCCCTTGATATAAAGCATCCCTTGTATTAGAAGGCACAGAACTTGAGCGTGACACCTGAAAGTAATCAACTGTCAATTCAGGGCTATCTTTAGAGAGAATTAGCAAGATAACTATAAAATTTTCCAATACTTCGGCAAGTCATATGATTTTGATGAATTTGCAAGAAAAGAAATGCCAAAATCAAATAAAATTATTGATATGACCATGGTTGTGACATGATTAAAAAGCTCTAATTTTAAAATAGAGAGGAAAAATAAGTTCTCCAATAACTATTATGCTGGTATGTACTCCTCTGGTTCTTAATATAAGAAATATTTGGGGAGGTGATTTTGGTTCTAAATATAATACATAATTTTAAAAAAAAAAAAAAAAAAAAAAAAAACCCCACACGCTATTTGAAGAACCTTTCAGAAGGAGAGGGTTTAATGAATCTACAAGCCAACAATACATCATGGATTATGAAGTTAGAGTAAAATTCACACTCACCAGAGTATCAATTTGAGTAATAATATTTGCATAATGCAATGCAAGACCAGCAGAACCCAACTTTTTATGGCTTCCTGGAGAATCTCTTACTTGACTAACAGAGTCTGCAAGGTTGAACAGTGGATTAGTTATGAAAGATACGGTATTGGATCTGCAATCTTTTCCCAAAAAAACATAAGGAAAAAAAGGAGAAAAGAAAATGAAATAAAACTGTTCAAGAGCACAAAGAACAAAAAACAGGATTTTACATCAAGGTTGACAGGTAGAACACTCATTTTCAAACAGAAGTTTAATACAACGGTCAAAACATACTATATACTAGGATGCAAATCTATTTTGCTCACATTTATTCACACAACTCAGAAAGCATATTTTATTCTCATCTAAACTATGCATAGATTGGACCCTATCTTTCTTTGCAGAATTAATTTATCTCTAAATGACACCAGAAAGCTCCATCCATCAACACATAATAAACCCTTCTTGAAATCGAGCTCCAGAGCTAAACCATGTTTGTTGTATAGAGGCATGGGATGAAAGAAAACTTTGATACTATTGATAATCAGGGAACTGGGAACAATAGATAAAGGAGAAACAGACTCTCAGGCTCTCAGCTAATCATAACCATCTATTTTCATTATCTTGAAGCATACCAGCACTACCAAATGCTTCATGTATCTCCAAATGAAGAAAATGAACAATGTCAACAAGCTTCTCCATGACCTGAGAATTCAGAAACCAAATTATAACAAGGAAAATAAAAATAAAAAAACATTAGATTCAAAAGCTTGAAAGAATCTAAATCAACTGAGACTACGAAAAAGACAATAGCAATTACAAGTCAGAGTGTATGCCCTTTAGAGCTAGCCTCTAAAAATGAATTGTCATATTATAAAAGCAAGTTTATATTAAATTGATATCTCTCATATCCATCCAAAAAATTCTAAAAACATCATGCTGTCTTCTTACCTCTTCCAGTATCCTGGACCATAGCGATTTTTTCTTTAAATTTTTTACATGCTTCTTTTGACTCTTCAATTCTGCTCTTAAAATTGCAAGGCTGTCTCCTACAAATTTAATAACCAATGGTCACCAAAAAAATAGTACTCGTTGTGGTAACAAAAATAAGCTTCTTTATGAGATACTTTTATGCTTTTCCCCAATAATGCTTTGAACATACATCTGCAAACTGACCAATCCACTAAAAATCAAGCTAAAGCATGCACCCCAAAATTGTTGTCAAATTTAAAGGAAAACGTTCCACAAACAAAGCAGAAAATGATTTCATGCTATTTTTCAATGAATGTTTTAATAGAAAACAAGCCAAAAGTTTAAGGCATCACCATTCATCATAATCACATTATGTAAAATATGGAAGACTAATGATAGACGGGTAAATTGTTGTATATGAAACATGGCAATAACTTGAAGATATATTATTTTCAAGAAACAGAGTGAGTAACAAGGAAACAATATTAATATATTCTAATTTTTCTTGAAATTCTCATATTTTTTAGGAATATGAATGAATTCACATTTGTTTTATTTTATCAACTAATATGTTAGATCTTATTACTTAGCTTTACATTTTATTATTTATTTTGTTAAATACTACCCCCTCTGGTCCTAAATATAAGACAAAATAGACTTTTTTGAAGAGATTAAGGAAACTAACTAAATTACTTTAGAGTATTTTTATTTTTTTCTCCAAACTAATTAGTTTGACTAATAAACTGATATATAATCTAAGGATACACAACATATGATATGATTAGATAACTTATTTAGCTTCCTTAATCTCTCCAAAAAAAATCAACTCTGTCTTATAATTAGGACTGGAGGGAATATCACACTTTATTTTAATATTTCATATCTCCCCTTTTATTCTTTATGAAACATCAGATTTCAATTTAAATTAACTATTTTAGCATTTAATTATATTGTACTTCTTACTTTCTGGAAGTGTATTAGGCCAAGTGTCAAGGATGGGCAAGAGTCTTTTCAGATTATAAGAAACATTACCCCCATAGGAAACTTTTTTTGATTAAAAATACAAGTCGACAGGATTTGATGACATTTGTATAGGGGAATCCAGGTGTGTATTTTACCTCTTTGTGTAGCATTTGTATTGTCTTCTTCTTGAAGTTTGCGCCGATAATCTTGATCAAATCTGTCCAAGGCATGCAATTCATGATATAATTCCTGCAATCCAAGTTCTGTTCTTTAGGTTGTTCATACAAAACACACAATAATGCAACATCAAGAAACAAGAACCAACAAGATCTGTCTTTTATTACTGTTTATTACAGGAAAATGGAAAGGGGTCAAACCAAGCTTTTTATTTTTAAAACCTTATATCAATTCTAGCAAATAACTTTGGCAGCTTATGTCAAATTCAAATTTTTAATCAACGTCCACAAGGTTGCTTGCTTTTGTTATAGGTGGGTTGCAGATAGGAAAATCAATTGGCTTCTCAAGTTCAGTCAAAATGCACCGGCATTGGCAAAGATCACAACCAAATGAAAAACTTTGAAAAGTTTTACCCAAAGCCGGGTGCAATAGTTATAAAAGACTAACCAACTAATTAACAACTAATTACCATTAGTTACTAACAACTAACCAACTAACAAATTAACAACTAACCAACTAACTAATCCCTTCCTAACTAACAAACCTAATTAGTTATTCACAGTTTACATATCAGGATTCCACCAAGTGGGGTTTCGGAAGGAATAGATGTATGTAGCCTCACTCTCACAAGCAGAGAGGTTGTTTTTAAGATTTGAACATATGACTTCAAGGTCACATAGCAGCAACCTTAACGTTGCTCGAGGGCTCATTTTCAGGTGCAAAATAGATAGTGCAAAAAATTAATTACTGACCAAATTATCCGTCAAATATAAAAGTAAAAGTAAAATTAATGAAAATATTAGATAATTTGATAATGAAGAGGAAAATCAGGTTTGCACCGGCCTTTTCCTTTCAGCTACAATACTCCTCCTTTACCTTAACAATGGAGTAATATTACTTCAAATTTATAGCTAGGGAATGGGTTTCCATCAAAGCAAACATAGGTAGTGACAGGCCCCATAACATTTGCCTTTCCTTTCAATAACATTCCAGGGAATTTGGGCATGGTCTAATAGGATGCATAGTTTTGGGTACATACAATTACAAAGACTATAAGGCTACATATTTCTCAGTATTCATATGCATAGAATTGGCCAGAGGGGTTACTAATATATAATTCAACATAAGTAATATTTTATTTTGACACGTATGGTATCGGAAAGCCACCAAAATTAACAGAATAGGAGAGACCATCAACATCTACTTTTAGGGAAAAATCTTAATGGAATAAGGGGTCAGAAATTTTCTTACAAGAACTAAAACACAACTTTCTCCCACTTCAGCACAAATTGTGAGAATATCTACATTCCTTTAACATATGGACCATACAAGAATCCAACACACACATCAAAGAAGATGATATAGAGTTATGATGTTAGAATAGAAACTTGAAGTCAAACTAGTTATATTCTCCATCACTGATAACTTGTATACTCACAGCTGTATACTGCACATAGGTCATTAATTGCTGCATCACCATCTCTGCCTCATCTTTCAATTGTTTTTGTGGTATAAGCTCAGAGCCTAACCTAAATATCAAAAGATATGAAGGAAACCATGACTATAAACTATTTTGGATGTTATAAGGAAAAAATTCAAAATAAATTCAAATCAAGTCAACTATGGTTACTTCTCAAAATAGCGGTCGAGATTATGCCATTGAGGATCTTTACAATGATTTCCAAACCGCACAACTTCACCAGAAAAGATTTTCAGTTCTTCTCTGCCACAACAAATAAGATAGTCACGACTCATGTTCAAGTGCATGATGGGTGCTATAAAGATAGGCCTCATATTAAAGGGTAGGAAAATACAAAGCATGAATCAATTTATACAAACTGACCTCTTGTCAGCTGCAGCAATTCTAAGGAGTTCTTCCATATCTCTTGATATCAAATTCTGCACTCCTGCAGATGGTAGAACAACCTCTTTTAAATGTCTAATGTTCTCCTTTGAAAGAGATTGCATCAGATTGGCACCCTTAACAATTGTGTTTGCAACTTCAAAGGCCAAAATTGAAATTTTTTTTCCTTTAGTTGTCACTCCAGATGTGAAACCGCTACTCAGGTTCAAATTTGTCATACTGCTACCTAATGTGTCCAAAACTTCTACTGCCTTGCCAAGGCCAGCTGTACCAGCTCTGCCCAAAATTGAGCTCACTTCTGAAACCTAAAACACGCCAAAAACAGAATGAACTATTAAAATATTGGAAATGTAAGAGCTTTCATAGATGTAAATGCTTGTTTACAAACTACATATCTTTTGGCACAAATTTTACTCATACTATCAATTGCTTATCTCACAGTCTCACAACAAATATCAAGAGAGCAAGTAATAGAACAGTAAACTACAATTATTTACAAGCATAGCACACGAAGAACAGAAAATCAACTACAGTATTCTCCCCCCTATTGACGGTAACATACACAATACAATTTACTGGACAAGGAAGGAGGATAAGATATCCTCCTATTACAGCACAATTGCTGCAACCGAACAAATGAACTTTTTGCATAGCATGACAACAAACTCAATTTAAGATCATTTACATTCATTCATTTGTTGATAAAATGACCCCACAGTGAAAATCTCACTAGCACCAGTGAACAAAACGATAGGCTTAAGGACCTACAAATTAGTCAGCCACAAAAAATACTAACATCAGGCTCCGAAGACCATAGAAAAGTTATGCAGATATAAAACCCAGATTGAATAGTCTATCATCACGCACTAATCAAATGCGCAAAACCAAATCCACACATACAAAGCAGGACTCAGAACAACTTTAGTCTCGTCTCCTTTATGCTATTAAGGAGTAGGGGCTTAAAAATATTGAACAGAAAATACTTTCCCATCTATCCAAAAGAAATTTCTCCTCCCTATTTATAAAGGGCAGTCCAGGCTCTCAATAGAATCATCATTTCCTTAATTACTCTGCAAGCTTTCTGCTAGAGTTGGACTTAGGTTGGATTGATGATGCTTCTATCATTCAAGTTCCTTATTATGCCTCAAATACATTTTGAAGTTCACTTGATTCTAGGTTTAAAGGTTTAGGAGTTTCAAGCTCAATCATGAGCTCAAGTTGCATGTGTGCAGATTTAGGCAAGTAGTTCAGTATGTCCCTCAACTAAATATGTCCTAACTCCTAACTAAAGAAGGAGAAATAGTTTCATGACATGTCCTGACTAAAGAACAAACAGAAGATGTTCTTACTAAGGGGCTTTCATGATACAATTTTGAAGATTGCATTAGGATGTTGACAATGATCAACATCTATGATCCAACTTAAGGAGAACATGGTGATGATAATAGGATAACAACAATAAATATTCCGTATTGTAAATGGTTAAAGGACCAAGTCCTTATTAAGACCCCATTGTAGGCTGATTTTGAGGAATGCTATAGGACTTTGTCACACAATCTAAGCATAGTTGCTGTATATATGATTAACCCCCCTGGGCGTACTATTTAAATCAATGAAATTGGCACTAAAGCCCACAAAGGCATAGGCACTTTACCTTAAGCTACTTCATTTCATATCTGATTCTAAACCCACCCCCGTATGACCAAACTCTACTTTATTACTCTTTCAAGAAATATCTGATCTAGCTGCTTGATCCAAAAGGCCAACGAGAATGTCATAACTTGATTAACTGAAACCTTCTGGATTTGGCTACAGTAAACATTCTAAAGAATAAAATTGTTGGCAAAAACACTGTTATGAAAGAGGAGGAGAGGCAGTCCAGCAGCATACAGTACAGTGCTATGAAAGAAAGAAAAGACAATGAATACAAAGAACAAATAAGCGATGGACACGTACCTTTGTAACAGCAGCCTGCTTAGACTTTGTAGATCTAGACTTGTAAGATAAAACCCTAGACAGGTGAGGGATCCCATCATTGATGTCATCTGCAGTTGGCCCATGTGAAACCTCCCTTTCAGGGAATGAAAACAATTCTCGTACCTGCTTATCCACATCATCATTAACAGGAGGCGGGACGGAGTCGCTATTTACTTTTCCCGGAAGTTCGTGAGACTGATGATTCACTCGAGACTCATTATTAGAATGACCATTAGCTGGTCTCGAGCGTTCGCTAACGCCATTATCTACAACAACACCACCTAGGACGTATTTCTTTGACCTTGAGCAAACACTGCCCATAATTTGTTCAAATCCTGAGGACTATCTTCAGTCTCTATGCACAATGGCCATGCAATTTAACCCGATATTTTTACTCCATCCTAGCTAAGAAGCCCGGAAGGAAAATTGTAAACTAAATTAACAGATAAGAGTAATTATTCAGATATAGCCTTTACTGGAATGCTATACTCATTGCAGATATTTTGATTATTCTGGGATGAACTCGGACACGAATCAGGCATTCCAGCAGAAGTAACACAATACCAATTCTGGTCACCTTTACAACTCCAGTCCATCAATTCCTTCTGGCTCACCAAATCTGGAAGAAGAAACAGATAAAATGAACACAATCATGTAACCAGAGGCAAACAAAAACAAAAGTAACAAATAAAAAACGGAGACAAAGCAAACCCAATTCAAAATGAATAGAAAAAGAGGAAGAAATACCCGTATCGCTCTAACCAAGACAAAAAAAATTAAACAAAATAAGATACACAGAACGCAATAGTCAATCCCATTAAGTGAGCCATGACTCATATGAGTCAATATCAGTTCATAGAACCAGAAACCCCGAAAATAGAAAATGGATCAGAGCAAGCACAAAACATCAGAGGAAAAAAGAAAGAGAGAGTAATTCTATCTAGTATTAGTTGATCAGAGAGGATACCAGAAGCAGAGATCTGAGAGGAATTGTCCGGGCATCATTCTGGCACGAAAGAGGCGCGTTGTACAGAAAGTGAAGCAGCCAAAGCAGAGCTTGATGCTGCTAATGGCGGAGGCGATGGGTGAAGGGATCGGGAAGCGAACAAGTCGACTGTAGAAAGTCGGAGACGAGAAATGCAGTGAGAAGGAAGAGAGAAGAAAAGAAGGGGTGACTCAGTCAGTGGTCGCACGCTGCTACACGCAAAAGGACACAAGACTCTTCGTCCCTCTCTACTGCGACCCACACTGCTGAGAGAGGGTCAAAATGCGAAGCCCACTGGCCTCCAATTAACGTCCTTTTTTACTGTGATTGTGATTTTTTTCTTTTCTTTTTTGCTTTTATTTTCTTTTTGTTTTTTTTTTCTGCTGCCTTTTTAAAGCAGCCACGTTTCTAGGTTGACTATAAAACCGCCAGCCGTAATTGATTGATTGATACTTTGATTGTAGCAGTAAAGACTCATTAATGTAATTTGATTTATTACATTTTATGTGTAACTACTTTCCCAGTTCATTTTTTAGGGCTTGTTTGGATCATTGCAAAAGTAATTTTTTTTTGTTTGATAAGATGCAAAAGTAATTTTTATTTCAACCGTTTATTTTTTTCAAATTGAAAGTGGGATAAAACGGGAGTTAGATCTAGCTAAAAGGATTATTCTCTCACAACATGGTGAATCATAGTTTAAGAAAGTACCCATATTTACCCCTATGTTTGGATGAGAAGAAAATTAGGGAAGAAAAAATCTTAATAATATTTAAAAAAAATACTATTTTAACTTTTCTTTTCTATTATTCTTTCCCCTATATTTTCCTTTTACTTTTCCCTCCATCCAAACATAGCTCTATGGTGAGAAATGTTTCCAAGAGAATAATTCATGTTTCCAATAGAGGTATATTTTCCTCTAATTTTTCCTTTCATCCAAATATAGAGTTACTATCTGATAATGCCTCAATGAAAAATGTTTCTAATAGAAAAATACATGTTTCCGATAGAGAAATATGTTCCACTAAGTTTTTTCTTCATCCAAACATAGAATTAGTGCCCCATAAGGTCTTGGTGAGGAATGTTTTCAATAGGAGAATACATGTTTCCAATAAAAGGATATTTTCCTCTGGGTTTTCTCTCCATCAAAACATAGAGTTAGTGCTCGATAATGCCTTGGTGAGGAATGTTTCCAATGGGAAAATATATGTTTCCAATAGAGGCATATTTTCCTCTAATTTTTCCCTCCATCAAACATAGAGTTAGTGCCCGATAATAATTTGGTAAGGAATGTTTTCAATAGTAGAATACATGTGTCTAGTAAATTAGATATATTTTGTTAATAGGTTAAATTATACAAAATCCTCTGAATTTTGAATTAGTTGCATATAACCCCTGACATTTCAAAGTTCAAATTTAACCCCCTGACCTTTCATTTTTCAACTATTAACCCCTTACTGTTAAGTGACTGTTATCTTTTTAATGGAAAATGTCATATTAGATTATGAGTTTAACACATGACATCATGTATAAATTACCAATTTCACAAACCCTTTGAACTTTGAACAGTTACAGATAACCTCCATAAATTTTGGTATGTTACAAATAACCCCTTAACATTTCAAAATTTAAATCTAACTCCATTAAAGTTTTGATTTATAACATTAAACCGCATGTTGTTACTTTTATCATTTTAATAAAATTATTAAGTTTTTCACTATAATTTATCAATTAAAATAGTTTTCTTACATGTCACAAACTAGAAGAATGATATTTAAAAAAAATAAAATAAAATTGTCATCATTTGCATAGCATTTACTTATTTTCTTGGGACAATTGAGCATTTATAGTATATAAATGTCTATCATTTGTGTTAAATATATTCTTAGAATGATTGAGCATTAATAGTTTAAATAATATTTTTGTGTTAGAGGATATTTTTGTCCTAATTAATTTTTTATGTAATTTGTAATTACAGGGGATGACATATGTCATCTCATAATCCGATGTGACATTTTCCGTTAAAAAGATAACAATCGTTTAGTGACAAATAGTTCATAGTTAAAAAAGTGAAATGTCTTGGAGTTAAATTTTAACTTTGAAATATTATAGGGGTTATATACAACTGACTCAAAGTAGTCAAAGTTCATGAGGTTTTGTATAATTTAGCCATTTTAATCTTATTTTACCTAAAATTTGATGTAATTTTTAAATTTTAAAAATGTAATTCATTGGCTTAAATATAAATAAATTTAAAAAAATTGTTTTTTAAAAAAGTTTTGGTGAAGTTGTTGAAAATAGGAGTACTGTCAAGGGAGTATCTATCTAATTTCTATGGAGTACTATTTAGCAGGGATAATTTAATATAAATATTCAAAGTCAAGAAGTTTTTTAAAAAAGTATTATCCTGTGAAAAATTAAGAGAAAGATTTCTTTAATTCAAACATTCATAGAATTAGAAGCATCAATCTTTAATCAGGATTATTTAGTAGCCTCCAACAACCATTTAATTAATATTATCTCCAGTTCTAATTATTAGTATAAGACATAGTTGACTTTTTTTTTTTTAGAAATTAAATAAACTAAATAAGTTACTTAATCATTTCATATATTGTATATAGTTAAATTATATATTTGTTTATTAATCAAACTAATTAGTTTGAAAAAAAATAAAAATACTCTAAAATAATTTAATTAACTTTTTTAATCTCTAAAAATAATAATTAAATCATCTAATGAGAACCGAGGAAGTAACTACTTTCTCACTCTTATATTCAATGGCCGCATCTTCTTTTCAAGGTAAAATTTGAAGTCAAATCTCATGTTACTTTTTCCTCGGAGCCAGCGAAAGTCTTTCATTCCAAGATAGAGTATTTTTGTTTTTAATATTAAGATATGTAAAACAATTTTCGTAAACTATGATGAATATTATAAAATGTACCATTAGCTTTTGACAACGACATTTAGTTTTTCCTCTTACAGAGTCAATTTGAACTTGGACTTTCTTAAAAATAAATATTTCCTGCCCACAAAGGTTGATTCAGTTGATAAAGAGGTTACTTTATAACTATAAGATTGTGAGTTCGAATCCCACCAATGTAAGAATTTTGTTGGTAAGCGATCTGTATAATACGACTCTGGTCCTATTTATAAGTCCAGTTTGACAAAAAAAATTTGGTCCTATTTATAAGTCCAGTTTCAAATAATAAATGAGATTGTGACAATTTTATCCATATTAATTATACCCATGAAGATAGAGAGAGAAGAAACAATTGGAAAACATTCAATTATAAATGAGGGCAAAGTTGAAAATTTACCCTCATAATCATTATGTCAACTACCTCTCCTTGGTATGTGAGATTTGATCAAACTGGACTTATAAATAGGACCAGAGTGGTACCTATATAAGCATTATGAGTTTAGAGGTATATCCTGGCCCTAATAAGTAATATGACCTAACTCACCTAAGCTTTTTCTAATAAAATAAATAAATATTTCCTTTTGGATTTGGACTGAGTCAGAAGTCAGCTATCTATTGCAGTTTCTTACTATATTTTATATTGATATTGATTCTCTTCTCTTCCAACTCACTCCCTACAAGTAAAACTTGTGACAACGTCATTAATGAAAGAAGAGACAGGAGAGGTCCACAAATGATCACATCTTCTCATCAAACATCAAATATCCTGCATCCGGGAAAATAGGGTATCAGCAAATTATGGTCCGAAACAGAGAATTTAAATTGTAGTCCTACATAAACAATTTATTTACTAAAAAGTCCCTAGAATTGTCAAAAACTCAAAATGCCATTACCCACTGTCATTTTCAACATAGGATCTTGTCATTACATGTTACTCGTTGTCAAACGTTTTCGTGGTTAGATTATTTGTGTGGGACTGCATAGTAATACTCCCCCCAAAAAAAAGAAGAACTCTTTTTTTTTTTTTGGGGGGTGGGTCTTTCACCCACTAGGGGATAAGAATACAGCAGTTTGAATTTATGAACCTAAAGCTATTCTGTTCTCCCATAGGCTTAAGTTAAAGTGTTATAAAAAAAAGGATGCAAGGGAATTTTGCCATGCTTCCAAATGTACCTGAAAGTCTTAAAGTAATATGCATTTAGTGAAATTCACAATCTCTCCCAATTCAAATCAGCCGCATGCATTGCATTAGTATTGCTAGAATGCTAGACTAAAAAGGAAAGTTTAACTTATGTGTCTATGTAGCTAGTGGCCTCTTATAGCTCAGTGGCATGAAAGCTCTCTATAAGTAGTAGGCCATGTAATCTCAGGCCATCAATGTCTACCCCTTTAATTCAAAAAACACATGCATCTGCAATTTATCATGCTCCCAGGAGAATGGTTTGAATTAACAAAGATACTACAGAACTAATGGATGATGAAAAATGGACAAAAGAGATTGGTTGTTCACAAGGACTTTCAAGACCAGAACAGTGCAGGAGGCTGCAGAATCTTTGCAAAAATAGAAGTGACAGAAGTAAAGAACATACCCTCCTCATTGCTGATGATGATTAGAAACAAGTTCATCCAGTGCCTCTACTATAGCTTCATAGCAGAAATTGTACTGGCTCTGATAAGATGCCAAAAAAACAAACAAACAAGATGAGATGTTAAGAAGTTCATAAACAAAGTAAGTGGAAAGTGAAGAATATGACATTGGAAATTGGATCAAACATAGGAACGTGAATTCAGACCCCCAAAAACAAGTTACTCCCCATCCCCAGACTAACACATTTGGAAACAATCCACAAATAAAATTTTTAACATAACTTTTTCGTATACAATCTTGTTAAGAATCTCATTAGTGTTTGGAATCGACTCTTGGACTCATCTTAGTATTTCATTAGACATTAGGTCAATCACATTGTTGGTGGAATTTACACACTTAAGTGCTTATGATGAACATGGGGGAATGATGAAAAACTATGGGCCTAAAAATATCTATTAAGCCCTTGTTATCATTAATCAACAACATCTACTTTATCATCATATTCATCATCATTGTTAAAGAAGTACTGGTATGAGAGTTATTTCCCGTACATTTCATTCACTTTTTATCATTCTCTTTCATTTTCCATACCTAATATTCTCCCTTATCAAACAAAGACTCAGGGTTTTTCTGATGGTCCCAACAAAGGGACAGAAAGCAGAATCATATCGTTAGTGAGAAGTGATAGAATCCTGCAGGCCAAACAGGTCTATATCTAAGGTACTGTAACTTGTTGAAGGAATTCAAGATTGTCTGGATAAAACTGAGGGTGGCATTGCATAAATTAGCAACTATTTAGTGCATATTTGGATAAGCTTATTTTAAATAATTTTGCATTGTACGAGATAAACAAACATGTGAGAGGAGTTTTGTCTCATAAAACACAAGAACTATTTTTAATTGATTGTGGTGCTTCCAAACAGAAGTTAAGTCTACTTCTAGAGTAGGAAGGAGACTTTGTGAACCTTTTTTCATTTCATCTAATACTGACTTATGAATCTTCAAATAACAGTCTAACCCAATACCGCGACAGAAATTAGCTACATCACCATCAAACCCTCTGAGCAATCGACATTCATGTTTGTTCTTGGATTTCAAAATTGCTTTGGCCATTTACTGAGTTTAGAAGGGAACTTAATTATATACGATCCAACTAACAAAAATGCCATTCCATTCATACATGGTTCATAAGTGACCTTATTAATAAGTACACTGCTAGCTACCTGTTTCTGAGCCATTCCATATCGCTGCGCCCTGAAGACAAATATGGTATTACAAAGATCCAAGGCAGACTTATCACCAACAAGGATTCTCTGAATTGTATTGTGAACAGCACAGTATGCTCCAGTTCTTTCAATACCTGCACTGAGAAAGAATCATAGATTTCTCAAACAACTATGCAAAGGCATATTATCATTTTGCAATAAATTATACCAAAAACATAAATGAATAAATAAAGGTGAGCTAACCTGCAATGCACCACTATTGGGCCAAGTTTTGGCGGTAAATGGTACAATCTCTTAAAAATAGCACGCACAGCAAGAGTATCGTTCGGAATTCCATAGTCAGGCCACTCAGGATAATGAATGTGCAAAACAGAAAAGGGAGGATCTTCCTGCAATAAGAACAACCAATGATAATAGAAGATTAGAAGTAAACCACAATGCAACAACTTTGTTTCGAAATAGAAAGAAATAATTGTGTGAATGAGCAAGTTATGAACTACAAGGACGGTCATTAAGTACAATACTGATTACAGACTAGTCTATAGAGGTTAAGGCTAAGAGGGTCTTAATCATTGGTCTGGATCTTAGTAACTCAGTGTCAAAAAACATTTATTCGTCAGGTTATAGCATGTAAATCGTACAGAGACTTTCCCTAGAGCAACATGACAATAGGGTAGAAGGTCGAGCTTGATACCAATGCTTCTCACCTTTTTCCCTTTTTGTCATCCTTCACCCAATGGAAGGAACTCATATACACCCATACTATCCATAGAAAGTCGAACTCACAACCTTAAGCTTGCTGTTTGTTTTAGCTTTTAGAAGTGATTTTACGGTGTTCGAAGTAAGTATATGAGAGGAGTTTTGTCTCAACTTTTAGAAAAGTGCTTAAAAAAACACTTTTTTGTGCTTCCCAATAATGACTTAAAGAAGTGCTTGGTGTCAATTGGGCCAAACCGCCCAACTCAGTGCTTACTTCTCTGTTATATACTGCATTAGGTAGCATTTATAGAAAAATGTTTACAGTATGAAGACCAAGAACATGGTAGTAAAATAAAATCCACCAGATTGGATTTCACTAAAAAAAAAAAAATCCACTAAACTGGTTCATATATGAATAATAAATGATACATTTTCAATTGTTATTTGAGCAAAGTGTCCAAGTCTAACAGCAAAACAAACGGAAAGCAGAGGCACCGATTAACCAAATTGGAAGAAAACATCTTGTTATATTCAAAAGTGAATGACCCAATCAATTGAAACTCAAAAGGGAACGTGGAATGTGCCAAAAAGAAATCAAGGACACTAGTTCACAAATTGGGATAGTAATATAAGCAAGGCCATTCAATCCATTCAACATAGACTATATAAAATTTTTACACTAAAAAACATATGAATTTAAAAAAAAAAAAAAAAAATCATATTATCAAGTACAGAGAAATAAGGAGAGAATACCCGTAGATGAAATATAGTAAGTCAATTCTGGCCTAAATGCGGCGCCGGCTTCATATTTATAGGAGAAAGTTATAATGCAAGCCACTGAATACTTAGTTCCGAAATATATGATTGCATAAATGTAACCAACAGAATAAGAGATAAGAGTCGGGCTAATAGACACTGACTAAATAATGAGCACAATTGCATTTCCAACAAGTCTCACCTTTCTATACACCTTCAAATGGCGCAGTACCAATGAGTTTTCAACAGTTTTCATCCATTCACAAACAACGGAGATGTTACCAAACTTCTTAGGTTCACCCTCAGCTTGAAAATAATCGTCACACTTTACAATCTGCAGTTCATAAAGAGTGAGAAAAATAGCATATGGAAAGCAAGTCTAATTGACAAGTAAAACAATACAATGAAGTAAAACAATACAATGATGTTAGGGGGGAAACCAAAGCAGACAAGGAATTGCTTTGGCAATAATATCTTTAAGCTTGAGAAAGAACAAGAGAAAAAGCAGTGGACCGTGTTTTCATGCAATGCTGTACAAGATGTTCAGTATCTTGGTCAAAATTAAATGTACAAAAATTTGGAATTGTAATAGCTTGCCAAAACCAAAAAGAAACAAAAAAAGCCCCCTGAAGGTTTCCAAGAATGATTTGCTACTCAAATGTCACTCATATGCAAGTATGCAGCCACTGGAGTACTCAACCAGTCACAATATCATTTAATAACTATGCTTAAGAATGAGAGAATGGATTAAACAGCACATTTCAAAAGCCAAAATGAGCATAATCTCTGAAATCTCTTTGCAGAGTATGCACTTAACAATACAACAATAAATCTCCCAAAAAAACAAAGAAAGAAAGAAACTGACATTCCTTATGGTTGTGGGAACTGGGAAAGAACAAGAAACATGACATACGGATAAACTACATGTTTTTCTCAGTAGTACCATAAATAACATTTTGACCTCACACACACAGTGAAAATTGAATTGCAATAAAGATTATATCCACACAGTGATCAGCAAGGAGTATCCATTCAATAAATGACAATGAAAAAAATGCTTTATTGCAAGTCAACTCCCTACACTCCAAAAGTAAAAAATATGTATATGGGGAGAGAAAGAGAGGCATAGAGAGTGACAAAAATTAGAGTTTACAAACAAAAGGCGAGTTACAAGCATCTTTAAAAACAAGGGACGGATCTAGAATGTGATGTTCTGGAACAGGGGTGAGAATTTGTGGTAAATCAATATACAAATAGTTCAATATTTTTAATATTTATCATAAATAATTTTTTAAATGATTTCATTCTTAGTATATTAATTTAATTAATTAAATATAATATAAAATTCTTAAAAAAATAAATAAGAAAATTTAATATTTTAAACTTATTTTTATATGTCACTGCATATAGATAATTTTCAATAAAGGATTATGATAGATCTTCAAATTTTACAAAATGCAAACCAAGATATATATAATATAAAAATCTAAAGAACAATATTTTTTTGGGTTAAGGTGCAAAAATATACATGTGGTTTTACCAAAAGTGCACCCAACACCAAGTATTTTTTTTGTGTGTAAAAGTGACTATGTGATTACAAAAGTGGAGCAAAAATACCCATTGACCGTTAGTTTGACTTTTTTATATTTTTAAGGCTGACATGGAAGATGACTTAGCTAAATTTCATCGCAGCTAACAGTAAAGAACTGGAGAAAATTACAAAAAATGACATAGATGTTTTGGAAATTACAGTTCAGCCATTCACTCCAATTCTCCTTCTCTCTCTCTCAATTTCAATCTTACCCATCGGGCAGCCCATCTCCGCCGTTGCCGCTTTCTGTAATTTTCAAAACTATCTGGACCCTTTTCTGTAATTTTTTCCAGTTCTTCACTGTCAACTAAGATGAAATTTAGCTGAGTCATCATCCATGTCAGCCTTAAAAATAC